>CM060958.1:27827079-28272652 GCA_030765055.1 Mantis religiosa | reverse complement strand
ACCACTCACTAAACGGAAAGCTAAGTTAGGAAACACAGGAGGTTATAGGGCGTAAATGGCGCGCAGAAGTCATATTTCGCAGTTCGTAGAGCTGATCCAACACAGAGGACGATCAACGATCCTTAAACCCAGACAGCTCTGCGGTTCCTACGGCGAATACCATAGTAGAGTAGCCGTACTTCCATAAAGTCTCTGGCAATGGCGGCGATTCCAGTATGCGAGCCGTCCAGCCGTCAAATGCCCAAACCTGTATGCGCGAAAGTCAGTGTAGACGAGTAAAGGATGTACTAGACCAAGCTCTATGTGGTTGCGGGATGCGGGGAAATCAGTTAATGAAGATAAGTAGGTGACGTAAGGCAACAGAAAGTATCACGTGCGGTTTCTTATTGTTTCTGACACTAGTGAAGCAGACGTGATTTGGATGACACAGAATTTCTCCCAAACCGTTAAGCCCGATTTTACGAACAGATGTCAAGACTTAACATTGCTTTTTTTATTTTATTTTAATTTAGGTCCTCCAACGTTAAGTCATATCGGACGATGAATGAAATGGGTGAAATGCTGAAATGAGACCAGGGACCATAGAGCTTAGAGTTACCCGACATTCGTCTTTCAGGATAAGGAAAAAAAAAAACAAAAAAAAAACCTTATCCAGGTAACTCACGCTGACCGAGGTTCGAACTCAGGACGTCTTGAACGTGAGGCAGACACTATACCACCACGCTACCGAGGCGGGCAACATGGCTGTTAGTCTATTTAGCAATAGTTATAACAAAATTATATTTCACGCACAAGTGTTTGCCTAACGCTATTGTTAAATCTCCAGTAATCCATATATCTGTTGTTAAGTCGTTAACAATTGTAAATAGTCAAGATGGCGGGCGTAAACGCAGCTTTTGATGTCGATTTTCTGTATTTAGACCGCATTCGTAATAGACTACGGTCTATGAGGAGAAATGGTTTTGAGTAGCTATCAGAAAAAGATTTTCTACGGAGGTATAGACTGTGAAAACAGGTTGTTATGGAGGTTACTGCGGAAGTACAAGAGAGGTTAGAACATGCCGATCTCACCTTTGCTGCAAGTATTAATAACTTTGAGAGTTTATAATTCACTGAATTTTGTGTACAATACACTGTCCACCTCCCGTCTTGAAACGTCACTCGTCACTTCTGTCCTTCTTCACACTTCCTTTTAAATTGATGACATTTTAACGAAATTGCTTCGTACTTCTGGTTGTGACATTGCATTCGAATTAAAGTAATTTCCAATATTTCCCCACGTCACATATTTCTCTTTCACATTTACCGCACCCCGTCCTCTTATTTTCCACAATATCTTTATATTTAGTCATTAATTCAACCATTCTTTCTCCATTGATGAGAAATTTGTACCAGGCCTTCTCTTCTGATTTTCTTCACCCGCCATTTTTTCAGGTGTGTCTAAACGAAAATAAAAACAAAAGCGCATCGCAGTACTTTGAGAAAATAATACGATTCAACCACAGCCTTTTATATCTGTAATATTTACAAGTCTTTTGACGTTAACACATGTTTGTTAACATTTTTAGAAAACAAGTTGGTGAAATGCAAGAATTGTAATACTTTGATTAACGCTGTGGCAATTATGTTACGTTTGTTAACGTAGATGATGGTGAAATCGGGCATTAGAGTAGCGTACCAACTTTACATCTGAACTGAATGGAATTCGTTTCTAAGCTAATCTTTTTTAAATGCAGTGACTTTATAGAAGTGACTACTCTACCTAAACCTACAATTTCTTTTTGACTCTTATTAATTCCAACACCTGAGCGATTAATTCCTTCCCTAAGAACCACACACGTACGTACATACACACATATATAAAATACTTCCAAACGGTTTCTTTGCACACGAACCAGACTTCCATTCTGCGTCACAAGTGAATTACTTTCTGCAAGAAGGGTTTGTCAGCTGGTAGAGATTGCATGACTGCAACGTAACGGAGTTGCGATCCGCGGATTTCTTCAGCTGGAGACAGTTCAAGGATTTTGTTTACATTCGACCGTTACCTCGAGATATGGATGAATTCACACACAGTGAAATCAGTTCACCTTGACATCTCACGTATTGCAGGTTTTTGGGTACCCATATGTTGCGTTATGAATGTGTTTACTAACCTAACTAACGCGAGACTTAATATTTCTTAGTTATGTATGTATTAAGCACGCGAAATAAAGCTTTCACGCATGTAACGAATACTATACTTTCTAGAAATAGGCGTTTAAGTTATATCGAGTGAAATAAATGTATTGTAAGTATTGTGTACATTATGCAGGCATAATCAGTGATTTGTTGATGTGTTCTCACAGCCGCCTGAGTCCTACCGTGAACCGTGCCAACGCCTGCTAGGAAGCGTTGACCGTTAGCAATACGTGATGCGGATGTAAATTGCAGTGCTTACTCTTAGCGCTCGTTTCTAAACAAGCTTGTGATAAAATATACTAAAAATCCCGAGGAAACATCAATCTGATCAGGTCGTTGAATCGGAGGTAAAATTTCGCCAGCAATTTGAGAAAAAGTATATCGAATTTAAATAATGGTGCAAGGTGATCAGTGTTTATATTGAAGGTGAGATAGTTATTTATATGATAAATCAAATACAAGTATACTAGGAGCTAAATAATAATGATTAAAACAATTTTTATCTTTAAAACAAAAGCTTGATGTTAATGTACCCTTCACTGCCTTCTGAATTTAGCATAAAATATTAAATTTTGGCGTGTTAACGACCAACAAGCAGTTGTTTTTGTGATCAAGTAATAAACAAATTATTTACGGAAATATCGTAGTATATTGATTTACGAGGCGTATCCATAAAATAAGTTTTCCAATTTTGTTTAATATAGAAAACATGTTTATTATTAATGAATGTTAAACTGATGGAAAGGCGGAACTTACAGCTATTTTTCAACGTAACCACCATTGCGATCGATGCACTTTTGCAAGCGCTGTGGCAGTTTTTGTATACCCTTGTTATAGCACTCTCCCGCCAAGTTGCGCAGGTAGCGCTCGAACTCGTTTTTCAAATCATCGTCGGTCTGGAAATGTGTTCCACCCAGGTGTGACTTCAACTCAGGGAACAATTGATAATCGCTAGGTGCTAACTCTGCACTGTAGTGGGGATAAGTGAGGGTGTCCCATCGGAACTGGGCCAGGAGATCTTCGGTGAGTATTTTGGGGACCCACTTCGCACACACCTTGCGATAATGCAAACGTTCGGTCAAAATCTTGCCAATCGTAGTCTTACTGACTTCAGGGATAAGTTCGCACAGCTCGTCAACTGTCACACGCCGATCTCTAAGCATTTCTTGCTCAACTTTTGCAATTGTTTCGGCTGAAACCGAAGGCCGACCAGAACGTTGTTCGTCATGGACGTCTGTACGTCCGTCTTTGAACTCTCTGACCTACTTTCGTACGTTTTTGATGTACATACACTGTTGCCCATAGACTTCGTATAACTGACGATGAATTTCAGTGGGGGTAGTGCCCTTGGCACTCAAAAAACGGATCACTACACGCAACTCACACTTGGCGGCGGAAGTGATAGGAAGCTCTATCGCAAACGGCTGCCCAGCTAAGACTAATGGTTGCAACGGGTTCGTTATGGTGTGGATTTGAAGGGGTGAAACCAAGCTACACGCCAGTGTTGCCGGATCTCACGTAATAGCGTTCCTCACGGCTCCAGCGCCTTGAGAACTAATTTTACGGACACGCCTCGTATAATGAGATATTTTCTCAGATTAAGAACACAAATTCGGGAGTACCATTTTATATTTCATTGCCCCTAACCCATGCACACTAATACAGCTATACGATAGTCAACTAGAACTTGCACGAAATTAAAATAGGAGCTAAAACGATTATCATAGCATGAACGTAAGGTTAGAGTTGAATATTGTGGATTACATAAGCAGCTAAAATGTAAACACTATGATTTTCTACATAAAATATTGTTGTCTTTTAGATGGGTATCCGTGTTATTTTGGACACAATTGATAATATGAAAACCTGATGATAAGCTTATGGCTTATAAATCCACTCACCCCACATTGTCTTCTACTGGAACATTTTTGATTCTCTGAAACATTATCTGTAAGGATATTGATCAAAATATCATGTGTTTGTGATATGTTCGTAACAAATGAAATATGTGTCTTGAATTTCCTGGGTTTGTCCTCAGAAGTCCTCTATGTTCTACATCACTTTGTATAACTGGTGAACTGTAAGAGATAGACAAACTCTCACTGCATTAAAATGTAGATTTCATTAAGGGCAAAGTTTTCATAAAGCACATTTCCAACACATACCTTGTTATTTTTCTGAATTTTACAGCATTTAATACTTTTCACAAATGAGAAGTCGTTATTCATTTTTTATCGCATGGTCAGGCAAAGAAAACAGAATTTAAGGCCGTCACATAGCGACCAGCTGTGCACTTAAAACAGTTGACTGCTTACTTTATCCCCAGTCCCTTTTGCACGTACAAGAAAGTTAGCAATACTTTCTGGAAATGTTTATCTGATAAACATGAAGTAGATACAGCTACAAAGTTTTGTAAAAATAACTTGTACAAGAGTTAAGAAAGTCAAGTGAGTGAAACACACCAGATTTACTTATTGCAATCACAGTAAAGATACAGGAGGCTGAAGATATAGTTTAATTATCGTACCTAATAGAAAAAGTACAAGGCGGGCCTCTATATGGATTTGACTTTCACGCTCTTTCCATGAAATCACCGAAAACAAAACAAATGCTAACGCATGGCTTGAAAATTCAAATCAATAACAGCGAATTGCTTGGACTATGTTAATGCTACAAACATGAAATAAATTATTTATCTAATGAAATTTATATTTTCGGAAAATACGCTTTTAAAATATCAGCTATATGAAGGCACATAAACCCCAGTTAGAACGAAGTTAAATTTACAAAATATTAACAGAAAATTCAGGAGAAATGCGTCTTATTAATCATACAAATATCTAAAATATAATTATAGTATTTCAATTGAAGAAGTCACAGGTATCTTTGAATAATAAAAATAAGGAAAAGTGTTCCTTATACAGGAAGTTTAAGTTAGGGAATTATCTTGGAAAAACATATTCGCGTGGATCTTTAACAAATGCTGTACTTCTGAAGTTGCAAACTTGGTGATTATCTAGCATTTTATTTTTACCCTTTCTACCATGTAACTAATTAGGCAGAATAAATATGGTGTTCTATCTAAAAATTCTATTACGAGAGATCACCAGAAATACTTGTCGTGAGGCCATCTCTTTCTTTCTTTCTTTCTTTCTTTCTTTCTTTCTTTCTTTCTTTCTTTCTTTCTTTCTTTCTTTCTTTCTTCTTTCTTCTTTCTTTCTTTCTTTCTTTCTTTCTTTCTTTCTTTCTTTCTTTCTTTCTTTCTTTCTTTCTTTCTTTCTTTCTTTCTTTCTTTCTTTCTTCTTTCTTTCTTTCTTCTTTCTTTCTTTCTTTCTTTCTTTCTTTCTTTCTTTCTTTCTTTCTTTCTTTCTTTCTTTCTTTCTTTCTTTCTTTCTTTCTTTCTTTCTTTCTTTCTTTCTTTCTTTCTTTCTTTCTTTCTTTCTTTCTTTCTTTCTTTCTTTCTTTCTTTCTTTCTTTCTTTCTTTCTTTCTTTCTTTCTTTCTTTCTTCTTTCTTTCTTCTTTCTTTCTTTCTTTCTCTTTCTTTCTTCTTTCTTTCTTTCTTTCTTCCTTTCTTCTTTCTTCCTTTCTTCCTTTCCTTTCTTCCTTTCTTCCTTTCTTCCTTTCTTCCTTTCTTCCTTTCTTCCTTTCTTCCTTTCTTCCTTTCTTCCTTTCTTCCTTTCTTCCTTTCTTCCTTTCTTCCTTTTCTTCCTTTCTTCCTTTCTTCCTTTCTTCCTTCTTCTTTCCTTTCTTCCTTTCTTCCTTTCTTCCTTTCTCCTTTCTTCCTTTCTTCCTTTCTTCCTTTCTTCCTTTCTTCCTTTCTTCCTTTCTTCCTTTCTTCCTTTCTTCCTTTCTTCCTTTCTTCCTTTCTTCCTTTCTTCCTTTCTTCCTTTCTTCCTTTCTTCCTTTCTTCCTTTCTTCCTTTCTTCCTTTCTTCCTTTCTTCCTTTCTTCCTTCCTTTCTTTCTTTCTTTCTTCTTCTTTCTTTCTTTCTTTTCTTTCTTTCTTTCTCTCTGTATGTGTAATTTGAATTTGGATTCGAAACTTTCCAAGTACCGTATATATTAGTAAACCTCTTTTTAGCTTTATATGAAGTATTTTCCTTAATTTTAATTTTATCACAAAATTGTGCTACTTCATTATAATTGATACACCATAAAATAGAAATTAAATGTTCTTTCACACTGGCCGCGTGTAGGCTAAAGTATGGAAAGATAGAGTCAGACTGAAAAATTCCATGCCATGGCCGGGATTTGATCCACGGATCTTCTGGTTGCCGTCCAGCCGCTCTAACCCTTGAGCTGCTATGGGTAACGTGCCAACATGACATTAAATTCTCCAACTGACTCGTGTTTTTCCCGGTAAACCACTTAGGAGTTCTCATAAACACATGAGACAACTACCTTAATGACGACTTACAACGTGTAAGTACTGTAACGGGAGCGCTAGAACACCCTGTGAAAGCAGCTGGCAGCGGAAGGTAGGGGAGGTTCGGTTAGCCACACCTCCTCCTCGTTCGTCTTGTAGTGGTGACAGGCTGTGGTCAGGGAAAAAACATGACTGTGTCGCCTGTTTTCTCTACAACTGTTTCTCGATCTTTCTGTTACTAGAACAATCCTGTAAACACCAGAAGTTGGCGATATTCCTATTTAAAGAAGGTTACAGACAGACGGAGTTGAGTTGTTGGTCAGTCAGTTGGTTAGTGTGTGTGAGTGAGGACAGTTCTTGGTGTAAGAAGGCAGTGTTAGTCAGTGACGTGTTAATGAACGGAAAGATTGTGCAACGGAAGACTGTACGTAACTGTGAAGGTGTACCGGAGCTTATGTAATCGCGAGTACAAGGAAATTGTAACGGACGAACTGGTGAATTGTAATTGTGTGCAGTACGCAATTTTGCGTAATTGGAAGTGTTTAACTGTAAGTCGGTGGAAATAAAGAACATTGTTGAGTGGTGTAATTGGACTTTTCATTTCACGAACCCCACAAAGTCACACTGGTGTCAGGAAGCGGAAGAAAACATCACCGAACATTACAACCATGGACGCGGCATTGGAAAAGATTTTGGAGAAAATGATGGAAATGAAGACGGCCAACGACAACCTCACCGCCGAGTTGAAACAAATGACGACGGCAAATGAAAACCTCGCTGCAAAAATAGAAACGGCTAACAACTTGGCCACGACAATGACCTCAAAGATGGCCGAACTGACCACGGAAATGAAGGTGGCGAACGAGGCTCTCGCCGCCAAATTTCAAGAACAGTTGGCCGGCGTGAGGGATGACGTGACGGAGCTGGGCAAGCGGATGGGCCAAGTAGACGACCGCCTTAATGATTTAGAGGAAAAGGCCGACAACATCGCAGAACCCCTCACCCGCCTGACGGAGGAAAACCGGCCTTATGTGTGGACGGAGGACGTCGGAGACGCTTTCCAGCACCCGAAGGGGACCCTGTGCAGTGCTCCAATTTTGGGTTTCCCACAACCGGGTGGCGCCTTCATTGTGGACACCGACGCTAGCGACCATTACATTGGAGGTGTCCTATCGCAGATCCAGGACGGCCATGAGCGCACAAGAGTGGAAGAGAAGGAGCGTGCCGCAGCAGTCCGAGTAGTTGTGGCAGTGCCTGCTGAAGGCTGGGATAGCGCAGGCCTGAGGAGGGAGCAGCTGGCGGACGCAGACTTGGGGCCACTCTTGAGGGAAGTGGACGCAGGGACGAGACCGACCTGGGAGGACATCGCACCGAGGAGCGCCACCTACAAGTCGCACTGGGCCCAATGGGACTCGTTGAAGACCAGAGTGGGCGTGCTGTTCCGGGTATGGGAGTCACCCGATGGGAAGGCGCAGAGAGGACAGTTGGTACTTCCCCGGAGCAAGGTCCCGGAAGTCTTGGAGGAAGTGCACGCCGGTACTTCAGGAGGACACCTGGGAGCGAACCGAATGATTCACAAACTACGGCAGCGCTACTTCTGGCTCAGACTCCGGGCAGATGCTGGTGGTACACCTGGACCGCCTCGCACGCTACGATGGGGCTGTTCGAGGCGAACAGCTTTGAGGAGGGAGCAGTGTAACGGGAGCGCTAGAACACCCTGTGAAAGCAGCTGGCAGCGGAAGGTAGGGGAGGTTCGGTTAGCCACACCTCCTCCTCGTTCGTCTTGTAGTGGTGACAGGCTGTGGTCAGGGAAAAAACATGACTGTGTCGCCTGTTTTCTCTACACCTGTTTCTCGATCTTTCTGTTACTAGAACAATCCTGTAAACACCAGAAGTTGGCGATATTCCTATTTAAAGAAGGTTACAGACAGACGGAGTTGAGTTGTTGGTAAGTCAGTTGGTTAGTGTGTGTGAGTGAGGACAGTTCTTGGTGTAAGAAGGCAGTGTTAGTCAGTGACGTGTTAATGAACGGAAAGATTGTGCAACGGAAGACTGTACGTAACTGTGAAGGTGTACCGGAGCTTATGTAATCGCGAGTACAAGGAAATTGTAACGGACGAACTGGTGAATTGTAATTGTGTGCAGTACGCAATTTTGCGTAATTGGAAGTGTTTAACTGTAAGTCGGTGGAAATAAAGAACATTGTTGAGTGGTGTAATTGGACTTTTCATTTCACGAACCCACAAAGTCACAGTACCTTAAGGCCCGGGCTTTATAGTTCGGACCACTATTAGGTCAATTAATGGAAATTAATTGTTCGGCTAGTGTGACAGAACAATTAATTTCCATTAATTGACCTAATAGTGGTTAACTATAAAGCTCGGGCCTTAAAGTACTTACACGTTGTAAGTCGCCGTTAAGGTAGTTGTCTCATGTGTATATGAGAACTCCTAAGTGGTTTACCGGGAAAAACACGAGTCAGTTGGAGAATTTAATGTCATGTCGGTACGTTGGCCATAGTAGCTCAAGGGTTAGAGCAGCTGGAGGGAAACCAGAAGATCCGTGGTTCAAATCCCGGCTATGGCATTGAGTTTTTAAGTCTGACTCTAATCTTTCCACACCATAAAATATGGGCAAGAACTGTGTAGACAAAATTTAGATCTTAAAGAAGAACTTATTTCCAATAACATTTTTGTGTCGTTCATAATTTCCGCAATATTCAGTGTTAAGTTGTACTATACATAATTTTTGTAAAATGGATCTTTTGTTTTCAAAATAATCAAAGACCTCCAATATATACATTTCCAGTGAAATTTCTACATCAAAATTTGGAGTGGAAATGCAAGGTTTGAAGTCGTACGTTAATAAAAGGTGCTGGAAAAATAAAAATTGACCTATAACCATTTTGTTTTTTCAAATTTCAGTACAGGAGGTAAAATATTGCTGCTTTCTTTTAAATAGCCAGTATAAATAATGAATTAATTGAAAATGCGAAACTATTTTGCAGAATAACTTCGGAGTTTGAGATCCGCCACTGAAGCACTGAAAGCAGGCTTGAGATAAAAATGTCTGCTTGCCTTAAATGTGGCGGAGTGTAAAGTGAAATGAAAACGAAAGCGATGGCATAATGTTCTTATCGAGGAGGTAGATTTATACGACTTGAGACGTTAATGGCAAGGGTAGGCAGGCGGACAACTATTGGCAGACGTTAAGGAAATGGATAATATCCCGCCCACCTTCTTGGAATTGAGACTAGGGCTGGGGAAATTCCGATATTACAATATTCACAGCTGTCGCCATTGCTCTTAAGATGGTTATTGTGTGGGCAGACTTGAGGGAACGTTGCTAAGATACGTGGTGATTGTCACCTGTTTATAACTGTTACATGTAGCGGTTATCACTATTACGTTGCAGATTTGTTGGTATCATTACCTACATTATCTTAATGGTTAACAGTAAAGATTAGAAAGAAATTTCTGACACTTTAACTTCGGCAGTTTTTAGTGACAAAATGCATTCGCACTAGCTTGTACATTCCTACACATACAGTACGTTTATACAGGTAAACTGAACTATATAGGTACATACAGTCCGGCCGCTTTATCTCCGGCTCTGACAGTTCTCGGGAGGGGGAAGCGCGTTGTTGGCAGTTCTTTAGCGGGAATTTCAAGCAGAGGAACATCTGTATTTTAAATATTTCACGCATTTTCAGATCGTAACTTCGTAAATGTACCTGAACAATGTGATCCCAGAACATGATCCCAGAATAGTTGCATGTGGAGGCAATATACCATTTACTGGAAAAGAAATAGCAAAAAGCTACTTCGCACGAGTGGGAAACTCCTTTCTCATATAATATTGATATACATGTCGCCTTATAGCATCCTTTTGAAAAGCATCAAGTGAAGCTTTAAGGCTGCCTCGTTGCCTTTGCTTTCCCGGTGTACGCAGAACTGCAGACGGCGAACTTAAATCGGCTGGGCACTTTTCCTTGGTCACATACCTCCCACCTTCAAGGCGTCACAAACTCTGTCCAGCACCTTGGTAACAGGTAGTTGAGGTCCACCATTGTCCCGCTCCTTCTCGAAGTACTCACGTAGCCTGAATATAAATTCACGGCTTTGGCTCTTACAAGATCCGATTTTTTTCTTGAATTCTGACGAACCAGTAGCCATATTACTATAATAGCAATAGTAATAACACTTACAGACGCTACAAATCGTAATTCATGCACACACAAAAAATTAAACAAACCACCAGCGCGGGATCCAAAAGCAACTAAAAGCCACGTGGTCCACACAAAATTGCAGCGGCAACACGGTGCTGGATTTGCAGGCCACGCCTAGCAGCGACAACGCTGATTGGCGCTAGCAGACAGTTTTAACTTCCTGACCACAACACCGGATGTACAGACTCCCAGTACCACCAACAGAAAAAGTTGGTGTGCGTGAAAGCTGTGAACGAAATTTTCGAATAGAGTGATGTTCTAAACAATATCTTGCATGATAATGAAATTACAAGTTGGATTTCAATGTTTTGAAGCTAATAGAGTCCTATGCTCTCATTACGAAGATAATTCTGACCATATGTTTTCAATTACTCATTATTATATGTTGGTACTATTAACCTTCCCCCTCCATCTCCTGCAGCCACTAAACGTCAGAGCCGGAGATAGAGCGGCCGGACTGTAAATATAAACATTATGAGATTCAGACACAACAAAGGAGAACATTGTCAGCATCAACCTGGCTAAATTTACGCGTGGCAATATCTTGGAAGGCAGTGCTGTTAGACAGGAGTAAGATTAATACCCAAGTATACACTATTGTCTAACATAACAATAATATAGAATATCAGTTGGTTACACAATATACCACCAGCAAAGCAAATAACACTGGGCAACAAAAAAAATAAGTTTTGAATGCTTTGAGCACTTCATGAGGCAATTCCTACTAATTTTGGGTTGAGAAAAACAAATATCACAATGAAACATTTTTACTAGCTCTAGTTTCTATGATATACACAAGGTGGAAGTATTACATATTAACGTATTGAGAGGAAAGGATACATTTTAATTACATACATGCTAACAACAAGTGCATTTGATGTTTTAACTGATTGTTAAGAGTTCTAAATTGCTGGAAAAATACTTCGCAGATAGTCGTGTCTGAAGAGAATCATGTGATGGCCTATTGACTTCGTCGTCTTTTAGCTTGCCTCTTGTGATGGGGTTCCGCAGAATCCCTATACAAAGACCAACAGTAATCCGCAAGCATTACTTCATTCCAACGGCCCTGATATCTTTGTTCCATAACAGAAATGTCCTGATGGAATCTCTCCCCATGTTCATCACTAACAGCTCCACAACTAGCAGGGAAAAAGTCGAGGTGGGAGTGGAGAAAATGGATCTTAAGGGACACGTTGCATCCAAGGTTACGGTAGTTTTGCAGGAGCACTGTCACCAAATGCTTGTAGTTGTCATCTCTGTTGTTGCCTAAAAATCCATGAACAACACCCTTGCCCGCCTCGGTAGCGTAGATGGTAGCATGTCTGCCTCACGTTCAAGAGGTCCCGAGTTCGAATCTCGGTCAGGGTGAGTTACCTGGATAAGGTTTTTTCCGGGGTTTTCCCTTATCCTGAAAGACGAATGTCGGGTAACTCTAAGCTCCATGGACCCCGGGCGCATTGAGCATCATTTCACCCATTCCATTCATCGTCCGATATGACTTAATGTTGGAGGACGTACATTAAAAAAAAAAAAAAAAAAAACACCTTTGAAGGCTTCCCAAGCTTCCTTTTCTTTCCCCTCCAAAATTTGGTCAAATGCACGATTCTTTATAAGTTCTCTTATTTGTGGTCCGACAAAAATACCTTATTTAACTTTTGCACCACTTAAATTTACAAATTTTCTCTAATTTTATTTGACAGGTGTGCCAACTCCCCACAAAAAATTCTCCCAAATTTAAAATCTTCACTCTAAAAAATGAAGTGTCACTTTATCTTCAAAACAAGAGCTAATGTATCATTTTTATGGTGATTTTTCAATTTAGCAGATGGAAATACATGTAAATTCACTATTTTTAAGCCCGAAACATTTTTATTGTTGCCCTGTGTAATTAGTACGCTTTTTTCTCGCCAGATAGTTCTCATATATTAGGTTCACTGTGCTATTCACGACATTAATACTGCATAAGATGTAAGGCCGCGTAGCTCAGTCGGTAGAGCACCCGTTTGCCATGCGAGCTGTCCTGGGTTTGATTCCCGATAGTGGAGGTGGGGATTTTTCTCCAAACAAGATGATTCCCATCTTCCCCATAGTCTGGAATTATGAATGAGAGTGTGAATGTGTGCGTGTGATCTAATGATACAATCCAACGATTACGAGTTAATGTTTTATCTCATTTTCACAACTCCAAGTGGATTGTATGGTAAAATATTATCTATATAAAAGTCTATGTGTGTGCGTGCTATTTGTTTACTGTTTTCTCAGCCTCCTGTATATTAGAATTTCTACATTAACTTCGTGTTATTTATCTGGTGAATGCTTGTAGCTATTAAGAGAAAAGAGATTCCAAAAATATGGTTTAACGAGATGTTTAGAGTAATTATTAAATAAGTGTAAGTGCGTATAGAAAGTGATATTATATCTGTCACACCAAAGACTTGTTCTACCGTTTTGAAATCTTCGGTACAGGTGTATGCCATTCCCTTTAACGAAAGAATTGTAGCTGTATTATGCCACTACTACATATAGAGAATCTCGTTATAATGCACGTACAAAATAAACGGTGCTCTGTAATGTATGGTAAAGCAAGCGACCTATTTTACATACTTCCCATTGTTCTGCTTGGCCCTTTGAAGGCCACTGGGCAAACTCGTTATCGTGCACTCCCGCAGATTTAAGCCCTTGAAATTATGGCTTCACAAAACGGTCAAGTACTTTGCACTGCATGAGTCTTTTCCCCTAGAACACTAAAATAACTAAATAAAACCCACAGTTAACAGTGAATGACAGAAAGAAACGGCGTGAAACATAATTAAATACTTGTGTCATAAATGCAGTTATAGTGATATCACATTTTAGAATATGCAATCATAAACCTCGTGAATAGTGGGAATTATTACAAAAATTGTTACGTTATGTATTTCGTTGTTATTTTAAATTACCTTCTCCAGCTTCGTCATATCGAACGATGAATGAAATGAGTGAACTGATGCTCAAATGAGCCCAGGGTCCATAGAGCTTATAGTTACCGACATTCATCTTTTAGGGCAAGGAAAAAAACCTTATCTATACCGGAAATTAATTCTTCTTTCACACTGGCCGTGTGTAGGCTAAAGTAGGGATAGATAGAGCCAGACTGAGAAATTCAATGCTATATCCGGGATTTGAACCACGAATCTTCTGGTTGCCGTCCAGCCACTCTAACCATTGAGCTACTATGGCCAACGTGCCGACATGAGATTAAATTCTCCAACTGACTCGTGATTTTCCCGGTAAACCCCTTACCTATCCATGCTTTAGACTACACACGGCCAGTGTGAAAGAACAATTAATTTCCAATAATTGACCTAATAGTGGTCCGAACTATAAAGCCCGGGCCTTAAAGAACTTACATGTTGTAAGTCGCAATTAAGGTAGTTGTCTCACGTGTTTATGAGAACTCCTAAGTGGTTTACCGGAAAAAATACGGATCAGTTGGAGAATTTAATGTCATGTCGGCACGTTGGCCATAGTAGCTCAAGGGTTAGAGCGGCTGGACGGCAACCAGAAGATCCATGGTTCATATCCCGGCTATGGCATTGAATTTTTCAGACTGACTCTATCTTTCCATACTTTAGCCTACACACGGTCAGTGTGAAAGAACAATTAATTTCCATTAATTGACCTAATAGTGGTTAACTATAAAGCGCGGGCCTTAAAGAACTTACATGTTGTAAGTCGCAATTAAGGTAGTTGTCTCATGTGTTTATGAGAACTCCTAAGTGGTTTATCGGGAAAAATACGGATCAGTTGGGGAATTTAATGTCATGTCGGCACGTTGGCCATAGTAGCTCAAGGGTTAGAGCGGCTGGACGGCAAACAGAAAACCCGTGGTTCAAATCCCGGCTATGGCATTGAATTTTTCAGTCGGACTCTATCCATACTTTAGCCTACACACGGACAGTGTGAGAGAACAAGTAATTTCCATTAATTGACCTAATACTGGTTAACTATAAAGCGCGGGCCTTAAAGTACTTACAGCATAGTAAGTCACCATTATAGTAGTTGTCTCATGTGTTTATGAGAACTCCTAAGTGGTGACTTTTTCTATTTCCTAACTTGAAGAAACGCCTTCGTGGGAGACATTACCCATCATCAGAAGCAGTGGTGAAGGCTGTAGAGACGATTATGAAGGATCTCTCAAAAATAGTTTCCAACATGTCTTTGCAGACTGGCAGAAACGCTGGGACAAGTGCATTGCATTCAGGGGAGACTGTTTTGAGAAGGACCATCAAAAGTATGAGGATGAGTAAAGGTACGTTGTCAAAAAACGATTGTGATCATTCTTTATTGAAAATCCCTCGTATGAATAAAACTGCAGGGTCATATAAAATATTTCAAAAACTCAAATAAAGTTATGTTTAACGGGGTCTTCTTCACAGGCTGCAGTAATCCCCAATGATGTAATTTCATTTTACATGACCATCTACGGCAAGTTAGAGCCTATCAACTCAATAAATATACTTAAAATACCAATTTAATGTACAACGACATACTTTCTGTCATAAATATAAGAATAAGAACATTTTATGTTATTTTGCTTTAAGCGTAATTGTACTTGGTGCATCAAGTGAGAAGTTTTAAACCCATGAAATATAACTGACACTGTCGACTCATGTGTAAACGATAAAACAAGAGTGAAAATAACCGCATTACTAGAAATATTCTCTTCTTCCTATGGTAACACCAGATTATAATTCCTTTTATCCCTGGGCATTCTTTAAAGCACACAATTTGGTTTGATTTACTGCATGCAGGTTACCTGTATCTACCTCTAACTTTTCTTTTTAACAACCACCCCGAGCAAATAAGTTACTGGTGCTTACAACGGGATAATGTTGGCAATAAATTCACAATAATTATTTGGTCTGCAAAAACATTAAGCGCTGGGTTCATAAAATTACCTACAGCATGTGTTCTAGCACCGTCCTGCTGGAAGTATCAAGCATACTTCTTCTTTTATGTGCCTTGTGCTAGCGGGAGGAACGAACTTGTGAATTGAATATGTGTTTCGTATAGAAGATAATGTTTTGTAAAGTGTGTTATTACATTTCATAATTTATATTAGTGTTATGAGTGAAATTTTCTGTACAGTGTAGTTATTAATGTGGGTTAGGTAATCTCTTAAATCACTCTACTAGTTTGATAACACTATTCTTTCTATAAAATCTAGCGTACAAAACACGACATCAATGAACTATTATTAAAGTAGCTAACGCATTTGCGTAGCCTTTGTATTAGAATACGAACTCCTTGTACCGGAAGTTCCCGTAAAGTAAACCAAATGCTGTGGATAATATGAGGTACGTCCAGAAAGTAAGTTCTGTTTGGTAATAAAATTAAATTGTGTACAGATACAGAAAAATTATTTATTGTACAAAATTCTACACACTACTTAATTCAAACTACTACAAATTCTTAAACTACTTTTCCACATAACTGCCGAAATTGTGCAGGCATTTGTCATACCGAGGCACACGTTTTTGTATATCTTCTTCATAGAAGTTTGCCGCCTCTGTCTTCAACCAGTTGGAAACATTTTCTTTCAGCTCTTCGTCATTGTTGAAGTGTTGACCGCCAAGGAAAGATTTGAGATACAAAAACAGATGAAAGCTGCTAGGAGCGAGGTCAGGGCTGTATGTGGTGTGGTCAAACACGTCCCAGCCAAATTCCTGTAGGATGTTTTTCGTCGCATTTGCAGTGTGTGGTCGTGTGTTGTCGTGAAGAAACACAACACCTTTTGACAGCCGATAAATTTCAATTAGTTTCACTTTCCTAGCATTTAGAAAACGAATCACAGATCTGATTCCACCAGCGGCGGGATTTTCAATCAACGCCGACATTGTAAACACGCACAACAAAGTGTACTTGGCTGACAGCGATCTCACAATGGTGCACGTTTCTTCTCCTTGATACAGAGCGTCTACCGCGCATGTGCGGAACTGCAATAGCAGCGCAGCAGCGGAGATAAATTGAAGCAGAACTTACTTTCTAGAACCCCTTTGTAACTTATTTCAAGCAATGTATTATGTAGCCACGATTCAGCAACTGAGCACAGCGAAACAAAATAGAATCGAATGCTTTATAATGTTGTTCGATACAGTACAAAAGATAAACTGATTTAATAATGCTCTTGTAAGAAAGTGTTAGAATTAGGATTTTACTATGGACAGGATTCGGTATGTAGGCCACCATGCTGGGTCCTTTGTGTCTATGCCCCCAAATGGAGCACCCCCGGGAGGAAGGATGAGGCGAAGGAGACAGAGGGCAGCTGACCTAAGGAGCCACGACAGTACAGAGGGCAGGGCCCTTACAGTTTACTTAGACACTTCCCCCGACAGACCAGGACAACGGACACGCTCCAGTACTTCGGGACGGTAACGAGCCCAAAGGTCTAGGCTGGCAATCCGAGCCCCAAAGTTCCCAGGCTGGCGGTCACGAGATGGTCCCCAGCAGAGGAGCGGAGACCGGCAACCGACCTATAAGAGGAGGAAGTAGTTTTGCTCAGAGCATATCATCCTGCCGTGCACTGCCGAGACACCCGCTGACACTTCTACCCTGAAAGAGACCACCAGATAAGAGATGATGTGACATAATAGTGGAAATGAAATGGAGGGACAGGAAATTCGGGGGATGTAATTAACCTATCCAACATTCACCTAACGACCCGGGAAAATACCGAAGAAGCCCATGGGTCAGGTAGGTCGGCCAGGGAATCGACCTGGGCCTCCTGAATGCGGGCCACAGAAGAAACCGCCTGAGCCACCCAACTCGGTGTAAGAAGGTCTTGCTTTACTGTATAAACAGAGAATATATCCAGGTAACACAGAAATCAGTAGTTAACAATTAAGATTTTCCCCTCTTTACTTGACTACGTAGTCGTATCGTGACGGGATTTTTTTAGGTGATACCTGTGGTTCGGTGTGTGGCAGTCATCTAGCTCTCTGACCACGCCGTGGCTCAGTGGTTAGACTACTCGGCTCTCACCAAGGCGGCCCGGGTTTGATCCCAGGCGACCGCAAAGTGAGATTTGTCGTGGACAACACGGCGCTGGGGCGGGTTTTCTCCGGGATCTCCGGTTGCCCCGCCATCTCATTCCACCGGTGCTCCATCTTCATTTCATGTATCATCAGTGTCATCGCCTGCGGTGCCGTATGTAGTAAAAGCGGGCGTCAAACACTACACATTTCATTTCTAGCTCTCTACCTTCTTCCCTCTACTATACCATTTTGCTTGTATGCACAGAGGCCTTAGAACACAACTGTATCTCTTATTCTAAACCAGTCACACAGTTGGTGTTAGGGTGCATTCTGGTAGGCTACCTGCTTTCATTATCTGTTGATAGATGTCAGAGCATTCGCTAGAATCATCGATTTGCATTTTTACTGTCGTTTTGAACCTAAGTTAGTGTTAAATATACTATCCGATATTATTGGTTGTCAAGAAAAATAAAATACATACCTTGACTTTTCTGTGAATAGATTGTGCGGTTCTCTTAATTCTAATTACCATTAATGTTCTTAGACTTACAATACAATAGCTGTAATTTACCAAAATATTTTAAGTAATGATGGTGCTGACCGGGAGGCGGTATGGAGAAGTACGGCGAAATATGGGGTAACACTCAACCCCAGTGTGATTTGTAGAGCCTCATCGAGAGATAGCTAGATTCTGCAGTAAGTTTTTACTCTCCCGCCTTCCGAATATTCTAGAACTCCCTAGGAAATTTCGGAGATATATATGAGTGAGTGGTTCGGGAGTATACGAATACATTTTTGATGTGAAGACACATTGTAAACTCCAAAAGTAACAGTACGTTTTATTTTTCAAATCAGCATCTCCAACGTACGATACTTGAATTATATTTGGAGGCTTTGAAAAGAAAAAAGAATAACGCAAATATTTCTACTCAAATGTTTTCGAGTGGGAGGAATTTGAAGGATTTTTGTAAAATATTGAAGTTAAATGCAAAGTTTGGCTTTTTGGATTATGCTGTTTTCATAATCATACATACATACACACAAACGATAATTTGTGTTAACTGTCTAATTTGACAGTTACATAACGTTCTATATTATTTATTGTTTATTTGTATATTTCTTAGAAAACCATTCTTACAAATAGTTTTATTTCTATCAACTTCATGATGAAACAAAATAGTTGTATTGCACAATAAAGATTTGGGGCTGAAATTATTTTCTTGAAAATGTTAGTCACGTCTTGGAAAAACGGTGGGTTCAAAGTTTGGATTTTACGCTTGTTTCATTCAGATTTCTTTGGTTTGGGTTGTTAGTACGAACTTTTTAATTGTTGACAATACCGTCTGTACATAACTACATGGGTGACTGGGAGAGCAAATAAAAGAAGAAACAAAGGCAATTTGTTTTCGGTGAAATTTGGCAGAAACTTAAGTCAGAAACGAAATTGCGTATTTTTTGATGCGTAGCGGTTCTTCTTACAGGCAAGCTTCTGTCTACAAGATCTCCTGGGCTTAAACTTGACGCTTCCTTTATTTCGCAAGTCCTCCTAAATTTGATTTTTGTGGCGTTCTCTGGTAGAAGCGTTCTGTTGCAATTTTCTGAAAGATTTCCTGAGGGATAAGTCAAGTACATAATAAATCGTACACCTGATACAAGCTTGCCTTCTAGACGCATTAGAAAATTTTTATTTATTTTATTTCCTAAAGCAGTCACATATTATTCGCAAATATCGGTTTATAATTTATAAAATTCTATTTTGCGTGATGTAGATTTTAACGGGGTGAAAATTATTTGTGGAAACAAGAATATTATTACTAGCTTTTCATTCCTCTACAACTTAGCTGCTATAGGAGCAAGAAATAGCTTGACCAGCTCATTCCTTTGTTTTATAAGCCTTATATCTGCTGATGTTAATTCACTGCTTTGCTCCAGAAAACCAACTTAAAAGCAACATGTTTTACTTACTGGCACTGTCAAACTGATAGTTACTGATAGTATATGAATACTGCTCTATGGCCTTTATCACTTCTAATGGTTTGAATCCCTCGTACGCTGTAACCCTTCTGGTTAAATGTTAGTTATAACACACTTTCTTTCCGCTGACATCTTGAACCATATAAAGCACACAAACCCCAAGAGTTATGCTCGACTTCATCTACAGATGTTAAGACTTAACACGGCTGCTACTCTGTTTAACAATAGTTATAACAAAAATAGCATTTCACCAATAAGTGCTAGCTTAACACTGGTGTTAAATCTCTTGTTAAACTAACAAGTCATATTTGTGTTCTTAAGTTTTAACAATTGTGGAATTGTCAAGATAGCGGGCGTGAACACAGCTTTTGATGTCTATTTTCTATATTTAGATCATATAAATGACATTTTTAATAGAGAACGGCGTATGAGGAGAAATTATTTTGAGGGAAGATTTTCTACAGAGATATAGACTGTCGAAATAAGCTATGAAGGTTACTGAGGATGTAGAAGAGAGGTTAGAACATACCGATCTCACATTTGCTACAAATATTAATAACTTTAAGATTTTGTAATTCACTGAATTCTGTGGATAATGCACTGTCTAACAAAGTTCAAGTCACTGGTCACTTCTGTCCTTCGCGCCTCGTTTTAAATTTACGTAATACTGACAAAGTTGCTTCGTGCTTCTGGTTGTGACATTTGCATTCTTTCTCGATTGATAAGAAATTTATACCACAGCTTCTCTTCTGATTTGTTCGCCCGCCATTTTTTCTACTTTGTGTAAATGAAAATAAAAACAAAAGCGCATCTCAGTACGTTCAGAAAATAATAAGATCCATCCACAGCCTCCTGTATCTGTAATATTTACAAATGTCTCGGCGTTAACACATGTCTGCTAACATTTTGAGAAAACAAGTTGGTGAAATGCAAGAATTTTAACACTTTTCCAATAGAATGTTTTTTTCCGGGCTTGCAGGCCATGATCTAGACGATGAAAAAATATGACAATTCACCCTTAGCTCCATCGGGCATCTTTAGAGATTCAGTTCTGGATGGTCTAGACTGAGTCTGTCTAGTTGTCTGTTGTCCAGTTGTGACCAGCCAGGACTGAACCTCTAAAGATGCCCGGTGGAGCTACTGGTGAAACGTCAGATAAGTTTTCATTGTCTAGGGCATGGCCTTCAAGCCCGGAAACAACATTCTTATGAAAATGAGGTTGGTATCATATTAACTCAGCAATTCTACTCTGAAGATGGCTATTTTAAAATTGGATATGAGCAGAAAAGTGAGACACCTTCAAAGTGGGAATGCATAATGCTGGTGAAATGGCCAGAACTGGATTAACGCTGGCTGTGAAAGCCTAAACATGTAGGTACATTTATGACTTTTGTTAACTCGGTAACATTTGTTAAGTTACATTAGTTAACGCCGTTTAACATCTGTTGGTGAAATCGCACTTAGTGTTTCAGGCAGTTAACACTCGTTACGTTACTGTATTTGTGTCTAAACAAAAACAAAAACAAAAGCGCATCGTAAAACGTTCAGAAAATAATAAGATTTATCCATAGCCGTCTATAACTGTAACATTTACAAATCTCTTGGCGTTAACACATGTTTGTTAACATTTTTAGAAAACAAGTTGAGAAATACAAGAATTTTAACATTTTCGTTAACTCTGTCACATTTGTTACGTTACATTTGTTAACGTTGATTTTAACATCTGTTGGTGAAACCGAGCATTAGAGTTTTAAGCATTTAACACTTGTTACGTCACAATATTTATTTGAATGTGAGGTTATGGGTGACATATCTGTATTCGAGCAAAGAGTACTACTACAATGGTTGTAGCAGCGTTACCAGCGCAAATTTGAACATGTATATAACTGTTTTATTCCATATCTTGCTTTTTCTTTATCTTTTTCCGATTCCCAGTTACGTTTAAGCGGGTGTTATGAAATATAATGCAATATTTTAATACTGGAATGGACATGTGCAAAGACCAAATGTATCCGTCGTGATATTCTCGAGATAAACATAAATACTCGAAATTCTGCGTAACCAACAAAATACGATCGCCTTCACGATATTAGTGAGGCGTAGGTAATCCGTATTTCGTTACGTCACTGACAGCATGATAATGTGAGCTAACAGATCATACCTGTAATTTCACATTACATTCCAATCACGTCCTTGTTATAAGATAACAGGGGCAGTCATTTCTAACTCGTTAACGCTAACAGCTAGATGGAATTGAGTTTACAGGTATTGCCGTTCATTAAAAATACTGCTTTCAAACTCTCTTTATCGGGAAAAGGAACTCCTAGAAAAAAAAGGTATTAATTGCTCTCAGAATCCTTTAAAGAAGAACTTAATTGGCACTCTTTAACAAAATTTTAATTACAAAAGCACCATACAACATAAAAAGAATTAACTAAACTTCTGCAGATATTTCTTTCCTTCATTAGCGAACAAATAAAAGAGACCCACATGGTGTAGAGCTAATTGCCAATTAACCATAAACGTTTAATGTTTTTGATTTTAAGAGCTTTGGTTTGTGTTAATGGGATTAAAGGCAGATTGGCTCTTTTGAATACGCTCATTGTGAGATTATTAGCATATCCTCTACTCGTAATCAAAGTTATGAAGCAGTAAAAAAATTAAATGCTATTTTTAATGAGAACTAACCTAAACACTAGATTTACTAACAGTCTGACATTTACCAACTATTAAAGGCGAAGATTTTTAGGGAGTTTTACTCAACCCGAGCAATTATTTGCTTAGAAAAAATAAAAAAAGAAGAGCGCTGTGGTATAGTCACAAAATCTTCTGCATTCATTACAGATTTGCAGTCGTATCTTATAGGAGGCGAGTAAAAAGTAAGGAGAAATGCTTCTTTGTTGTTATAGTTTTGTGAAGTGATATATAAGAAAATCTGTAAGATGTCAATATGTTTTCATATTGTGAATTTCCTTACAGCTCTCTCTTGATCGCCTCGTTCAATGGTGTCAAAATTGATGCATCTCCCTTAATACCCAGAAAACTAAAGCCAAGATTTTTACTTTACGCCGCTATAATCCCCCTCCGCCTATACGCCTTCTGACTGATCATGTGCCGTGGCTCCCTTCACCTACACCAGTCAAGTACCTTGGAGTGTTACTGGACACTCGGCTTACGTGGAAGCCTCATATTGACCGCACCATTACCCTGGCATCCGCTCGTCTTTCACAACTGTCTCCATTATTTCAGAAACATACTTCACTTGCTTTAGAATCTTCACTGCTCCTATACAAATCTCTGGTTCGGCCTCTTATTACTTATGCCTGTCAAGTCTGGGGGGGCTGCCAGTACTTGTCACCTGAGGCGTCTACAGGTCATCCAGAGTCGATTCTTGCGAATCGCCACCAATGCTCCTTGGTTTGTCCGCAACCAGCTGCTGTATCACGAGTTGGGACTTCTTGCTCTCCACCATTTCATCCGACAGACTGCTCGACGCTTCTTCTACAATCTACGCCACGTCCCAGGAGCTGTGACGTATAACATCGGCGTCCGAAGTCGCCGGCCAACGCGACTGAAGCGACGACTATCACAGGACCTGCTTTACAGTGATGACACTTCCACTTCTGAATAATCTACTGTTTCAATTTATCTTTTCTATTCTTCTGTTCTACTATGTAAATTCTCACTATTGAAGTATGTATACCATTTTATTAGTTCAGTGCCACATTTATATTAGTGCAAGAACACATTTGTTTTAGTTCAGAGGAGGCACATTGTCCTACCTCTACAATTTTATTACTCTGTGATTATTTTGTATCTGTTCTCTCAGATCTGCAAAGCATATATTATTGCTGACCGATATAATAAATATATTAAAAAATATTGTGAATTTGTAGAATTAAAAGTCCAGTTTGCTGAAATGCTCTTTATTTCCGTAGAAAGTTTTTACACCCTTGGCAGCAGAATGACGTAACATGAACCAACACAATCTCTCGTGGCTTCCGCACGCGTAAATAAATAAAAGAGTTCACTTTCAAATCACAGCTGCACGCACACAATTATCGAGTTCAATTAATTACGACTGTTCCCTGTCAACTAACCGCACATTGTTCTTGAAATTAGTTGAAAGTTATGTAGCAGTCAAGAAAGCGAAACTTCCAGACAGCTATCTGTCTCTTTCTTTCTCTGTTTCGGTAAGCTTTTATCTCCGCGCTGCACTGTCTGTTCCTTTGCGCGCGCCAGCCGCGCCAGTCGCAACAATGCCTCGCGACAATATTACTATGATTGCGAATAGGGCGTGAGCTTTTTTAATGGCAACATTTTTTTTTTTTTTTTTTTTGGTCCTCGGCTCACAGAATGTACGGGTAGATGCCTTATTTTTAACACTTCCAATTTAATTGAATTTTTTCAAAATGTTTCTTACCGTAGAATGAGCAATCCTTCGTTCTCCATGCATTTCATTAGACAAGTCACAAACCTCTTCTTGGGTCCTCCTGCTATCCGATACCGAGCGGGATGGCTCAGGCGGTTTCGTCTATAGCCCGCACTCGGGAGGCCTGGGTTCGATTCCCGTAGTCGACCTACCTGACCATGGGGCTGTTCGTGGGTTTTCCCGGGTTTCCACGAATTTTCGGTCACTCAATTTCATCTTCATTTTTGTGACTTTGTGGGTTCGTAAAATTAAAAGTCCAATTGCACCACTCAAAATGTTCTTTATTTCCACCGACTTACAGTTGAACAGTTGCAAATTACACAGAATTACGTAATGCACACAATTACGATTCACCAGTTCGTCGGTTACAGTTCCACTTTGCTCTCGCAATTACGTACATTCCTCCGATGCACGTACACAGTCTTCTCTTCCGTACACTAGCACGGCGCTCCTACGCTGCTTGCCAAGAACTGAACTGAACTCACTCACTGCAGCCCTTTTTATAGGAATATCGCTGTTTTCTCAAAGTCTCACGTTTCAGTGAATCACCGCGAAGGTTCCAGACGGCAGGGGAAGGGAGAAGAGGCGGCCAGCGACAAGTGACACGTCCCTAATCATCCCCTCAGTTAGTGACTGAGATAAATGGGTGGGTGTGGGCCGGATGCATCTGGTCCCTTACTCAGCTGTCGTTGGTCGTGCTTTCCGATAATTAGGTGACACTATTATTACAGCATCTCTCATGTGGTGGTCTCTTTCAGAGTAGAAGTGTCGGTGGGTGTCTCGGCGGTGCATGGCAGGATGATATGCTCTGAGCAAAACTACTTCCTCCTCCAGTAGGTCGGTTGCCGGTCTCCGCTCTATTGGGATCAATTCGGGATCGCCAGCCAGGGACATTTGTGCCTGGGAGCGTCTGCGTGGAACCTTTAGGGCTCGGCTGCTAGGCTCGTTGCCGCCTCATTGTAGGGGAGCGAGTTCGTTGTCCTGGCCTGTCGGGGGAATTATCTATACAAGTAAACTGCAGTGACCCTGCCCTCTGTACTGTCGCGGCTCCTTGGGTCGACCGGCTTCTGTCTCCTTCACCTCATCTTTCCTCCCGGGGGTGTCCCCGCTTTGGGACATAGGAACAATGGGCCCAGCATTGTGGCCTACGTGCCGAATCCCCTCCGTAATGAAATCCCAATGCCAATCCCAATACCTCATATCCGATTATCATTAGTATTTCAATTCTTTCTGTAAGTTGTGCCATGATTAATTACTTTCAGAAATATTTTGCAATGAAGTAAGCATTGTTGTCGCTGTTAGCTTAGCCTTTGTCTGTATTTACCAAAGCTACGAGGGCTGTTCAATAAACAATGATCACATTTTTTTCTACAACGTGCATATACTCATCCTCATAATTTTGATGGTCCTTCTCAAAATAGTCTCCCCTGAATGCGATGCACTTGTCCCAGCGTTTCTACCAGTCTTCAAAGACATGCTGGAAACCATTTTTTGACAGATCCTGCAAAATCGCCTCCGCAGCCCTCACCACTGCTTCTGATGATAGATAATGCCTCCCACAGGCGTTTCTTCAAGTTAGGGAATAGAAAAAAGTCACATGGGGCTAAATCCGGACTATAGGGAGGGTGAGGGATGCACTTCACGTTGATTTTTCCAAGATATTCAGCAAAAACACTCGCAATATGCGGCCGCGCATTATCGTGGTGCAGCATCCAGCCTACTTCACAGAAATGTGGTCTTTTGGGCCTGACATGGACTTGCAATGTTTTCAGGACATCCCTGTAGTATTGTCCATTTACTGATGTGTGTGCAGGTACAAAATGCTGATGAACCATTCCATGAATATCAAAGAAAGAGATGACCATAACTTTCCCAGCAGAAGCAACCACTTTTGCTTTTAGGGGGGCTGGTGATGAAGGAGATTTCCACACTGAGCTTTGCTGTTTGCTCTCAGGATCAAAGTGATGTAGCCAAGTTTCATCACCAGTGATTGTGTTTGAAAGAAACTCCGGATCTTCCTCTAACATCAACTTTAACTGCAGGTTACCCCCATTGTAGCGGTAGGCGATACTGAATATGTCTGAACTTACCTGGTTCTCACAGGCGGGAACCAGGAGTACCAACAATGAAACTAGTACGGCGTGTTTGTTTCACAATAAGCTAACAGAATATAATAAGATTGAACTTTAGTGCAAAAAATTATGATCGTAAAAAATTATGATCATTCTTTATTGAACAGCTCTCGTATTTAGATTGTATTCTTTTCCCAGTAAATATATTTTATAGATGGAACGTTGAAGGCTTTCTTCATTTTCTTGTATTATTGCTATATCATCAGCATAGAATATCACATTTAAGTTTTTATTTCTATTTAAGCCTATTCCTTCATCCACTTGTTTTTTCAGGTATTTATCAAATCGTTCAAGTATATATTAGTGCGGGAGAAAGGTTACAGCCCTGTATTACTCCCTGATTTACCTTTATTGCTTCTGTTTTATCGTGCCTGTATTTATGATAATTTTTGTGTCTCTATATAAGTTTTTAATTATTTCTACTACATTGGAGGATATGCCCTTTTGTCCATTATATTCCATAATATATTTCTATCAAATGCTTTTTCGAATTCTACAAATGCTATGTGAGATGAACAAAGTGATGAGCTATTACAATAATCGATTTTCTACTCGTAAAACAATGAGTTTTTGTGTATAATTATTTACGGTACATCTTTATTTTGTTAAGTGACTCAAAATGTGACTCACGAAACAGTACAACTGCTGAAGTTAGGAAAGGAATGTGAATGTTACAAACTTCTTCAGACATGATGTTAACAATAACTCATTGATTCAATACGTAAGTTAAAAAAGTAAATGACTGCTAATAATAAAAACAATAACAATATAATAGGCAAAACCTTGGAATTTATCATTCCAAAACAGCCATAGCCAATGAAAGGTGCACTAAGAAAATAAACAATTATAGATACTCTAAAAGTAGGATAATTTATCTCACGTAAGCATGAAACAAACACATAATATATAAATAGTAACAAAATATCAAACAGGCAAACAGTTTAAATATTTCTCTTTATTTAATTTTATGGAGTGATTTGTGTACTTAATCGATACATTAAATTAAGTATGCTCTATAATGTCTACAGATGAGAGGAAGCTGTTTAATTTTTCTAAAAGAACATCATAACAAAGTTATATTTTGTCGCCTGCTAAGATGATTATAATAGCTAGCCAGCAAAGGGCGCTAGTGTCGCTCAAACATATGCATATTCCCTGGTATTATAATAAGACTACCACAACATGTGTGTTTGATGTGAACTTAAGCCACACGTCTTTGAACATGGTGATGCTGAAGTGTATATGTTAAGCGAATCCCTGTTAATTAGCGTATTTGAGAGCAAATTAGTGTATGTAACAAGGAAGTAACAAGAAGTCGATGTTTTCCGCGACACTAGTAGCTGCAACAGCAGGGGAGAGGTCCATACCTCCCCTTGTAGCCGCAGTGTACGTTGCCATGGTTACACAAACCAACTGCGACATGGTAGAGGGAAGAAAATTGACTATCACAACGCGTGCACCTTGTTTCCGTTGTATAAATGTTAACGCTAGGATTCAAGCACCTCATTTGGTGACATGCTTACTCTCGAACTCGGCTCTCTTGCTTGAAATAACATATTTTGCCTGCTAAAATCGTTTTACAGGTGTAAACACTGTTAAAATAACTTTCAATTGCGACAACGTCCCCAATTTCCATTTCTTACGTCGGTTTCAAAAAGAAAATAAATTATATTTGTTAGTTAATACACATATAAATCTATTTTATGTACTATATTGCACAAATGTGACCTGTAATTAAAATAGTTGCTGTTTTGGAAGCCATGTGTCACAATAATCAAGCAATGCAAATCTGTACGGAAGGGATTTTTTGTTGTTGTAATTTTACGTTCTCCAACGTTAAGTCATATTGGGCGCAACGTTAAGTCATATTGGACGATGAATGGATTGGGTGAAATGATGCTCAATGAGCCCAGGGTCCTTAGAGCTTGGAGTTACCCAACATTCGTCCTTCAGGATAAGGTAAAACCCCGGAAAAATCCTTATCCAGGTAACTCACCCTGACCGAGATTCGAACTCGGGACCTCTTGAACGTGAGGCAGACCCGCTGCCATCTACGCTACCGAGGCGGGCACGGAAGAGGTCGGTTTTGAAGCTGTAAAGCATTCTGTCATTTTCGTAAGTTCACAAATGTGTACCGTGATTAGCAAAATGGGTTGGGAATAAAGGATGTGGGGGTTCTGTATGCTATAAAATAAAGTTTGGAAGTAATAAGGTAACTTGTGATATTTTCAGGGTCTATAGTTCTGTTTTGTACAACACAATTGATATAAGGGATGTAAATCTAGACAAAAGTACCACATCTTACATTCAGCTTCTGTACGTCTAGTGTTTTTAAGTTATTTCAGCGAAATTTTTCAAGCAAATTCAGTAGGCATTGTAAGGTCCATGGCAGTTTTAATTAAATTTGAGCAAGGAGAACTTTTTTCTGATATGTTTGTTACCAAGACATTTTCTACACATTCTTCAATACAACTATTCTTATATAAGGTTATTTTTTATGTGCTTCATATTAATCCAGATAGTGATTTATAAAATGGATTTATTATATCTTTCCGTGCACTTACAAGGGGAATGAGGGGATATTAGTGACATCACCCAAAAGTGGATCGGTTTGTGATGACTTTGAAATTGCGTTTTGTTTGCTTCGCCACGAGGGAAGCCCGCCTCTGTAGTGCAGATGGTAGCGTGTCTGGCTCGCGTTCAAGAGGTACCAAGTTGGAATATCCGCCAGGGTGAGTTACCTGGATAAGGTTTTTTCCGGGGTTTTCCCTTATCCTGATAAATGAATGTCGGATTGTTCTAAGTTCCATGGACTCCGGACTTATTTGAGCATCATTTCACCTAACTTCATTCATCTTCCGATATGACTTAACGTTGGAGGGCGTAAATTAAAAAAAAGGGGGGGAATAGAGACTTTTGCAGTTGTAAAAGTATGAACTGTTTGCAGTTCAGGACAGTAATAAAGAGTATTGTCATATGGGCGACAGCACAAATCTGTCATAAGAAATAAACATGCGTTCAGGGATAACTACTGGCCGACTTCAAGAAGGAGGAAGCAAGTTGGCGTGAAAAATAAACACGCGTTCAAGGACAGTGGACCTGAGGAAGCGAGTCGCATTAATACTATGCAAAGAAACCTTTCGCGACTGCAATTTGAGATGTTTTCAGTTTCATTACCGCCTGCCAGGTATATAAAAGCCAGTGCAAGGCCTGCAGCACTCAGTAGTGAGTAGTGGGACAGGGGTAATGTGTTAGGAGCTTAGAGCTTCGGGTTGAGTGTGGTATACGTTTTCTTAGTTCCGTGGTAAGGAGTCGGCAGGCCGTGGATCGGACTGGAAGCAGTTTATTATAAGTGCGGCCCGGGTAACGAATCGCCGTGATGTGGAATCAGCCACGAAGGAGCTTACATATGAATATCGGTGCATAACCCCGTGTTAGAGTGTGTGTGTGTAGTGTTTAACGCCCGCTTTTACTACATACGGCACCGCAGGCGATGACACCGATGATACATGAGATGAAGATGGAGCACCGGTGGAATGAGATGGCGGGGGAAACCGGAGTTCCCGGAGAAAACCCGCCCCAGCGCCGTGTTGTCCATCACAAATCTCACTTTGCGGTCGCCTGGGATCGAACCCGGGCCACCTTGGTGAGAGCCAAGCGGTCTAACCACTGAGCCACGGCGCGGCCTATCCCCCCGTGTTAGAGGTGGATCTGTGTAATAAGTCAGACAGATTACTAGTAGCATAAAGGCTGTAAGCTAAAAAGATATAGAGGAACATTATAGAGACATTTTGAAGTGTTGTATAAAACAAAGGGTGACTGTACGTTAGCAAATGGATACCAATTTAGTGACAAATAAAGCGGTTTGAAGATGAAGTTTGTCGTCTTTATCACAATATTCTTAAACGTATGATACTTTAATCAGAAAGAGCCAGTTTTAAAGTATAATCAAGACTTTTTATTTTTAATTTATTTTTGGATTGGAGTGCTTTTCAAAATATTTGTTCACATACTTGAAAAACCCTGGACTTAAATACCGAGTACGGTTTTAATCCGACTTTTCATTGTGAGGTTATGTTGCATACTCATACGCGCCCACGTACGTGCTTTTTTGCAGAAAAAATACATTATTGAAGGCGTGTAACATGTATTTCTCATGAAACATTAACTTCAAATTTTGGGGTAGAATACAACTTCCTCGTACCTTCTATGGGTAAGAGACAGAGAAAGTAAACAAGTTCATAAATAACAGACTATGATGTATGCAATAATGCACATTTTTTCCGTAAAATGCAGGAAAAATCATAATTAAATTCATAGTCTTATAACTTTGCTGATTTTCGATGTCTAGCACTGTTTCCCAGGTTATAAGAGAATTAAATTATTATTTTTTAACTACCTCTTAAATTATGAAAAGTTTAATTGATAATGTATTTACTACGAATTAAAATACTGAGGGAAATGTAATAATTCTAGTCAGTGCATTTGTAACCGTCAATTTCTGTGAAACATTTCATTCTGTTTGGCCAATCCAATCCTGAGTATCACTTCTACTTCTTTATTTACCCTCCTGTTGTAGAGGAAGGTCTGCTCCCTCCATAAGTGATCACCTGGGGTCAAATGCCTGTCGAGTAAGTCTGGATCAAAGAGAATATCCATGATATCCGATACCTAGCAAGAAGGGGATGAAATGAAATGACGTGGAAATGGATGAAAGAAAGGTGTTTATGGAGCAGTTGATGGAACAAATGGCGAGGGAGTCAGAGCAAACTGGCGCAGACGGCCCTTTGTTCCTGGAATCGAATACGCCTCGACCACGGCGCCACTTGCATTTGTACCAGAAAAATACAAAACAAAGTTACAATTCTTTTCTGGCAGAGCTTGATACATTCCACAGATGGAGCTTTGCAGATTCACTCAAAAGTATTTGAATACCTTATATGCTATTTTTATTTAATAATGTATACAACAAATCATTCCAGAGAAATCGAATTTTACCTGTCTAAACTATAATATTTGATTATACTGCACTTCTCGGTTAGGTTAAACAGTACAGATTTAGCCCTCCTCTGAAGCATAGTTGATAGGGTGTCCGACTCTCGTTCAGTGGCTCTCGAGTTCATATCTTGGTCAGGGTGAGTCATCTGGATAAAGGGTTTTCCGGGATTTTCCTTGTCGGGGAAGATGAATGCCGGAGAACTGACAGCTCTATGGACCCTGGACTTGCTTGAGCATCATTTAATTTACTGTCCAATATGACTTAACCGATAAAAGAACTGCATAGATAGAGTCATACTGAAAAATCCAATGTCATAGGCGGTACTTGAACCACGAATCTCCCGGTCTCCGTCCGGCTGTTCTTAACATTGAGCAACTATGGCCAACATGCCAGCACGACACTGAATTCTCTAGTTAACCCGTATTTTTCCCGGTGAACCAGGGGCGGTTCCTCCATAAGTTTGCAGGTTTGCGCACACCCACTGATTCTGAATATACAACAGGTGCATTTTGCACATTAAAGCTGTACTTGTTTGCATTGTTTTATATACAAACATGTTTCAATTACGCTTATTGTCTGTAGCTGTCCATGACCGCAGAAGTCGAAATAAACAGTGATTAGCTGTAGAAGCCGCCAGGTTTGCAGCGAAGTGTTAACCTAAGATTTGGCCCAAATGTGGGTTCTCTGAGGGGGTTGCGGGAAGGTGAAGAGATGGGAGTGGCTTCTTATACATTGCTTAAATGGAAGTTTATAAACCTAGCTCCTTCTACTCTTAGCAACGGCTATAGCGTGAGCTTCTGTGTGTTCTGCTTTTCGAACCCAGGGAGAATTTAATGAAATGCATGGAGGTTATTCAGAAGAGAGCTCTGTTAAACAACAACGCCACACCTGTTCAGGCTTCTGGGTTGATGGCCACTTTGAAAGATTATAATTTTGTATTCTGGCTGTCTTTGTTCTACAAGATCATGCCACATGTGGACATTTTGTACAATCAGCTGTAGAAACGAGACTGCAATGCAACATGTGCCATCGCCCAGCTAAACGCATTTGATAGGGAAGTGCAAAAGGTAAGAAATAGCGTGGATATCGAGGAACACGAAGAAACTGCAATTAAGAGGAGAAGAATAGAAGATCATGATGTGAAAAGAAGAGAAGCTCTTGAAGTATGTGACATTCTTAGAGAAGCAAAGGACAGATTTAGCTTCACGGAACATCTGGTAGCCTCGACTTTGTTTCATCCAGAAAATTTTTAAGATATTTCCAGAGGATTCCCTTAGAGAAACAATACGGTTCTATCCTTTTATCATTGGAACAAAAATTTGTAGAGAACTGACTAATTTAAGTCGAGAGGAATTTCGTGGAATGTCCGGCGCTTTGTGCTTGATGGACTTCAATAAGGAAAACAATTTATGTACTACATTCAGCTAATATGTCAAACTCCTCCGAGTACTGTTAACTATGCCAATGTGTACCGCTGAAGCAGAATGCTGTTTCTCAACTTTAAAAAGAATAAAAACTTTCCTTAGGAGCACAATGTCACAGGACCGCTTGTCAGCATTAGCAATGCCTTCAATTGAGAGAGAGTTTGTTATGAAGATCAGCGACTTCAACGCAAAAGTTATCGATAGTTTCGCCAGGTCTAAGGAGAGTAGAGCAGAGAATCTGCATAAATAGGTGAGTCATTACTACACTGTATTTTATTTTTCATTTGTGCACCACCAATAATTTAACCCACCAGCCGCCACTGTGGAGAACCATAAGGAGATCTCATATACAACGAGATCCATCGTTCAAATCGCGGCTACGACATTTCAATTTTTCACTCCGACTCTACCTATATAAACCTAGAGTGGAAAAGCAATTAATTCTCAGTTAAAGGACATTAAAATACATATTAGGCTAATAAATAGGCCAATAATTTACAAATTATTTTTCCCGCCTTAGAAGTGTAGATGGTAACGTGTCTACCTTACGTTCAAGAGGTCCCGAGTTCGAATCTTGGTTGGCTACCTGAATAAGGCTTTTTCCCTTATCCTGCAAGACGAATCTCGGGTAACTCTAAGCTCTATGGACCTGGCATCATTTGAGCATCATTTCACTTATTTCACTGTCCGATATAATAACGTTGAAGGTCGCAATTTTTAAAAAATAGTTCTATAATTACGGTATGATACCATTGGGGATGTTGAATAAGCAAACTAATAGTGAAACATTGGTCAAATTTGTGTTTTTTGTTGTTGTTCAACTAGATGGTATATTACCCCAAAAGAATATGATATACATTCCGCAAGCATGTATGTACTTCAAGCATTGTCAAGATATATACTATTTGATTCTGCACTTTATTTACTTAATGACATTTGACAGTATATGTATTGTTATTATGGCTTCAAGAGTAGAGTTAACCTTACAAAAACGTGTAGCACTCAATCAGGTTTATTAATTGGGAAAAGTCCAATACACCCTTCATCGTCAGACTAGAGTAGATATAACACGGCTAGGATAAACCTGTAAGCAACTAAATTAATCAGAATAACCAGCAAGAGAAATAAATTCAAAACAGTGCCAAAATCTTCGCATAGAATCGGTAGGAATGAACAAGAAAGATACATTTGTTGCAAGAATGAAAAGAAAACTGATTCAAGCCGGTAGAAAGATGTCGCCTGGAAAACTCATCCCGAAGCCAGCAAATAAACAGAAGAGACTCGAATGGACTAGAAAACACGGTAATTGGACACCTGAAGGGTAGAAGAAGGTGTTATTCACAGTTGTACTGAAGTTCGGGATTTTTGTTTGACGATGTGAACAAGAAAGGGTGGCCTTACCGTGAGTTAGTTAAATGTGGTGGGGTTACTATTTAGGTTTGGGGGTGTTCTGCAGGAGACACTGTGATGTATGGAACAGAAGGACTATCACTGCATACTTCAGAAACATATTGATTGTAAGGATTCACCTTACGACGGGATAATGACTCGGTCAGTGTCTGTAAGTACTTGCATCTAAGGAAAAACAGAAGGTAGTGTAAGATGTGGTCTGGCCGTTTCAAAGCCTCAATTATAATCCCATTGTAATTGTCTGGATGAAGGCTATTAGTTTAGTACAATTGTAGCTAATGAACCAACTACATTGACACCAAACTGTATTCATCTCTTATCTGTAAAAACTTCTTGTGGTCGATTAATGGGGGAGAATATTCGTTTATAACGTGTAGGACAATAACACGATATTCACAATTTAGGTCTGCATTAATTAAAGCATTTTCAACCTCTTTAGCTGTTGCGTTTGCCCATTTCTTTTAAGTTTGTTTAGTATAAGATTTTTTATTTTCTGTTCATATTCGTAATTACAGTTGAAATGTGTTTTTTTTATAAATTAATTGTTCTTTCATACTATTATGTGTTTTAAATGCGAAGAGTTCTGGAGTCCAGCTAATCAGATGCCGTATCTCACTCAGCGTTGCCAGCTTGTTACCCCACTCCTTTTATATTTGCCTCTCTCTCGCACACTCATACAGCATGCAGGTCTGCTTGGCGCAGACGTAAGGGTAAGCAAACTATATTTTACAAACTTTTACAATGATGCAGTTGCCAAAATCAAAATTGGATAAAGCATTTTCGCAAATTATGTATATTTTAAATACTGTAATTATAGTTTATGAATTACCTGTTTTTCTAATCCAATGGAACTGCCAGTACCTCATCCATATCGCTGTCGATGTCACTTCCGTTAAGAGACAATTCGTCATTGTCACTGTCTTCATCGTCTGAGTCTTGCAAATTTATGATTATAGGTTCCAAAATCTCGTCACGTGCTATTTCTTTCTTAAAATCGCATTCTTAAAGGTTTTCTGCATGCCTCACGCAGTTTTCCCAGTCCTGTTGTGTTACCTTGTCAATTTCTTCGTGAACAAGTCGTTCTACGTCCGTCAGTTTAAAAGTATTATTTCTGTATTATTTGAGTCCACACAAACTCAATTGAATTATATTGGCAGTGGTGAGGTAGGAGCCGTTTTACCTCGTGTCCCAGTTCAATTGCAAGCTAATACACATTTTCCGTGTTTTTAAACGGAAGTACTCTTTGCAATAACTCATTTTTAGTTTCTGTTTCCGAAAAACTTTTGAAGAACGTGTACACCTTAAAAATAATACTTGGAGCCTGACTACGCAATACCTGCCTTTTTGACTCGTCACTAAATTCACCGCAAGAAGCCATTGCACTATTTAACTCTTACTCTACTGTTGTGTAAAGAACAGCTGAATGATATTGATCTGAACTCTTCAGAGTAAATAAACACTTCTTATCCAGCATTCATTCATAAACATATGCATACAGCATTCCACAGGCTAACAGGAAATGAAGTGTTTGTTCTTTCTCCAATTTAACACCTTGACTTATTCACAGTAATTCTTTTAATTGTCATTTCAGTAGTTTAAATTTCAGTTCTGAGTAATGAAAAGTATATGTACATACATACAAACCAACCACTTTGAACTCCCTAGAGTAAATAGAGATTACGAACCATTCATAAACAAAGATATAATGTGACCAGACACGTTCTGCCAGGGCAGCAGGAAATTTATTGTTTCCTCTCGCTCGAATTGGATTATTCAAAGTAATTCTTTTGTCACGTCATGTCAAACATTTACGTTTCAGTTCTGAGTAATTACAAATATACGTACACGCATACATGCCAACCAATAATGATATTCATATAGAAATTGAGGAGCTACGCTAGATAGCGAGCCCTAGTCTTGAAAGCCGTGATACTGTCCAAATCTCCACTCCGTATCGGTTGGAAGATCGCCCACCTCTGCCTTGCCTATGTAGGCGTGATGTCGGCAGTTGGGTTGTCAGGCTCTGGCTTGCTAGCGGGCTTTTATGCCATGGGTTGCGTTGCGTACAAGAATAGTTGTAACGCTTTATCTTTTTTACTTCTGTCATTTGATCCTCGGATTACTCCAAATAATTGAAAATCAAGCTTTTCTCAAAATAAATGTTGCAGGTTAATTTGTTGGAGATAATATATCTGACACGTTATGTTTTCGAAAGTCATCGATGGCATTTGAAGCTTCGTGTTTTTTCAGTGATACTGAAATATGACTGCAAGGCAATAAAATAATGGATCATCAACATTTTATACCCGCAGGAAATCTTTATAGTATTACATATTTCTGGTTCACCTGTAATTTAATACATCGGCTGCTGGTTAATTAACTCCGAATCGCTTATATTTTGTGTTTTGCGTAAAATGACCGGCAAATTCATAATTACGAACACCAAAATAACAATTCACTGAACCAATTATCCAGAGTGTAAATTTCAATTATTTAGTCATAAAAGGACATACGTAACTGCCGGATAGGCCATTGTTGGAAATACCAGTGTTTTGTTTTGCTATTCATTCCTTGGTTACATACTTAATAGCAGATATGGGAAGTGGCACATTTCATCCAAACATTCGTAGGTTTGTGTTTTAACAGCTTATCAGAAAATGTGGACTAATGCCTAATGTATAAATATGGCACATTTTAAAGTACGCAAAAAGAGGAGTTTATAAAATACGATTTAAACGGAAAATATTTTGTTGTCTTTGAGTTTTTCAGAAACGATTTTAAAACACTGCATTTAAATGCGTGTGTAAGGAATAAAATCTGGAGGTATTAAAACTCACAATTTAGTTTAAATAGACTTTTTATGACAACAAACATTTACGAGTTACTTGTTATTCGTTCGATATTTCAAAGCATTTCTGAAGTTCTAAATCCCAGTTGTGTGTTTCTGATGGTCTTGCAAATGTTATTATTCCAAAGACAGTGTAAAAAGTCACAAGTTTTAAATATTTGAATATCTTTTCAATTCCTGTAATCTCGCTTGTGACCACAGCGTTATGTGTAATAAAAGTGTATTTTTAAAAATAGTTCATAGAACAGTGTACAAAGAACGTTTCGTGAATGCATATTTTTCTAAAAAATTGTTTCAAATTAATGACAAAAGCTTACAAAAGTCGTCAACTACATCATATACATCTTCCGGTCTGGTAGGCCTTGGTCCAGTTGTTATAACATCCGACGTTAGCCGAAAACTGCGTCCGGCATCCTCAGGTTGAGAGCTTGAGAGTCTTGGACTCAGGAGCTCTCAAGTTCGTGATCCTGATGATGCCGGACGTAGTTTTCGGCTAAACGTCGGATGTTATAACAACTGGACCACGACCTACAAGCCCGGAAGATGCACATAATGTAGTTACAAAAGCTTAGTCAATCATGTGAGAGTCATAATCAAATAGTTATTCTTTGTAGTCTTCTCCAAAGCAAAGGAAATTTTCAAGTATGCCCATTTGATTACACTCATATCGCGAGAAGTTTATACCTTCATCATAGAATATTTCGAAAAGGCCAACAGTTGAAAAAAAAGGATTACTACAGATTGTTTGTCAACTTTTTCCTACAGTAAACTCTTGCCCACTTTTTGTATTTCCTTAGTTATACAAAATTATACAAACTTAGATGAAATAAAAGGAATTCACAGGCTGTTTGTAGAAAATTCAATACAGAGATTTGTTTATGGCATTTCAATCGGCTGAGCCATTTTTGACAACATTAAAATTTATAACTTTTTCCATGTCTTGGTTTGGGGGAATATTCTTGAATGTCACCATGGCGCATTTTAGGAACATGCTGAGCTTACACAGGATGTTTCATTATTGGAGTCAAGTATTTCTTAGGACGCTCCATCAAGAAAGAAATAGACTAATTTTGTACTGTAGTACATATCGGTCCATTTAGAACAAACAAGTAAAGAATCAGCGAAAAATGTAATTCATTTAATGATTACTTCTAATTCTTTACTACACAGAAAATGGCCAAATGAAAATCAATGTCCCCTGACAACAATTTAATTCAAGTAGTCGTTCATGGTGTCAACGAAGGGGAGAATTTCTTAACGAGCGATTTTCAAAGTTAAGAATAAATATACATCCTATATACCCTGCAGGATATTCATTGATTGTATTTTTGAGTAATTCTGTTCGCACCCAATGATATACATTTTTGGAAGTGTTTCATTTTATTGAGGAACCTCAAACATGCATTTTCTTTTCGGACATAATGTAATATTTCTGAATTTTGAGTTCGCTAATATCAGTAATCTAATGAATGAAAGGAGGAAATGAACGTACAAATTACAAGTCCCTAAAGGGGCAATGTTTCCTAGTGCTAACTCTTAAGTTAAAAGTAAAAAAAAAAAGAAAAGACGATTAGTTACTCTGGAAACACAGGATACACACACTTATACTTTTACCAACTGTGTGGTACGAAATGTTCCCCAAAAGGAGAACATACGTAACATATGTTTGCAATGCTCAGCTTAAAACACCTTCCTGAATGGAAGATGTAGTGAATGTAACGCTTGGCTGCAGGCCAAACAGACCACAGTTCGATTCTCAACCACTGACGAGGGTCCACCCCCTCAGTTTCCGCTTCAAGACCCCTCCCCCACCAATGTGATGCATAACTGGTTAGCACCAGGGAATTTCTCTTGGGGATAAACTGACTGCAATCTGCTGATATCACAGCATCTTTAGGGGTGCGTAATCATCCGGAAACACTAAGTGCATTAATTCTAAACTACACCGCAGCTTCGTGGTAAACATCTCTGACAATAGTTTGCCTAACGCAAAATTATTGTAGGGTAAGTATTTTAGCATAATTGTCGAGTTTTATGATAAAATTGCCGTTGAAACTCTGTGAATGTGCGGCTCACGTCACTTCAGGTGTATCTATTAGAATTTTATTTTTATAGAATTTTATCATGCCTGATATATTAGAGAATTGATATTAAAAATTACCATGTGTTAGATAACCATTTGTAAAAATGATTTATTACATATTTCTTTCTGGATACAATGGAAATATTGGAATACAGTAGCCTTGAGCGTTTTATGGCTAGTCTGTGTGTAATAGCTTTGAAGTTATCTTCGTTTTGCATGACTAGGAAAATAAAAATAAAGAGAATAACAACTTCTGTTTCTAAAAAAAGCTATACGCATTGGAAAATTCAAACTAAAAACAAGAATATCTTAAAACTATCTCCATTTGCATAAATTGTGTCCGTTAACGAATTATATTTTTATTTGTGCAATAAGATTTTGTCTCTTTGTTACGATTTACGATCAGCAAAATTCATCTATAATGAAGACTTCAGAAGCTTTTCCTGAAAATGCAGAATTGAAAATATGTCACATAATTATGCTTGAATAAAAATCATTGAAGTTTCCTTTGTTGAAAAAACCCACATTTTTCAAAACGTTTTAATGTAAAGGTAAGTTTACACTGAATACGACGTAATTCATTTGTTTTAATTAGACAGTCTCATAACGTTTATTACCGGTGAAATCTAGATGTCAAAATTTTTTGGGTGGACTGCAGTGCTACCTTCTATATATGCACATAAAAGATAAAGTAAATAATGATTTTTCTGTCTACATTGTGGTAAACTAGATATATTTTTGTTTTAAGTTTTCAAACTAAATAACACATTCTTTGGTACATATAACCTTATAGATATTTGTCAGAGGTACGAGATATAAATTCAGAAGTCGTTGTAACCATCTTTTGCAAAAATATTTGAAATTTTTCAAAGATTTTTGCTGAAATAGCATCCTTGCCTTTCACACCTTATGATATATTTAGAAAACGCCAACGCTACGTATACTAAAATGTGCTCTAGATCTTTGTGAAGAAAGTTTTGCTTTGGATTGTGTTTTTCCAAATACACATAATTATTTAGTAGATATTCATTCAAAATAAGAGTGAATTTACCTGGTTTTCATTGAAAATTAAACACGTTTATTTTTTATTTCTTATGTCAATATTTGAAACATAAACTAATTAAATAAAATATTCGGATTGGTGGAAAATTAATTGTTCTTTCACACTAGCCGTGTGTAGGCTAAAACATGGAAAGATAGAGTCAGACTGAAAAATTAAATGACATAGCCGGGATTTGAACCACGGATCTTCTGGTTGCCCTCCAGCCGCTCTAACCCTTGAGCTACTATGGCCAACGTGCCGACATGACGTTAAATTCTCCAACTCACTCGTGTGTAGGCTAAAGTATGGAAAGTCAGACTGAAAAATTCATGTCATGTCATGTCGGCACGTTGGCCATAGTAGCTCAAGGGTTAGAGCGACTGGACGGCAATCAGAAGATCTGTGGTTCAAATCCCGGCTATGGCATTGAAGTTTTCAGCCTGACTCTATCTTTCCATACTTTAGCCTACACACGAGTCAGTTGAACATCTACTAGTCTGAGTGAATACTCTTATAAATTAAAACATACCAGCTGCTCATAATTATATGATAACGTCATGTTAATGTGACACCTCCCATACTTATTTTGTTTCCATCGTAAGAGCTTGCCATCATAAATAAACATGTGATTTTATTTCTTGGCAATTTTAAATAATTCCTGAGTAAAAAGCAGTATATCTTATTACTTATATGAATAAAGGACTAACTTTTTATTTGACATGCAAATTTTTTATGGTGGAGAAAGTTGTATGAATGTTCACATCTCCCCAACTTTTGATCTTTTCCGCTAATGGGCACACTTTGAATATTCTTATATATTTATGCTGAAACCTGGAGCAGCAGAGAGACTTAAAAGAAGGAGCAGTTGTGTAAAAGGTGTGAATTTAGGTTTTAAATGTAAGTGTGCAGTTACAGGGAAACTACCCCCATTTCCAGTCGTAACTATAATTTTTCTTTTGTTTCAGGTTCGTTGAACTTAATGACCTCACTTGGTCTGCAGTAAGTACGACTAATGCAGCCTTTGGTTACCTTCTGATGCAGCACTTGCTGTATCTAATAACGTATTCCATGCCGCTAGAAAGGTATGTTCCCCGCTTCCGTTATTCAACTTTTATATACACGTCCCTGGGCACATTTTTTAAAACAATATTCTCTGCTTTCAGTCTTGTATGTTAATTAAATATGGAAAAATATGAAATATGATACTCTGTGTTGGGTTTTTACAAATTACAGTTTAAAACCGATAGATCCTCAACGTTCTGAGGAAGTACGTCCAATGAATTGCATTTAGTTTGACTGTTTTTATTGAAAAAAATAGAAAAGCAAGTAATGATAAAAGTAAATACAAACGAGGACGCACGAAATGTCATACATAGAAAACCGGTGATATAACTTTTAATAACCAAAGCATGTCAATACTATCTTTTTTACATTAATCATCATAATGTGTATGGTCAGTGAGCGTGCAGTACACGTTCAGTATGTCCACCTTGTTGACGTACCACGTCTTCGAGACGAACTGTGAAGTTTCCGACCACTCTTCAACACATGTTTTCTGTTATTTCCTGGAAAAAGTTTTGAGGCAGTCCGGCCCGTTGTGGACCACGTCGAGCTCTCCCTTGTGCTCGACGCCTCACAATTAAGGATCAGTGGCGTGAGGAGGTTAAAGAAAGGGAGATTGTAATCGGTTCGAGGTGACATGTAGCTCCCGCACGAGGACTCTCATCTGGACTTCAGGAGTGGGTGCGTCCTGACAGGTTGTGGGTTAATGATGACACCTCGGATCTGTTCGACAGAAGTTTAGTGTAGTCCTTAGGCTGCTACGCTCTCCACCGTAAAGTCGTCGTCGGTGTGGTTGCTGAGTCAAGCGTCACTGTCAATACTGCGATGCGGAGCACGGAGGCAGTAGCACTGCGTAGTCGGATTGGATATACTTATCGTCCTCACAATACATTACTCGTTTTGCTAACTCCCACTGGAGTGATTGTTAAACATTGCGCTTGGTTTGTGTGTATAGCGCGGAAGTATAGTTCTTAGGCGGCGCTGAATACGCGTCTGTCTTACGTAGCACTCAGGACCGAAATGCTCTTACTAGCAAAACCTAGTTTCTGCCATCCCCTTGAATTACCCCCACTCTCGGTGTTTGCAAAATCACATGACCAAATATCAATTTTCTATTGGCTTTTAAGTATCCCCACTTGAGATCAGTGTTGAGAATTTCCAGTTTCGGACCTAACATCAGAGACGCTTTCTCTAACGGTCCGCGTGCAAAAATTTATGCTAAGACATGCGTTCGCAAGTCGTTCGAAATCTTATAGCTTGTTGTCAGAGGCACGCATGGGATTTTGACAATGGGCAGGTTTCCGACTAAGAGGCACCAAATTTTCCTTGAGGGCAAAACGGACAATAGAGTAGGGTTGTTTGTTTATAGGGGATACAAAGGGAGTTTACTGACTCTTCGTAGAGTGGCCTTGTCACGACGGCGATCTCCGGGGTATATGCCAGCATTATGGCATATGCTGTTCTGTTATACGTAATTTATTTATATATTTGTAAATCTATAATTTATTTATATTTATTCGTTTATGTCAATGTCTTTCTGGTAAAGTCTGTTTATTTAACGCGTATGCACGTCGGCCTCTGCCTTTGACGAACCCTTATAATCGTTTTACAAGACAGACCCTCCTTCTCGCAGTCCTTTCTGCAAGGTTGCCATCTTTCTCGATACGCCATGGGTATCGTTCGAGGTTTCGTCTAAATAAATCATCTTATGTCCATTACTGCAAAACTTCCTTAGTTTTGACATACACACATTGTATATATATCGCCAAGCTACAATTCTACTGGTTTCCATAATAACCCTTAACTTATTCGAAGTGCGGTATTTGAAACCCAGCTCCTTTAGGAGACCACGCAAAGTGAAGCGTCCATAAGGGAAATCACAAATTTCTTTCAAATGTGCAACCAATTCGTCTAAGGTGGGCGCTCTCACTTTTGCATAGAATCTATAAATTTCTCGTCGAATTAAATCGCATGTGAAATTATCTACTTCAGAGAAACGTTTCCTTTTGTTTTCGCACTTGATCGGCGTCTTTGGTATTCCTTTCGTCACAATATTTCTTACTGTGTTTCTGTGAATACCCAGAATTTATCAGGTTCACGACCCCTTACTAAGATTATTTTTCAGCACATATTTATATGTGTTCAAAACAAGCGCTCGAATTTGCTTAAAAACAGTTCCCGTTATAATTTTATTTTTTGAGGCCTTTCCAGTAATAAACTCGGCCCAGTTATTCATACCGTTGTCTTCACTTTGATTATTTTCACTTGACTGAAAGTCATCTACTACTTCATTTGCATTTACCACTGCATTTCCCGCCTACGGTCTCCAAATGGTGACACACAACGAATTTCTGCACGTAATGAAACAGATCAACTGGAAGTTGGACCTTTGGCAACTGAGACTCCACGTGGAGTAGGCATGCGACTGTCACTTCGAGAAAATCAGGGTTGCTATTGGTCCTCAACGACAGTGTTCCATTTCTGAAGTGTGGTTCCTTTGACTCCGAACTGCACACCTGTTGACTAGACAGACTTTATTAGGTTATATGTCGTCTCAGTGTTCTTAGGTGACAGGGGCTGCTTCAGGTTGTGATAGCCGCTCGCAGTTGCATTAGAGTGCGTGGTTTGTTGCGGTAGCTGACTCCTTCAAATATCCCCATAAGAAATAATCACAGGGATTAATATATCCGGGCTGTGTGGCGGCCGGGGTAACGTGTGCAACTCGCAATCGTGACTAGACAATGGGCGTGGTTCTTTTGCTACACGGATTTCTGTCATTTCACTCTATTGTTTTTTAGTTTTATCAGCGTGGTAGTTGCGGCGAATGCGGACAGTTGGCACAGGTGCATGCGCTCTGTAAGACTTTCCTGTTCTACCTAGAAGTTGCTGCTCAGGTCGTTTCGTTGCTGCGTGGTGCGCCAGGAGACTTACGTTCTCTCGTTGCCCCTCTTCGCTTCATCCCTTCCCGGTGAAGGGGTAGTAGCCCGCAATAGATTCCTGCCGCGAGATGTTTTACCCTCGCTCCTTACATCACAATCACACAAAATACATCTGGAACAAATAAAATATAATTACATTTTTCCAAGTAAATAATACCTCGAAACAGGCACGTTTTTGTGAAAACAATCTTCGTGTCACATTCTTAGAACTTGTTGAATTTAATACTCATTTTGTATTCATTCGACCTTTTATTTTTAATTTCTATATCATATGGCAGTAAGAAGTGTTTTATTACACTCAATATTTCACCGGAAAAGCTTTTTAAGGGTTTCCTATTTAAACAAAATAATCCAGAAAAAGTGCTCAGGGAAGTCCAAACATCATAACTCAAGATACAAAAGGACGAATAAATACCAGGTGCTTATTATTGTTCACATGTTCCAAGAAGGCACCTCGAACATTTTTAATAAAATCCCCTCCCCCGCAAACAAGTTTTGGAAAGGTAGAATTAAATTGAATGCCGTAGTTGGCATTCGAACCAGCATCTTTCAGTTTATGTGCAGTTCCTCTTAGCAACTGTACTAATGCGGCAACATGATAGCACGACAGTGAGTTTCCACAGCTGACTCGCATATTTTCTGGCAAAACAAAAGAAGATCTGAAATTCACTTTGGAGATGATATACCAGAACAGCGACTTCTTAGACGGTGTTTTAACATGAAAATTGCGCCTCTTGAACTATCTAACATCGTGTTGGTATATTGTCATGGTAACTTACAGGAATCTGACGGAAAGAGGAAGATCCATGGTTCAAAACAAGGCTTTAGTATTGAGTTTTTCTACGTGATTATGCACATTACTCAAAAGCTTTCTCCTTATTGGTTATTTCATTAAAACTGATTTCAAAGATTCTTGATTTAAAATAACGTTTAATTTACTTCCTTGACCAATAATATAGTCCACCTCGGTAGCGTAGATGGTAGCGTGTCTGCTTGACGTTCAAGAGGTCCCGAGTTCGAATCTCGCTCAGGGCGAGTTACCTGGATAAGGTTTTTGCGGTTTTTCCCCTTATCCTTCAAGACGAATGTCGGGTAACTAAGCTCCATGGACCCTGGACTCATTTGAGCATCATTTCACCCAGCTCTTTCACCGTACGATATGACTTAACGTCGGAGGACGTAAATTAAAAAAAATGACCAATAATATGTAAAGTTTTAATTTTCTGGGATTAGCCCCTGAATACTTATTCATTCTAAAGCGTTTTGTATACTTCTGTATAAAAATAAAGTTATAAAACAAACATTTACTACACGAAAAATGTAAATTGGGTTAAAACAAGTTATCTTAAGTATATTAAACTTTCTAGTAAGTCACTTTCTAAGCAGAGACAGTACTTTGGTCATTTTTGTGCTGCTGGAGGGGATTTGGTACTTAGGCCACTGTCGGGCCCATTGTTCCTATGCCCCCAAGTCGGACACCCCCGGGAGGAAGGATGAGATGAAAGAGACAGAGGGCGGCCGACCCAAGGAGACACGACAGTACAGAGGGCAGGGCCCCTATAGTTTACCTGAATAAAGACTTCCTCCGACAGACCAGGACAACGGATACGCTGTCCTACAGCGGGGCGGCAACTAGCGGGCAGTCAAGCCCCAAAGGTCCCAGGCAGGTGATCTGAGCCCCAAAGTTCCCTGGCTGGCAGTCCCGAAATGGTACCAGCAGAGAAGCGGAGACCAGCAACCGACCTGCCGAAGGAGGAAGTACTTTTTCTCAGAGTATATCAACCTTCAATGCACCACCGAGACTCCCGCCGACAGTTCTACCCTGAAAGAGACCACCAGACGAGAGATGATATGAAATTATAATGAAGATGAAACAGAGCGACCTGAAATTCGGGGGATGTAATTAACCTAACCGCATTCACCTGGCGATCCGGGAAACCCCCTGAAAAAACCCATGGGTTATGTAGGTCGGCCATGGGAATCGAACCTGGGCCACAGACGAAACCACCTTAGCCATCCCTCTTGGTTTGTGCTGCCACAACTATCTTGTTTGTTGCGTGTTTCTTTTTTTTTCTTTTTTTTCTTCTTTTTTTTGTAATTTACGTCCTCCAACGTTAAGTCATATCGGACAGTGAATGAATTGGGTGAAATGATGCTCAAATGAGTCCAGGGTGCATGGAGCTTAGAGTTACCTGACATTCGTTTTGAAGGATAAGGGAAAACCCCGGAAAAAGCCTTATACATACAACTCACCCTGACCGAGATCAGAACTCGGGACCTTTCGGACGTGAGGCAGAAATGCTACCACTACGCTACCGAGGCGGGCAATGTTGTGGTTTGATGAAAAGTTTTTGGTATTTCTGTCAGTATGTAGCGACCCAATTTTAAACATTTAGCTACTGCTTTAGTTTCCTGGTGCCTCTTCCATCTACAACGTAACGCTTAATTATGTTGATTCTGTAAACTTTATGGCAATTAAATTTATAAAATATAAGCTTTGTAGAAATATTTATAGAGAGATAGAATCATTTTGGTTAGAAAAGTTTAAGTGATGATAACACAAATGCGTGTTTTTCAAGTACAATATTTTTTATTCCGTGGACCTCAAATCGTGCATTTCCGGTGGAATGTATATGTATTTTTTTATTTTGTACTGCCGTTCGTGCACTACCTACTATATAAAATTCAGATTCATCATCTATAGACCTCCTGCAATTCATATATCAAAGAGTGAAACACTTTTCATTCTGGACTATTTAGCATATCTCTCCCTTGTGAACGTTAAAACAGAACTTTGTGCTTGATGAGTTATTAAATCATTCTGCCGCGACATTTATATGCAGGTCGTCATAAAGGAGTGGTTTGAATTTCATTGTGTATAACGAGTTGGCAACACTGTTGCTTGCAGTGAGCCGGTACGGTGATCTCATAAGGTCACTTTATGACCACACACAATTATCTATTCCTCAACTTTAACACAGTTGAATGGCTCAAGATAAACATTTAGTTCCGCTTTCAGTGACCTCAAGATCGTGCACATTTCGCTTTGGGACTCCAAAACATCAGTGAACTAAAATGTAACTAACCCAGAAGTTTGGGGTTGTTAGTTATTGAAAGTGGCTCTACCAATGTACAGCTTGTGTGAAGAATGAATGCAGAGGTTGATAGTGGCAGCTTGCATTGGAAAAAAAAAAAAAAAAAAAAAAAAAAAATACGCGGTATTTTGTCATCATTGCGTTATCGTTCGTCAGCACTTAGTGAAATGCATCAGTTGAGTCTCTTACTGCGAATGGGTTCGAACCAAGTCAAAATGGAAACAGCGCCGCGCGAAGCCACACACTCACAAAATAGAAAATTACTATTTAACGTGTTCGTGGTTTATGTTGTTTATCAGAAAGCTTTAAATTTATTAACTTAATTGTAACTGTTTTGTACTTAAATTTCATCCCCAATTACAGAATATATAGACAACTTTTATTGACAGTACGATGTTTGCCGGGTGGCTTGTTACCTATATAAAAATATAGATCCCATTAAAACATAGTTTAAGCTAAGTGAGTTTCTCTAGTGTTCACCATTTCCAAAACATTCCTCATTACTGCTTCAAATTTTGTAATACTTTTTTTCTGCTAAGTCACGAGTTAGCCTTTTCTCCTCTATAGGCAATCCCTTCGAGCCATCATATAACAATGCACTTAACTGTCACTTGTCATTGTATTCTCTTTGTACCGGCAATGAAATGTTAATAAAACCATTCCTGCAAATGTTTATTTACATGAAACAAATGAGGCCTCATCTTCCATTCTAGCAGGTAATACAACATAATAAAAACATAAACATACAATGGTCTAACAAAAATATTAAAGCGAAAGGAAGGAAAATACAGTTCAACACAATATAATAATGCGTAAACATCCAAAGTTTGAATAGCGATATTAAAATGAGGGGAAAAAGCGTAACCCTTTAAGCGGAATATTTGTGTAGGCATATTCATTTAAATTTTAATCCTTTCGAACTCGCTGTTTGCTGTATTATGTATTCTAATTCATAGCAAATTAGGGTTGAGATGTCTTGTAAGATGTCTTTATTTACCATCTCAATTGAGTCAGTCTAAATCGCTAGTTCTCCGTGTAGAAATGCACTTTTAAGTTATAAATTATTGGCGAATAAGCCTCTACAGAACATGTTTGGTAGAGAGTATAGAGGAAGTCGTGTGAGTGTAACAAGATTATTTTTTCTATTATAGTTCCGACCTTATAGATAAAGAAACCTTCCAAATATTCCCTCCAAGGTGATATAAAGTACGCCAATATATGGAAAGATAGACTCAGACTGAAAAAATCAATGCCATGGCTGGGATTTGAACCACGGATCTTCTGGTCTCCGTCCAGCTGCTGTAAACCATTGAGCCAACATTCCGACATGACATTAAATTCTCCAACTGACTCGTATTCGTCCCGGTAAACCACTAAGAGTTCTCATAAACACACGAGACAACTACCTTAATGGCGACTTACAACGTGTAAGTAATTTAAGACCCGGACTTTATAGTTAACCAGTATTAGGTCAATTAATGGAAAATTAATTGTTCTTTCGCACTACCTGGAGGTCGGGTAACTCTAAGCTCCAAGGACCCCGGACACATTTGAGCATCATTTCACTCATTTCATATGTCTTAACGTTGGAGGACGTAAAATACCACAAACAAAGGCCTTAAGTTTATTGTGCAAGAAGACAACCACTCAACTCATGGCAAGTGGGGGTAGTTATTCAAGCAAACTGAACAAAATAAACAGTCAATTGAGGTCATCAGCCACCAGTTACTGAAGCAGATGATATAGGATGAATGACGATAATTCAATTCAGATCATCAGTCAACATGTGCAAGAAGTTGATGCAGAATGGAAACCACGCAACTGAGGACATCTATAGGAGCTACTCAAGTATATGATATAGGGAAGCAAAGTCAATTTAGGTTATTTTCCAGGAAGTTTATCGATCAGAGATTACAGCGTGGCTATCATACAATTTAGGATATGTAACAGAATGCTACTTAAGCACATGGTACACGGAAGCCGACTGAATCAAAGTACTTTTCATAGTATGGCCTAGATGATGAAGTGACGGTAAACAGACGGTAAATAAAGATATAAAAAGTATAATGAACAACGGACTATCTGTTTAGATAAATATAGATACATTTTATTGACCGGAAACGGTGAGTACTTTTAAAGCAGTCACTGACGGATTTACATCCAGACATGGTCTGACTTTTAAGGAAGACCTTCAAGAGAAACGAAACGTGAAGATGCTGTTATACGGTTTCCGGTTGGACCAATGCCTTTACCTTTACGTATCCACGTGACGTCAGAGTTGCTGCTCTGGTGAAAGTTTTTCCTCGTGTTACCCATGATTCATTTCGCGAATGCACGTTCTTCTTGCGGCATTTTTCCCGTAACTGGCTCTTGAGTAATTATCCGACCTGACTTGAATGCCGTAAAGGAAAGAAAAAACAAGAAAGTTGCACAAAATTGAGAAAAATGAGAAGGAACTTGGCTTTTTCTACAGATTCTCCGTTACAAAGCTGTTACTGCTTCTTATACTGCTACCAATTCCTCGGCACATAGCTACCGGGTACTATTTACTTAAAGATTCACACACCGTGGATTTTAAAAATTCTAGCAGTCAGATTAATTTGAAGAATATTCGTTTTCCTCAATATACAGAAAGAATGAGCTATGTTGGATTATTCTGGTACTTTTAAATATTTCCTTATATTAGTTCTTATAATTAATTGAAAATTGCTTTATGCGTGTTTACGAAATTTCTTTCCAAGCATTTAGCAGAATCAGTTTTACATTGTCTAGCACCTTCTTGTGGTAGGTAGAAAATTTATTGCACTTTACCCAAAAATTTTGGCATTTTTAGGAAAAGGGCCGCGTGTGTAAGGACATACCCTGTGTGTAATACGTCTGTGTTACTGTGAACAGCATGACTTTCTTGCGGGATGTCACATGAGATACCGGTGTTCGATTCCATGTCGGATATTAAAATGTCAATCAGGCGCGGCTCTGGGCGAATTCATTAAGTGACTAGGAAAATTGCCTAACCTAAATTAGCAAAAATGGATTTTATACTGGAATAGTGGTTTTGAATTTCGATGAGGCTTCTCTCTATATATATATGAATCCAAAAGTTCCTAAAATTAAAGAGTCCTCGCTTTGATTATGTCCACGAAATGTCATTTCTTGTCTTCCCTAATGGGATATTGCATGAAAAGACTGTTAAGCTAGTTGACTGTTAAGCTGATGACACTGGTGTCCTGGAGACCAGTACAAATTTAAACGAGCGTATAGTTAAAATTAATTACGTTTTAAACTGTATGTCATGCTGGTTTAAAGCGCACAAATTATCTGTGAATCTAGACAAAACAAAAGTGGTCAAATTTATAACCTGTCGTACGTCACTTACTCAAATGGAAATCGGGATGAATGATATGTTATTAGAAGAAATTGACTGCGTAAAATTTCTGGGCCTTCAAGTAGACAGATGTTTAGATTGGAAAGCTCACATAAATTATATCTTCCTAAACTCAACTCTGTCTGTTATGCTATCCGAGAGCTGGTTAATGTGAGTTCTATTGACACACTTAAATTGGTATATTATGCATACTTTAAATCTATCATGGATTACGGAATATTATTTTGGGACAACTCAGTAGAAAGTAAAAAAATATTTCTTATGCAAAAGAAGGTTATAAGAATCATTACTAACACCCACACCAGATGCTCCTGTAAAGATCTTTTTACAAGAAAGAAGATATTAACGCTTCCTTGCATGTATATATTCTCGATCCTAAAATTCTTTGTATGCAATCGTGCCTTATTTGCAACAAATAATGTGATTCACAGAATAAACACTAGAACATCCATTATTCCAGTGCTGAACTTTCTTGCTTCCAGAAAGGTGTGCATTCTGAAACTATCAAAATATTTGTTGCACTTCCTAATGTTCATAAAGAAAACGATTATAATTTCGGTGCTTTTAAAAATGCTGTTAGAGAGTACCTTTGCTCAAAATCTTTTTATTCTGTACAAGATGATCTAAATGACAAATTATCCTGATAATGCTTCTGTAGCTCTGTAGGTGGTATCTAACTGTTCCAATGACAACTCATTACCAATAAATCTTTGACTCATGTTGAAAGTTTATTTTTAATATATATGTATTTAAGAAATAACAATGAACATCCATTGCAAAAAGGTTGAGACTAACTGGCATAACCCAAGTGAAAGCTGAATTAAAAAGTGTTTGATTTTGTATCATATATAATTATCACTACTTTGCTTTCCATATTGTTGATCATATTGCCTTTATACTATAATATGTGTCTTATGTTATCTTTTGTACATATATATGCTATTAAACTTTATACCTCTAGACATGTTCAATGTTCACAGCCTTTTCTGGCTACAAGTGAACCTACTGAACGCAAATCAATCTAATCTAATCTAAAAGTTCTCATCGAGTCATTTTGAGCAGCAAAATAATACAACGTTGACATATCTCTGTTTTTCAATTTTGTCAAAATAATGCCTTTTAGTGCTTTAACTTTAAACTACAATTGATTAGTTTATAGATTTCACCAAAATCGAGTTGCTTCTCAGGTTTTTTACAAGTTTAGTTTCTAGCAAAACCTCTCTAGTGGTTCGTAGATTGATTTGTACAGACTATTTTTGTTTTCCACGTTTACAGGTTTTTAATCCACCTTAATTTGAACTTCTTTCAAGTCAAAAGTACTAGAGCGAAGCCTGACTGTTAACGTTAACCATAATTGTCTCCATTACCTCAAGAATACCCATAAGGGGCTCCCAGGAACAAAAGTAATGCATTAACAAGTTCATGCAACAACAGTCATTACGTCCCCTACCAGAGAAAAGGAAGTCTGCCCTAAGGGTATCTCAGCCACAGTTCCTCTTCTCCTTTTTTTGCTTGTTCTCAGCTGATCCTTCCGTGTTTTTTTCTCCCCTTTTCGTCCTCGTCAGCATATTTCCCAACTTTAACTTCTTGGGAGCATTTTTATTTCACTGCCTCAGTCTGTGCAAAAACCTGGATAATATATCTCATCATGCCTTCAATTTTACTTCCTCTACCACATGCTTGGGGCAAAAAGAGCCAGTGTTGTATTCCGTTTAAACATTACACATGAGAATTTTACAAAAAGACATATTCTGAGGTCTGTTAAATAAACAAAAACATTTAGAAAAATGTAAGTTCCAAAGCTATAGCATAATGGTTTTTGGCAAACTCCCATCCATTTCGAACTACCCATAAATAAATATATTTTTTTATTTTCTCAAAAATGGTTCTAAAGATTTTGATTAGAACACCAAAGGCTTAAGGTGTTTAAATGAAAATTAAATGTATATCTTAAATGCTCTGCAGACATTGTACTTCATTTGTTTTATTTTTTATAAGCGGTAAACAATAAGTTATAGACCAAATCTAGTACATAGAACTGTAGAATTAGCCATTCCCAATACTTCAAATCTTTAGAAGTGCTAGGCACCTATTAATTGTTTGCATTGAAAGAGCTGTAATTCTAAAATCAGTTTATAGGGATCCACCTTTTATCCATTATCCTACAAAAAAAATATGCGAGGTTGCTATTTCTGCAAGCTTTTATCTCGAGAAATAGGTCGTAAAATAAATACATTTTTGTAATAGTATTTTGTGGAAGAGATAAATTAAACTATAATTATTAGAGAAGGCCATGCAAAAATAGCATCTACTTAAAATTGTTTCGTTTGCTCTTTGTTTAATTTGCTACTAAGGTAATATCGAGCCTTCGCCTCTGTGGCGCAGATGATAGCGTATCTGTCTCGTATTCAAGAGCTTCCGAGTTTGAATGTCGTTCAGGTTGCATTATTTGGATAAGAATTTTTTCCCGAGATTTCTCCTTATCTTGAAATATGAATATCTTGTAAGTCTAAGCTCTTTGCACAATGGATTCATTTGAGCACCATTTCATTCATTGTCCAATTTCATTCATCGTCCGACATGACTTAATTTTGGAAGATGTTAATTAAAAAGGAACATAATAAATTGGTGGTTTTATTACTCACTAAACTGTAGATTTTATAAATCACTAAACGCAACCATATTCCACTTTTAGGCTCTGTGAATGGCAAGAAATTAATTTACTCAAAACAATGAAATCTCTTACCTGGAAAACGAACTAGTTTGTAAAGCTAGAACTCTAACCACTCGACTATAGAAGCGAACGTCTTCAGTTCCTTAAATATTATAAGTATCTAACAGAACCTACAAGTTTCTTCTGTTATTGTGTTTAATGCTTACATTCTTTATATCTCCGTTCTGTCTTTGCCATTATCTTATCATGTTTTCACTGCCATTCCTTGTTTCTTTCTCTCACACGTCCCTCTACATCTGTGCCTTTACTTCTCCACACCTTTATTCTCTTCAGCTCTCCCTCGTTTTCTTCCATTTTTACTGTCTCACAGTTACTCTAGGCTCCCTCTTTTTTCCTTTTCTCCTTGCAACTTAAATGAGATGTTTTGACAACAGTTGATCAAGCCACTATATCCGGACTGTTAAAAAAACATTAAAATCTGAAGAAGAAGAAGAAGAAGAAGAAGAAGAAGAAGAAGAAGAAGAAGAAGAAGAAGAAGAAGAAGAAGAAGAAGAAGAAGAAGAAGAAGAAGAAGAATCTATATTTTGTTTAAATGCTGCGTGTTATTTTTAACCCTTACCACGACGAGGAAATTCTAATGTTTAGTATGCATAGAATACCAATAAATGTTTACGGATTCTGGCGTTTTTCAACTGTTTCATTTTACAAGTTTCACTAGATATATTATTTGCTGTGGTTCTCTGTTCTATTGTCTTTTAAGTTTACACTAGTTTACAACCTTTTAAGTGTAGTGTTTACAAAATTATTTTATATACATTTGATGGAGCACATTTACGCAGTACAATATTGATATTGTGTAAGATTGGCATTTTCAATTGAGAAAGAAAACACCAAAATAACGAGTATGCAACGTTTTGCTCAACTATGATTTCATAAATGTATTTCTCCGGCATATGTTATTGATAAAAGTATCATACTAAGGTATTATATAAAATTGTAAATCTATGTAAAATAATTTTGTGAGCAGCACATGGAAAATTGGAAAAATACTGAAAAATTAAAAACTTAATACAAGAGCTATTGCAGTGAAGCACCTGGAAAAACTATAACTTGTAAAATTAAAAATTAGAATTTTCCTTACTTTAAGTTGACAGTAATAGTTTGTAAGATGGCAGCCAATGGCGTCAGTGTATGAGTGAGTTGAGTGAGGGTGATGAAGAGGAAGATTAATGTGTGTTGAAATAAAATAACAAAAGGACTCAACAAACCCTCCCAATGTCGAAATTCGTATGATCACAAAATATATCCACATTAACTTCGATTTATTTATTATTACATAATTTAAAAAAATAAGGAGAATGAGGTGTCATGTTATTTATCTCTTGCCCTTTTCATAGGTGTCACCTATTTACGTTAGATTAATGCATATAAATATATCAACTGTTTCATTACACTTTTCGTTACTTATACACTATCTACCAAAAAGTAAATGTTTGTATGGCTGTTTCTGCCCTTCAGAACCTCGTGGAGTTATCTTCTGCTGCAATAACAGCAGCTATCCTGTCAGGCAAGCTTTAAGACTTCCACTGGGATACGTCGTGCAACATGTCAGTCAGTTGGCCACAGGAAGTTGACCACATCTCCCGAGACTTCACTTGCCGGTCCAGTTCGTCCCAAAGGTGCTCAATGGGATAGAGGTCAGGACTCTGTGCGGTCCAGCCCAACCACTGAACATTATTGTCCGCGTACCACTGCACAGTAACCATTGAAACATGGCAGCTGACATTGTCATCCTAGAAGTAACAAGGGTCCATTGCATAAAAAAACGCCACAGTCTAAGGATAATTTCGTTATCCAGAATTGTACAGTATGCCTCTGAATGCAGTGTGCCACGATCAACCTCAGTGGTCCCACACTGTAATACAATAAACACCCCCAAACCATCACTCCACCACCAAATTTCCTGGTAGGCACTATACACTCTGGCAAAAGCCGTTCCACATGTACTCGCTACACCCATACCCGTCCATCAGATCGAAATATGAATCTAAACTCGTCACTCCATTGAATCCTGAAACAGTTGTTTTAGATCTGATTTTATTTAAATTTATTTATGATTGTAGTGGATAGGAAACGATGCTAAAAAGAACAATTGAAAGTGAGATAGTGATCAGAGTGATAGAAGAAAATGGAACTAATATGAATGACTATAATAACGAGTGTTATTGTAAATTTTAAGGAAATTTTATTTTAAAGTCGAAAAATGTGAAAAATAATTCAAAAGAAAAATTATGAAAATATTATTAAATATGGCAACGAACATTGCTCGAATAGAATATGACGTGGATCAATGGAAATATATGTAATTGCCATAGCAACGGCAAGACCAATGACTTCGAACTGGGCGAAGTTGGCGTTCTTCTGCAACTAGACACCGTAGTATATGTTATTCAGTCCATAACCTTGCAAAAAGGACGCGGTGAAGAAAACAGTCTAAGTGTTTGGAGAAAGATATATCGGCGTTTGCAAAAGTGCTTATTGTTTCGACGACTTGTAAATTGTTTTAGAAAAGAAAGTAATAAAAATTATTTATTCCTGCAACAAGTCAATCATCGCTTATCCGCGACCACAACTCTAGATAAGAGTCCATCAAGCTTCGAGGAGAGCAGCTGTAGAAATTTCAAGAATCCATCCCAACTGTAACGTTGGATCCAGAATCTAACAACGTGGTGCAGAATCCTACTTCTGAAGTAAATTTTGCTTCATCCAATTTCCACTGTTCAAGTGTCCAGTTCAAATGGCCCAAACACCACTTGAATCTCTGAGCTTTACTCGTCTTCGTGATGTACTGCTGTTGTTCCGGAATATCAATTTCTTGGGCCTCTATTTATTTATTTATTTATTTTGTAATTTACGTCCTCCAACGTTAAGTCATATCCGACGATGAATGGAATGGGTGAAATGATGCTCAAATGAGCCCAGGCTCCATGGAGCTTAGAGTTACCCGACATTCGTCTTTTAGGATAAGGGAAAACCCCCAGAAAAACTTTATCCAGATAACTCACCCTGAGATTCATACACGGAACCTCTTGGACGTGAGGCAGACTTGCTACCATCTACGCTCCTGAGGCGGTTTGGTAGGCCTCTGTTAGGAATATCCCAATGTAAACAGACACGTTTGTCGCTGCTTAAAACTGGCCATCGTTGTGCCCTGTTCTTTACTATTTCATGTTTTAGGGTTCTACGATCGCTGTTGGTCAGAATTTTCAGAATTTGTCACAATGTCAATCGACCTTCCATTTATGTAGGAAGGCCTGTTCTTAGACAACCCACTGCAAGGTGGCAGTCCTTAACAAAGTCTGATGACAGCTGTGTACGCCATTCCGTTCTCAACTTGTTCTCTTACTCACTGCTCACTGCCTACTGCAACACATCGAGGCCATACAAGTCAAATGACATACTAAATGACTTGTTGAAGCAGATAGGTATGAGTCATTCTTGGATAAATGCAGAGTATGGGTATAGAGGCTTCTGGAAAGAAGTTAAGATAAGATTAGAAGATATGGACAGACAAGACATTTTTGCCAATACAAGTGACAAAAGCTCACTGAGATTATATAGAGAAATAAAAACAACCTGGGGAGGGAAGGATATATAGATATATGTAGTAAGTTAGGGCGAGAAGGTTTTGCTTGGGCGAGAACAGGAGTGAGAAACTTGAAAGGTATAGGTCAAGAGAGGGAGCTAGATAAATGTCCATTGTGTGGAGAAGAGAATGTAGATTTCCATTGTATATTAAATTGTAGTCAAACAAAGATATGGAGAGAGCAGGCTTGGCTACGTAAATGGGACAATTTGGGGGGTGAAGTAGTAATTAGAAAAATTATATCAGTAAAAGTGGAAAAGAACATGAGAAATATAGGGAACTATTTAGGGAAAGTTAAAGAGAGATGGCTAAGAACAATTAAGAGAAAAATGTAGAGTGAGATAGGTGAAATGGCAGAAAGTGTAAAAAGGTGCAGAGGGCCTCCGATACACAAAAACCTAGGGTTAGGTGTATGGGGAGCGAATTACTATTCAATGGTGGGCAACATGATAACATGATAGGATTTTCAGGATTTAGAAGTATATGGCATATTTCAGAATGGATTTTATAATTGTAATCTTGATTTTGTATTTCCATTTGTTGATGTAAAAGGAAATAAATTACTACTATTACTATTACTAAATGAACAGTTAATGCCGTTAATGCCAGAGGTTCTACTCCCATTCTTCCGTAGGACCAAGGACGGGCCTCCTTCGTCCAGGGAGTTACTGAGCTGTCCCAAAAGGGCGCCCGGCGCCTCCGTGGGCCTTTCCATAGGGCAAGATCTAAGGACTAACAAGCTCCCACATCTGGTCCTGTGGACTCAAGACGGGATGGAAGTGGATACGCCACTTACGCGCCAACCCCAAAGGGGAATGCTACTGATATGACTTCGGTGGGGCCGCCTGGTGATCTAGCACACCTTCTACTAGCTATACTGGCTAGTACGCGGGAATATATGGCTTCCCTCAACCCCAGCGGTATCGGGAAACACTGACCCCTCGAGTCCAACCCAATCCGAACAACTCCCTATCAGAGAGATGCTCGAATGTTCGGCCCGAGGTTCCTCTAGTAACGTCAGAAGTACCACGAGTGCTAGGGGGCCGCAGCGCCCGCAATACTAAATGAACTACTATGGGTGCCCAGTTACTTTTTGCAGTGTACGAGAGTGATAGAGTAGGCTGAGGCAATAGCGAAATCGTTACAAAGTAGGTCGCTATATGCTGACCTTGAAATATATGACCGTAAGAAGCAAAACAATGTTTACTTAACACCTAAAACTAATAGGAAAAATCAAATAATAACAAAATGGTCAAATATTTTGGCATGAATTATATATTTTACGTCATCAGTTTTTCAAAATTATACACAAAATCATAAACGTGATATTTTAATAAAAGTTGTCAGATACATTTTATGGAAAATGATAGTAACGAAAATATTTTTTGACGTTAGGTTGGGAAAGAAGTTGCTTGAAATCCTTCTTGTAGCATCTTTGTATTATGCTTATCAAGACGCACTGGATAATAAAGCTAAACAAAACTGTGTCATTAAATAATCAGTGTGGTTGCTTTCCAAAGGCAGCTGATCAGAATCTGTTTCCAACGCCCCATGACACGGGTCGTGGAGCGCTGCTGGGAGGTAATTAAAGACGCGGTTTGTACAGCAGTTTGAGGTATAATACAAATGCCGTAAAATTAACATTCAGGTGGCACAAAAACACTTGCCACTGTGTGTGCTAAGCGTTCGTTACATTTCTGATTATGAGAACGCTTTAACGTGTATAACGTGCCCTGGTATTACAACAAAACCTTGATCTTAATAACTGGCGACCCTGGAGTGTGTAGAAAAGTAATTCGCCCAGATCAACTGTAGATATAATTCTTAACGATGTTCCAAAAGAGGTTACGTGCATATGGAACCTACCATAAGAATTTACGAGGATTCTATACTAATATATATATATATATATATATATATATATATATAAAAACTACATAGTTTAGTCAGTTTAGTTGACACTGTGTCCCATATTTGTTCAACAGGATTGCAAAAATTAATTTTAGTGGTTCTTTGTGCTAATTTTCCATAAAAATTATTAAAAAAGAGAAAAAAAAACTCGTGTGTCCTGTGATATAAAAAATTTTGAATATTTTTATAATATTTTTTATGTGACAGAAGCTTTTCCTACAGAATTCATGTACGAGGGCTGTTCAATAAAGAATGGTCATAAATTTTTTACGGTGATAACTTTTCGCACCAAAATTCAATCTTATTATATTCTGTTAGCTTAATGTGAAACAAACACGCCGTAGTAGTTTCATTGTTGGTACTCCTAGTTTCTGCCTGTGAGAACCAAGCAAGTTCAGATATGTTCAGTATCAAGTTAGTTAGTTACTAACACTCCCCACATGGCAACCTTGGCCTTCGGGGTAACCTCACCCCAGCAAGTGATGACCGGACCCATTTCTCAGGTGGAGGCACCCAGAGGGCGGTGTCCATTACCTCCGATGATAGGGTGATAGTGAAGATGGCGGTGAGGTGAGAGGACCTACAGTTTTTACTGTGGACTGCGAACCACGTTGGGCATAGGGGATACTTCACATGTGCTAGACAGAGGTGAAGGCGTGGATAGGGCCGACTTAAAATCGCCAACCCCAGAGCCGGGAATTGAACTCGGGACCCTTAGAACGGGAGCCGCGAACGAAACCACCGCGCTACCCCGGCGCCCTGTTCAGTATCAATGGAGGTAACAAACAGTTAAAGTTGATGTTAGAGGAAGATCCGGAGTTTCTTTCAAACGTAATCACTGCTGATGAAACTTGGCTACATCATTTTGATCCTGAGAGCAAACAGCAAAGCTCAGTGTGGAAATATCCTTCATCACCAACCCCCAAAAGAGCAAAACTGGTTGCTTCTGCTGGGAAAGTTATGGTCATCTCATTCTTTGATATTCATGGAATGGTTTATCAGCATGTTGTACCTGCACACACATCAGTAACTGGACAATACTACAGGGATGTCCTGAAAACATTGCAAGTCCATATCAGGCGCAAAAGACCACATTTCCGTGAAGCAGGCTGGATGCTGCACCACGATAATGCGCGGCCGCATATTGTCAATGTTGTTGCTGAATATCTTGCAAAAATCAACGTGAAGTGCAACCCTCACCCTCCCTATAGTTCGTATTTAGCCCCATGTAACTTTTTTCTATTCCCTAACTTGAAGAAACGCCTTCGTGGGAGGCATCCATCATCAGAAGCAGTGGTGAAGGCTGCGGAGGTGATTTTGAAGGATCTGTCAAAAAATGTTTCCAGCATGTCTTTGAAGACCGGCAGAAATGTTGGGACAAGTGCATCGCATTCAGGGGAGACTATTTTGAGAAGGGCCATGAAAATTATGAGGATGAGTAAAGGTACGTTGTCAAAAAAAAAATTGTGATCATTCTTTATTAAACAGCCCACCAAAAAGTTTTATTTAATTCTGTATATGACTTGTCTACTCATCTACAAACTATTCCTGCAAATAGAGCATTCAACTATTTTGTCATTCCAGATAAAGTTTAATTACACATTTTGTCGAAATTTTAAAAAGAATGTAGTAGACTAATGGAATAGTCCGATTTTATAAAGTAGATCAATATGTGATAGTTTGTTAATTTCATGCCTCTTAGGTGAGCACAATAAAAAAAAAAAAATGAATAGCGATTTACCACTAGATGAAAGTCCAGCTCGCTCCTAACAAAATCTTCTGGGGCAATCCTGTAGCTGAATTGATAGAGCACCTACCTGCCGTGCGAAGGGTCCCGAGTTGGATTCCAGGCTGGGGGTGGAACTTTTACCAAACAAGATGATTCTCCACCTTCCCCAGAGTCTGGAAGCATGAATGAGAGTGTGAATGTGTACGTGATCTAATGATTAAAACCCAACGAATAGGAGTTAGCACCCTCGATATGCTCCAAAGGAGAATGGCCGCAGATATGATAATTGGAGTTTAAGGCGGGGTGTAAATGGTGGGGGGAATCTCATCAGGAATGATTAAAATCTCAGTTCATTTAAGGAAAGTTGGAGGTTCAGCCAGATCTAGATATTTGTGTTATAAGATATTATCTATTTCTTAACGCGCGCCTCGGTAGCGTGGTGGTAGCATGTTTCCCTCACGTTCAAGAGGTCCCGAGTTCGAATCTCGGTCAGGGTGAGTTGCCTGGATAAGGTTTCTCCGGGGTTTTCCCTTATCCTGAAAGACGAATGTCGGGTAACTCTAAGCTCGATGGACCCCCGACTCATTTGAGCATCATTTCACTCATTTCATTCATCGTCCGATATGACTTAACGTTGGAGGACATAAATTACAAAAAAAAAGCAAAACAAAAAACAAACAAACTATTTCTTATGCTTTACCTACTAAGTTAATTCAGAATGAAGAGAACTTCAAAGATATTCACAGAAATTTATATATACCTTTCAATTCTTATTTAATAGTGTGACTGTGTGGGCTCGTGAACTGAAAGTTCAATTTCACCACTCAAAAATGTTCTTTATTTCCACCTTATTCCAATTACAGTTTAATGTACACAATTACAATTTAATTTACACCATTCAACCTTGCCAGTTCGTCTTTACACGTCCGCTCACTCAACTAACTACACGTCCGCACACCGCGACGTCCTCCACTCACTAACCGTCGCCTCGCTTGTATCGATCGCCCCGAAACCTCTGGATTCTTCCATTATGGAGGGGGAAATCATTCTGGAGCCTTCGAGCACCTTCGCGCGGTAGGAGGAGGTGCCACCCCTTGCGTCCCCCCCACCACCACCGCCAGTCCGCATTATCGATCGGCAACGCGAGTTCGCCGTCTACGTCACAATAGCTTAAACATTTGCTATTTTAACCAAGAGACATTTGTTAGAAAATAAAATGACCTAAACTTTTGCAATAAGGTGTAGTTTGTGCTCGTAGGAAGGTCTGAGCTTTTTTTTTCTGTTTTTTTTTTTCTGTTTTTTTTTTTTACGTGCCCAACGTTATGTCGAACGATGAATGAAATGTGTGAAGTTGTGAAATGATCCTCAAATGGGCCGAGGATACATAGAGCTTAGAGTTGCCAGACATTATCTTTCAGGATAAGGGAAAATCCCGGATAAACCTTATGCAGATAACTCAATCTCTCCGAGATTCAAAGTCGGGACCTGTTGAACGTGAGCTAGGCTCACTACCATCTACGCTACAGCCCCGGTCAGATCCGATCTTACACTCATACTAAATATTTAAGGGATTTTTCGCCCGTCTCGGTAACGTAGATTGTAGCATGTCTGCCTGACGTTCAAGAGGTTCCGAGTTCGATTCTCGGTCAGGGTGAGTTTACCTGGATAAGATTTTTTTAGGGAATTTCCCTTATCCTTAAAGACGAATGTCGGGTTGCTCTAAGTCCGATAGACCCTGATCTCATTTGAACTCACTTTAGCCATTCCATTCATTGTCCGACATGACTTAACGTTGGAGGACGTAAAAAAAATGACTTCGATTTTGATGTTCACTTTTCAATACACACATACGCATACACGAATGCCCTTTGAAAACGTCTTACACCTTCTCATCTTTATGTTTAATGGATAAAGTAGCCAAAGAAGAGTAAGATCGATATCCAACTATTTATTGTTTTTCAAAGGTTCAAAAGCTGAATGATTGCTAACAAGATCTGCAATGTTTTCTTTGCTATTTTTTTGGCCATATTGCTTTGCAGACTTACTATTTCATATTCGATGACACATGTGCTCGATGGTAAATAAAATGAGTAACGAAATTATAACAATTGAATACATATGTGTGAATTGGTTTAGTGGATAATATTGAATAATTACGCAATAAAATGTTTTAACAAAGCTGACAAAATTTAACAGAATATTCAATAGTTTTCTGGAGTCCAGTGAAGAAATTATTTATGTCAAAAAAATGATTTAACATAGTTTAAACGAGTTCTACATTTATTTTAGTTAATTGATGGAAATTAATCATTTCTTCACACTAGACATATATAGGCTAAGGTTTTTAATAGATTCAACATGAAAAATTCCATGCCATGGCCGGGATTTGAACCATGGATCTCCTGGTTTCCGTCCAGTCGCTCTAACCCTTGAGCTACCATGGCCAACGTGCCGTCCTGAGAGTCAGTGGAAAATTTCATGTCAGGACGACACGTTGGCCATGGTAGCTCAATGGGTTAGAGCGACTGGGCGGAAACCAGGAGATCTGTGGTTCAAATCCCGGCCATAACATTGAATTTTTCATATTGACTCTATCTATCAAAAAGAGTTCTACATTTGAGTTTGATTTATGAGTCACTATGTTTACACTCAACTTCACTTACTTGTATAATTGAAACGTTTTCAAGATCATTCGATCTCATCCTCAGCTGTTTGATGACTAAATGAACCTTCCTCTTCTTCCACTACTACGGAGCTCCGATAACTCTGCCATCTGGTGTTAGGGGCACTAAGTTTTAATACTTCATTTAATGCCGGGATTTCAAAATTTATAACTTTATCGCGGTTTTTGTTTATGAATATTTTTCCCCAAATATCCAATTCTATGGGTGTACTTAAAGATTTTAACAGTTTAATGCTGTGGCCAATGTTGTGGTTTTCTGTCCAAAAATGGTGTGAAACTGCAGATTTTTCTGTTTGTTTCAACTTAATCTTGATAACCGTGATAAAGTCATAAATTTTGAAATCCCGGCATTAAATGAAGTATTAAAACTTAGTGCCCCTAACACCAGATGGCAGAGAGATCGGAGCTCCGTAGTAGTGGAAGAAGAGGAAGGTTCATTTAGTCACCAAACAGCTGAGAATGAGATCGAATGATCTTGAAAACGTTTCAATTATACAGCAACAAGTAAGTGAAGTTGAGTGTAAACATAGTGACTCATAAATCAAACTCAAATATTAAGAATACTTCACTGTTAATAATGCTTCTGCTTTTAATATTTAGTTCTACATTTGTTTAGAATTCTCTTATTGTTTACTACTTGTATAAAATGATTTAGAATTAGAATTTCACGGATTACCTATTCACAGAAAAATAATGATATGTGATTTTACCTGTGATGTAAATATCTTAAGCCAATGGAGTCACTTTGAGAAAATACAAAAATAAATTAATTATTCGCCCCACACGCGTATAGATTTTTCTAATGATGTTCATTAACCGTATTTCCGATCTCAATATATGTAATTTTTTGGATAAATACATTACTTCCGTTGCCTGATATAGCTAGCTGTTAGAAAAAGTTAAAAGATTTTTTAGGTTATGCTTTAAACATCGCATTTCTCTGCTTCTAATCAATAATTGTATACTGTTATGTAACTTGCCTTTCCTTCAAGTTGGTAATCTCAGATTTACGTAAGCTTATTTCTTATATTCAGAGACAGACTTCCTCCTCCATTCCTGCGCTATTTTCAGTTTAACGCTTTCCTTTGTCCTCGCTGTACGCTACATCTGGTTACCTGACGAGCGATCCAGGTAAAAGCGACATGTTAAGCCATTGAAGAACAAGTTTAGGGGAACGATTTATAAATTTTATAGCAGCATCGATCAAGCTCTCGGAACCGATACTCAATTGTCCTGATTTCAGTAACAGTGCTTGACGGTCCAGAAACTTCAGCCTTACATTTGTAACGTAACAAGCCAACCACGTTCATTACTCTTACATCACTGTTCATTAATATTCCTCTCTTGAGACGTATCTACACATTTACTGCACGCGAAGGGTATAGATGTCACTAACTTTTATGTTAAGAAAGGAAGGAAATATCATTGTACTCTCTAACATTAACCCGACAATGTATTCATTCCTTGCTAAAACCAAAATGTCAGACTCGAATTATTACACTATACATGGTGTTCATTTTTATTCATTATTTCCCGCCCTGCGATTGATCTACAATGACGTCATAGTTAACTTATGAATCTATCTTGAAATATAGTGCCCTCTACGGAGAAGAAGCGGTAAAATTTGCAGAACAGAATGTGGTTACGCTGGTAACTAATACAAACAGCTTCCCCTGGATTTGAACACAGAGCACCGCGTCTACTTGGTTGAATGATACTTTCGTTCCGGCATTAAAATTGGTGCGACAGTTAAATATAATTTAAATCGCTGCATAGAGGAGTTTATACAACGTTATCCAGCATTCAGAAAGTCCCTTGGAGCTTAATGTTTACAAAAGTGTCCAGGTACAGTCAAATGGACATACATTTGTATGTAACATAAACGTCTTACGTTTTATCAGTATACGATATAAATTTTTTGTAACTTTCACGCTTAATTAAAATGTCTATTAATGTTGGTACCCTTATATCTTTTAAAACCAATAGGTGCAATAAACATTTCCAAGATACAGGATTAGTTACTCACAAAAAGAGAGACACTGGACGCTATAAAGTGACTAGTGCCAATGTAGAAGTAATAAATAATGTTATGACAGAAAGGCCTCAAACATACCTTCTCGCAATACACACAGTGTTTAAGGGGAAGAGAGAAAGGAAACATAAGGAAATGGACACATAAGACTGTGTACTAGAGGTATTTTCTTGTTTAGACTTGGATAAAATCTTTGTACATGTTGTAACACTAATTTATTTTTCATTCATGTTCTGCTAATTTTCTGGTTTGAAATGAAGTCACATTGTGAGGAAACTGTAAGCGATAGAAAAGAATTGAGATCAAATTGAAATACTTCTATTTTATGTAACAGTTTTACAATATTCATATATTGTTTACTATAAGAGAAAAAACAGATGACTTATCATTTCGTACATTCTTCATGGTATACTTTTATTGCTGCATAATTAGCTTTGCAGTGTATTGCATTGCAGTATATAGTTTTTTAAAAACAGTTATCGTATCTATTCACCAGGCGAAATTACGCAACTTTATATTACGTGAGCAGACCCACCTCTCAAATAGTATATTTACCTGCCAGTAGAGGGATGCCTCCAAGCTGCTGCCAACACATCAAATACGATCGCAAACCGCTAGGGGAATCGTATATAAACTATTGATGACGTCAAATTTGCGCGGTAAAATCACAGATAAAAATGAACACTGTGTATACTGCATTATGTTATACCTTCATTCATTAAAACTTATTAAAATTCAAACCTAACCAAGAATCTTATTAACAACATAGAAACTCCACAGTTTTCATCATCCAAAATTTAGTTTTTCTATCTTCAGTTGTTTCTGAGGAAGCATGTCATTTGTTTCGTTTTGTATCATTCACTGAAGAAGCTGTCCAAAGCAAAAAAAAAAAAAAAAAAAAAAAAAAAAAAAAAAAAAAAAAAAAAAAAAAAAAAAAAAACCAACAACAAAACAACAACACATGCTTTGCTGTACATAAACATCCATTTGAAACTTACAATCAATTTCCAGAACAGAACTTCCCCTAATTAAGGAGCTAAAGGCTGCCTTTCTACTCCAAAATGGACAAGAGTTATAATCTTTTTTATGTGAAATGTTACAGAATTCAAAGTACATAATAGGAGATATAATACAATTTTAAATATATATTTAAAATATATAAATTGTGCCTTTAATGATAATATCTATAGAAACCTAACTTTTATAACTGTGTGCACTAACAATGCCAGTTTTGGCAATTTTCGCCGGTGCGGCTGAGGAGCTATTTCCCACCTGCGTTCATACGATCGCTCATTGTTTTGCAAGGTAAAGTGCCTTAATAAATTCAGATACATTTTGAAGTTCATTTTCTCACTCAAGGAGATACTGCAACTCCTTTTCTTCATTTTGAATACATATTAGACATCTTTGTGTTAATTACACAATCCTTTTCTTAGTTCTTTGTGAGAGATTGAATTGATTTCTCGTCGAATGCTATATTAAGCTCGGTACACAATTAGACCAGATATACGGATTGTTTTGCAAAGAACTACTAGGGCTACCAAAATCGGCACCAAGAGAAGTGGCATTACTAGAGTTGGGTAATGCATAAAGGAGGGAAATAATAATAGAGAGAATATTGAAATTCTGGTATAAGTGTATTAAAGGGCAGAAAGGGGAATTATTGAATCTGTGCATGAAGCAAAAGAAAAACATTAAGAATACAAATAGTTGGTGGTTGGAATTGGAAAGAATGATATTAAAGATAGGCATGAGTTATTTATGGAGAGCAGAGGGGACAAATTATAGCGGTTTTTGGAAGGAAGTGAGAGCTAGACTACAAGAGATAGATAGGCAAGAGATATGGGAAAGTATAGAAGAAAAGAAATGTTTGGAATTTTTTAAGCAATTAAAGACAGAAAGGGTTGAGAACTAATGAAGTAGGGATATGTGAATTTTATGGAGGTGAAGAGAGCACTGTTCATTACCTGATTGAATGTAAGGAGTTAACAAATTGCAGGAGAAAAATATGGGATAAGAAATGGGACAGTGTGAGTAAAGAGATATTGGCGTTACGCATGCTAACGGGGATGGGAGAAAAGAAAAATAGATGTATAGGAGATTTCTTATATAGGATAAGAGAAAAGTGGATTAGGATAAAACAAGTGAAGGTCAAGAAGAAATGATATCAAGCAGCTCAGCAAAGCCAAAGGCTTATAGCCAGGGGACTTGAGTCAGCGAGTAAATCTTAGGGTCAACAATTTTATGTATTTGTACAATATTTATTGTATTGAAATTGTAATGCAAACTGTGCAAATAAATACCAAATATCATAAGTTCATCTGAAGTGTGTTTGTTTTGTACAGTTTAGCTTTTAATAATCCCTAGAGCTAATATCAATTGACAGACTTCAAACAATGTTCAAATCATAACAGCAGCAGAGTATTCTGTGCGAATAAAAATATCCACTCAATGTGGAATAGAATAGAATATCACAGGTACAGAAGGGATTTAAAACTCTTAAACTATAGTCAAATTTAAAAAGTGGGTCATTCTATGCATGACCTCACAAGAAACAAAATGGTTACTGGAACAAAGCTCCTCTGTTTTCTCTAGGCAATCAGGATGTGTGTTCTTTTAGTGGTTTCCTTGTTATAAAACGTTTTACGGAATTCAATTAGAAGGTACAAAATGTACAAGCTATTCGTAGAAAATTCAAAAATGTATTTTATTCTTTGTGTTAGTTTCACAAACATCTACTTAAATTAAAACGTTAGTATTTTATAAGAAACATAGAAAATAGAGTAGGGTAGTTTCATAAAGTTCATATTACATACTTTACAGACACTTGTTGGTTTGATATTCATTGACTTTTGTATATGAATATTCGACATACATAGACCATTTTATGTTTGTGTGAGGGGAGTGTATTCTTTTGGGATTGATTTGGAGAATTCCTGGAACCACGAGTTTCCAATTAAATGCCATTGAATTTGTGAGCGGATTATATTTCTCTACCTATTATTCTGCGTGAATTTTGTAAATTTTGTATAACTGATAAAACATAACATATAGACAAAAACACTCCAGCGTAAGAGCAGAGCTCATTAAAATATATGTACAATTTGTTTCCAATAACGGTGGATGTAACGCTAGTCTTTTTTTTTATTAGTGCTGTATGTTTCAAATGTAAGGGCATCATTTGATGTATATTTAAAAGTTTCCTATTATTATTATTTTTGTTTTAACTACTGCCTACCTTTAAAAAGAGAGGAGTAGAGTATTCCAACCAAAATTTTAAAAAACTGCGGTAGTCCAAAACGGAACATTGGATAAATATTAAATTTGGCATGTAATTTAGCATTTTTAAGAAAATTCGTATCTTACCCTTGTACCCAAACCTGCGCTTTACACTGAAAATAGCTCTAGCGATTTTTTTTACGACGGCTGTTCAATAAAGAATGATCATAATTTTTACGCACATAATTTTTCGCACTAATATTCAATCTTATTATATTCTGTTAGCTTAATGTGAAACAAACACGCCGTAGTAGTTTCATTGTTGGTACTCCTGGTTCCTGCCTGTGAGAACCAGGCAAATTCAGACATGTTCAGTGTCGCCTACCGCTGCAATTGAGGTAACATGCAGTTAAAGTTGTTGTTAGAGGAAGATCCGGAGATTCTTTCAAACGTAATCACTGCTGATGAAACTTGGCTACATCATTTTGATCCTGAGAGCAAACAGAAAAGCTCAGTGTGGAAATCTTCTTCATCACCAACCCCCCAAAAAGCAAAAGTGTTTGCTTCTGCTGGGAAAGTTATGGTCATCTCATTCTTTGATATTCATGGAATGGTTTATCAGCATGTTGTACCTGCACACACATAAGTAACTGGAGAATACTACAGGGATGTCCTGAAAACAATGCAAGTCCATATCAGGCGCAAAAGACCACATTTCCGTGAAGCAGGCTGGATGCTGCACCACGATAATGCGTGGCCACATATTGCCAATGTTGTTGCTGAATATCTTGCAAAAAATTAACGTGAAGTGCACCCCTCACCCTTCCTATAGTCCGGATTTAGCCACATGTGACTTTTTTCTATTCCCTAACTTGAAGAAACGCCTTTGTGGGAGGCATTATCCATCATCAGAAGCAGTTGTGACGGCTGCGGAGGCGATTTTGAAGGATCTCTCAAAAAATGGTTTTCAACATGTCTTTGAAGACTGGCAGAAACGCTGGGACAAATGCATCGCATCCAGGGGAGACTATTTTGAGAAGGGCCATCAAAATTATGAGGATGAGTAAAGGTACTTGTCAAAAAAGTGTGATAATTCTTTATTGAACAGCCCTCGTAATAATTTTTATAAATGAAGAAAACATTTGCAAGACTGATAAAATGTAAACTTTTATTTTTGATAAGTAGCAGAATTCATTCATCCTGAACAAGCTTTCTATAATCTTACATAAGTGAACTAAATTAAAAAAAAAAAATAAGAGTAAAAACGTTGGATGACTTAAAAGAACTGCATTCATATGTACCACATAATTTACCGATTAATTTACACACATAATATATAAATTAGAATTATTGTATAACGTTTTTAAAAGAAATATTTTTTTTATCAAAATGAATCTAAATAAAACACATTCATACCAGCATCACTTTTACAAAACTTATACTACCAACTATTTAAACTTATATTATTTATTATTTAATTAAATATGAGTAAAATTATTAAAAACGACATGTTTATATTTTATCCATTTTTCATTTAAATTTACCTACATAAGTATTACAACACAATAAAAAATTGCTGGTATCCAGTTAACTATGTTAAACAGTTATTTAAAGAAAAACAAAACTACAGACTACAGTACTCTAAATAACTGGTGAGCTACTAGATACAGAAGAGCGCTTATTAAACCAAAATTACAGATCTGGTTAAAATGCGGGTCTTAGGTCTCATGTTTTTGATATAGCAGCCAATCTCGAAATTATACGTAATTGGTTTGAATTGTCCATTATTTTATCAAACAGGGTTTTGAAGGTACTAAGTCGCCATTCTTTTGTTTCTCGTGGTATCGTGTCGTATGTCAAAGCCAAGATATGGAAACCAACTTTTTAAATATTTGATTAAGCATCCCTTTAGCATCCTGCGTGTACAAAAACATGAAACCATTTCTGGAAATCTTTATCGCACTTACCAAGGAAACGCTTTTAAAAAATAAGCTTTAGTAAGTATATTTTGTAGAAGAAATGTCTAAATAAAGGATGATGGATAAGGGAATGTAACATGCCACATTCCCAAATGCACGCAGCTTACCTGTGGAAATTACGAATGCCGTTTGAGTAAAGACGTTAAGGTGGAGGGAGGTCTGGGTTCAGGCTAAACGCGACATGAGCGGCTACAGCTGCAATAGGCACCGGATTATTGAGCCACTTTGGTGTGCACCTCTCTGGGGAAATTTCTTGTGTCGGTGTAAGACAATGGCGTGGGATATGGTACGAGGGCAAAAAACATGTTTTCCTTCTGCTGACTTAACTTGTTACAGATAACAACCATACCCAACTTCTCTCTCTGTTACCCTTTCTTTTCCCTCGTGGTTATCGATTATAACCTTAATATCAATTATTCATCCCAAATAAAAAATTACTTGAAGTGCTTCAGTTTACAGTGTCATAAAAATGTAATGTGAGCATATGCTCACCTTATTAATGATACATTTCCCTATCTAATTTGGTAGCCCAGGCGGTATCCTTGGAACTCACATTTAATATATCCTGCGTTAAATTCCCGGTGATCCACCGCTTTTCCTTGGGTTAAATAAAAGGGCTGTTCAATAAAGAATGATCACAATTTTTTTACAGTCATAATTTTTCACACTAAAATTCAAACTTATTATATTCTGTTAGCTTAATGTGAAACAAATACGCCGTAGTAGTTTCATTGTTGGTACTCCTGGTTCTCGCCTGTGAGAACCACGCAAGTTCAGAACATGTTCAGTATCGTCTATCGCTGCAATGGAGTAACACGCGAGGAACAATATGCGGCTTTGAAATTCTGCTTTCGTCTCAACAAATCTTCAAATTCGAACTCGGGATCTCTTGAACGTGAGGCAGACATTCTACCACCACGCTACCGAGGTGGGCAACGATGTCTCACTTTAAATATTCTGTGGTATTTAGAATTTAAATACTGGCCATGGTGATGAAATCATGGTCTCTATCTTTGTATTTTGGGATAATAGCAGAGGGAAAGAAGAACAATCTCGCAGCTACCCCGGCGAAAAACTGAGTGATTTCCGAGCACTTGTACAATAAAATTTAGTAGACAAGGTCTCCTCTTATTACCTTTATATTATTCTTTCTCTCTTTAAGGGTATGTATGACTGAAATTTTCAAATTCTGAACTAATAATGCTAGCTTTTTCAAATTTACACCATAGGTGTAGTATATTGTAAACATGTTGCAACCTAAATTTATACCATTTTTCTCCAGCAGTTTAGAAATTATGATACATTTTGTATGTTTTTGTTACGTCACTAAAAAAGTCCCTTGCGACAAAAGATTTTGAATTTTGGTCTAATATTTTAACCCTATGTTGATAATACACACATTTTTTGAAATTGCTCTGGGTTTTTCTGTGTCTCCTATAGTTTAGGTCACAACATTTTTTTAATTTACAAATATTCTTTTTTGTCTAAAAAACTGCAAGTTTTGTGTTTGAAAATTAAAAATATATGCTTCTATACATTTCACAATAAAACCTAGGGCAATTTCCATTCCTCATGATATTCTGAACCTGTGTAGGAAATTTCATGAATGTAGTACAAAAACTGCATCGCAAGGAGCATTTTACAGGAAGAAAAATGCTGAAAATATGAACATTGAGAAAACAGCGATTAAAGATTTGATTGCATAACTCACATTAAAATCCACGAGGCTGATAGGTTGGACCCTCAGATTTCTTTTTCCTCTCCTCTGTTGCTGCTTTTTCCACCTTTTTCTTCTTTAGATGTTGCTTTTCTTCTGCACAACTTCGCTTCTTGCTTTGCAGGATACGAGTCTGATCTCGCTGCACTGAAGTTTTCCTTGCTGAGTCTACTACACTTTCACCTCTGATATTTTGCTGCAGCTCCAATGACTTAAGACTACCCATGTTAAACTCACTGATGCTTTTAATAACAGCAAGATCCAATTTTTGTTTTGATATGAAAACTTCCTTTGGGCACTTATTCCATATGACATGATGCAAAGATTCATTGGCATTCTGTGTTTTTCCTGTTTTGCACCTCTCTAGTAATGTTGTAGAAGCCAGCCTCTGATATATTGGAAACATTTTAGGAACTATTTTGTCTGAAAGCCTTATTTTTCTTTTCTTGAATTGAAAATTTAAGAACGGAAAACAGACAAAGAATGTGGATGTAGGCAAAAGAGGGCGTGACTCTGACAGAGTTTAAAGTCCCCCGACATTTAAATAAGCATTTAAAAATGGCGTCCGGAGGCAAATTATGCATTTTCCACATTCGGGAATGTCTAAATTATTTTATAGAATTAAAATAGAAAAAATCGTTATTTTCACGATTTTCATGAAATTTCAGTCATACATACCCTTAACACACTTTTTCATATGTAATATAAGTACGAATTAAAACACTCGGTTATGTTCACCCAGCTAAGATTCATTCGTCACTTATCTCCATTTATAAACAAGTGATTGAAAATTTGTGATGCTCGCCTTGCACGTTTTCAATAATTGAAACATCAATAACATCACGGCAGCGAAAAGAAATGACAGTTGAGAATCATTTATTCCGTTTTGAAGCAGTCTATTTGTATGCCTCTGCAGTTTAAATTTCCACCCTCACCAAGTACAGAATAATAAAGTAACCACGTTATCGCTTGTGTAAATAACAGCTTCCGTGTTCTACAAGCGTGTGATAATTTGTCTTATCCATCCGTCTGCACATAAATACTCGAGAATATTGATTGAAGTCGGTAGGTACTTGGCAAGTTTTACACAAAGGGAGTTGAATAACATGCATGAATTCACTCGCCGGCGGATTTCAAAGAAGGGGGAACTTTGAAATTGTTGACAAAGGTGCTTCATTTGACAAGTAAAACGACTTTTAAAGAATACATACATGTGAAATGTGTTTGGATGTTAGCGTAAACTATTCATATGAAGCAGTAGCTGTAAATTTCCTAGCAGTGCGCCGTGAAATTTACAACTAAAACTTCGTGTTTGCCTTCAGTACCCTTAATGCCTCTTGTAGCCATAAAGAAATATACAAAGAAAGTATTTATGCAAAGTTTATCACTATTAACACAAAGTAGATAGGGACATAAAGATTTGTTTGTAAACGAGATATAAAATAGTGTCTCGTCAAAGTTATGGAAATGTATACATTGGATCTTTCTAATACAACAGTTCATAATGTCACCAACATTTGATTAAAATTGGTTATGCCATTTTCGACACTTGTGTCATTGTATTTTCTCACCCCCCCCCCCCGCCCCAAGATTCATGCACTGAGGTGATCGAATTTAACGGCAACACAGCGCTAATACAACAGAAGTAGCCCGATTCTGTCCTGTGCGGGTAGCATTCAAGAGGTCCCAATTCGAATCCAGTTAGGGTGATGATTATATATATATAAACTGGAGAGTATGTACCAGGGCAATCCTGACTGACACCTCCCCCGCCGCTCTGACGACCAGGGAATTACCGAGCTGTCCCCAAAGGGCACCCGGCGCCTCCATGGAGCTTCCCATAGGGCAAGAACTAGAGACTAACAAGCCCCCCCCCCCCATCTGGCCCTGGGAACTCAAAACGGGATGGAAGTGGATACGCCACTTACGCGCGTCAACCCCATATGTCCTCGATGGGGCCGCCTGGTGATCTAAAACACATTCTACTAGCTATGCAGGCTAGTACGGGTGAATATATGGCTTCCCTCAACCCCGTCCGGAGACTAACCCGATCACCCACGGTTATCGGGAACCACTGCCCCCTCGAGTCCAACCCAATCCGAACAAATCCCATTCAGGGAGGGGCTCGAATGTTCGGCCCGAGGTTGCTTTAGTAACGTCAGAGCTACGAAGAGTGCTGGGGGTCCTCAACGTCCGCACCACGGCAGCTGAAGGGGACATATCCCCTCCCTACGGGGAGGGTGATTAGAATTAGGTTTAGCATTTCATTAAGAAGGCGGTTCGGTACGTCGGCCACCATGCTGGGCCTATCGTGCCTTTGTCCCCAAATGGCGCACCCCCAGGAATATGGATGAGGCGAAGGAGACAGAGGGCGGCCGACCCAAGGAATCACGACAGTACCGAGGTAGGGTCCCTACAGTTTACTTCGATAGAGACTTCCCCGACAGGTCAGGACAACGGACACGTTCCCCTACAGTGGGACGGCAACGAGCCCAGCAGCCGAGCCCCAAAGGTTCCTGGCTTGTGGTCCTGAAATGATCCCAGCAGAGGAGCGGAGACCGGAAACCGACCTACCGGAGGAGGAAGTAGTTTTCCTCACAGCATATCATCCTGCCATGCACCGCCGAGACTCCCACCGCCACTTCTACCCTGAAAGAGACTACCAGATGAAATGATGTGACATAATAACGGAGATAAAATGGAGGGACAGGAAATTCGGTTTATGTAATTAACCTACCCAGCATTAGCCTGGCGATCCGGGAAAGTCCCCTAAAATACTCCTGGATCAGGTAGGTTGGCTACAGTAATCGAACCCGGACCTGCGGGATGCGGGCCCCAGACGAAACCGCCTGAGCCACCTCGCTCGGTGAGTTATCCGGATAAGATTTCTCTCGAGCTTTTTCCTTAATCTTAGAAGACAAATGTTGGCTAGTTTTAAACTCTGGGTTGAATCACCTGTTCCCTTCGATATAATCGAAGTAGTCCCGCGTTAATGTGTAAGGCTTACAATGGCGTGGTCCACTTTCGTGGTTTTCGCTGGACGGTAAGAGAATACTAGTACTTTCCACTACTATGGATTTCCTGTGCATCATTTATATTTATTCGTTTTAAGGTTGTAGGACCAAGCGACGGGTTTGTGTATTGAACAAGGACGGTAGTACTTCTATTAAGGAAAGATCTAGGTTTCCAAAACACCTGTACCCCACTTCTGTCAAGGGCGGCGTTACTTTGAGGTTCGAGTTTACAAGGCACGCATCCGCAGGAAATAAAGCAAACAGAATACTGGTTACATTGCCTCTCACCCTATCTTTTGTAGGCTAATGGTTGCAACCCAGAGACTATATACTATATACTACCTAGAAGCTGTCTCAATTATCAGCGGACCCTTAGCACTCGTGGTACCTCAGACGTTACTAGAGGAACCTAGGGCCGAACTGCCGAGCCTCTCCCGATGGGGAGTAGTTTGGATTGGGTTGGACTCGAGGGGCCATGTGTTCCCGACACCCACGGGGAATCGGGTACCTCCGGGCAGGCTACGGCCGCCCGGAGACGCTAGAGGGTTGCCTCATTAGTCCCGGGTACTAGCCTGCAGAGCTAATAGAAGGTGTGCTAGATGACCAGGTGGCCCCAAGGAGGTTTTTCGGTAGTCCGCTTCCATCCCATCTTGACGTTGTTGTAAACGGGGGGGGGGTTTAAGAAATCGGGGATTGCCCCATGGAAAGAGCCCCAGAGTATCCATCGCTCCCAGGTTGAAGGAGGCCAGGGTCCTAGCAGCTATGGATCTTGAACTAATTGGGTACAACCTCTGCACTTAACTGCACTACTGTCTCAATTATCCTCTGAAGTAGCCAGGTTGTGGGTGGCTAGGGCAGCACCTAGCCCGCTAATTGCTGTCATTTGGAATCGTTAGGGAAGCCATATTCTTATCGCACATCATCGTCCGGATCTTGTCTCTCTTCGGGCCTTCCATTTATCCCTTCCTCTCAGCTGTAACGTTAGAAGTACAAAGAACACAACTATGGCCTACGTGTGGTGTTGTGCTTGGAGTTACTGGAAGCTCATTCATGTGTTTACTAAATTTAGCAGTAAAAACTGAAGTCAGAGAAATTTAAACCCCAGATTCAAACCCATATTCACTGCAGGTATTGCGCAATTAAAATTAAATTCCAAAAATATGTTGGTGCACGCCTTAACTATAATACAGTTGTGTAATTTCGTATTATAAATTAAAATTATGTCATGTTATTTTCGGTAAGTTCTAAAGGGAAGACGATAACCTTTTGGAGCTGCTATACCTTTGCTTTCAGTCAGACCTTGATAAGCGGTAGCGACACTAAAATACTTAAGATTAATTTTGTAATTTTCTAGAATTTGCTATGTGCTGCTTGCGACGTTAACATAAATTTCTGGTGTTTTAAAGCCTTGTTAAAGCCAAGAGGAGGTAGCAAGTATATTTATTGTTACCACCACACTTCAATATTAGCGACGTAAGTTATCGGAATGAAACTGCGGGGAATGACTTTACGTTCCCGCCCACAGGTTCATGGTCTAATTGAGTGGTGCAACTCTGCGGGCTTGCGTGCGGCGAGGTGCTAATGCATTCTGATATCCGACAAACATCGCTTTTTAAAATCGCATTCCTCACAGGTTTAACTTCACGTAACGTATACTTTAAATGTTTTCATTATCAGTGTATTAACATCTCAAGCAGTAGAAAGCTGATATATTGTACTCACATGACTACACGCTCTTTTAACAAACGATTATTACTCATGATCTACTTCATGTGAACGAGCGGGGTGGTTCAGGCTGGCCCGCATTTGGGAGGCCCGGGGTCAAATCCCGTGGCCGGCCTACCTCACTTATGCTTTTTTCGAGCGTTTTACTGGAGGATACTCTCCGTAAAACTTCAGAGAATATGGTGAATGCAAACATGTATAGATGCTGGTGGAGGACACTTTCAACATTTTCTCTGAGCTATAAATAGTGTAATGTAATCTCCCAATTCTGTATTATATTATCCCAAAGTTGCACGTGTTTCCTATTATTGGTTCAAAAGTTATGACCTATTGAAATGGTTCAGGTTTATATGGATCACAGTGTAGTAGGGACACCTCGTGACTTGGGTCGGTCTCTCTTGTCTTTTCTAGCCTCACGCTTCCTCCCGGAGATGCCCCACTTAGAGGCATAGCTACAATAGATCAAGACTGGTCACAGTGCCGAATTCCAACCGTAGTAATTCTAATCCATGGTAATCGAAATAAATGACTGAACAGGTAGATTGTTTTTTTTTCCTTGTAGAAACAGTTGCAATATGGGAATACAGTAGGCTTAAGAGAGCTAATAAATCCTTTGAGCTTCATTATCTTTAATGTAGACGATGTACAAAGACGAGGGTTGTTCACTAAAGAATGATCACAATTTTTTTGACAACGTACCTTTTCTCATCCTCATAATATTGATGGACTTCTCAAAATAGTCTCTCCTGAATGTAATACACTTTTCCCAGCGTTTCTTCCAGTCTTCAAAGACAAGCTGGAAACCATTTTATTGAAATATCCTTCAAAATCGCCTCCGCAGCCTTCACCACTGCTTCTGATGGATAATGCCTTTCACGAAGGCGTTTTTCAAGTTAGGGAATAGAAAAAAGTCACATGGGGTTAAATCCGGACTATAGAGAGGGTGAGGGATGCACTTCACTTTGATTTTTGAAATATATTCAGCAACAACATTGGCAATAAGCGGCCGCGCATTTGCGTAGTGCAGCATCCAGCCTGCTTCACGGAAATGTGGTCTTTTGCGCCTGATATGGACTTGCAATGTTTTCAGGACATCCCTGTAGTATTGTCCTGTTACTGATGTGTGTGCAGGTTCAACTTGCTGATAAACCATTACATGGATATCAAAGAATGAGATGACCATAACTTTCCCAGCAGAAGCAACCACTTTTGATTTTTGGGGGTTGGTGATGAAGATTTCCACACTGAGCTTTGCTATTTGCTCTCAGGATCAGAATGATATAGCCAAGTTTCATCATCAGTGATTACGTTTGAAAGAAACTCCGGATCTTCCTCTAACATCAACTTTAACTGCATGTAGACCTGTTATGAATGTCCATTTGTTCGGGAATCAACAGTCTTGGAACCCATCGCGCACAAACACGTCTCGTGTGTAATGTTTCCGTCACCAACGTGTGGGTGCCACCCAATGAAATGTTCAGTATTTCAGAAAGTGATCTTAAGGTAATTCGTCGATCCTCTCTCACAATGACAGCAGCAGTGTTGATGTTTTCTTCCGTAAGAGCAGTAACTGGAGCACCGGGTCCACCTTCCTTTGAAATTGATTGTCTTCCCTTTTTAAACATTTTAAACCACCTTCGAGCTGTGCTTTAGGGAAGAACAAACTCTTGATAGGTCTCCTGTAACATTGTATAGGCCTCAACTGAAGATTTGTTGAGACGAAAGCAGAATTTCCAAGCCTCATATTGTTCCTCGTGTGTTACCTCCATTAGAGCGGTAGACGATACTGAACATGTCTGAACTTGCCTGGTTCTCACAGGCGGGAACCAGAAGTACCAACAATGAAACTACTAAGGCGTGTTTGTTTCACATTAATCTAACAGAATATGATAATATTGAATTTTAGGGCGAAAAGTTATAACCGTAAGAAAATTATGATCATACTTTATTGAACAGCCCTTCCATCTGTGTTTTCTAACGCCCAGGCTTCTGTACCCTAACATAGTACGGGCCTTGCTAGTGTTTTATATAGTCTGCTGGAATAACAAGGAAACTATTGCCTATGCACCTGAAAATTTGATGATATAATGTCTACTATATATAAATCAGGTGCACTAAAAATCTGCTGCGGAGTAGAACTGCAACGCCCTTAATTAAAGCCTGAAAAGTGCTCCATGGGACAACTTACAAGTAGTCTCTGGACATCCCTCGTCAGCTCTGTGCCAAGTGTGCCTTTACGTTTGCCATGTGTAGACCGTCAGGGGTGAACAATCTCTCCGTACAATGCTGTTTTTACGTTCATTTATTTCTACGTATTCTGGACTCATTTTCGGGTACTTCCAGCTATACTCCAGACCTGATTTTTGGCTAACAGGTCCAACATAGAGCAGAGATGATGTCATCAAACTCAAACGCGTGCAGGTGTGAGCACAGTGATAGTTCTCGTGTAAGAATGTTTTATTAAATTTTTGATTATTCCAATAAATATTTTATATTCAGGACTATTAAATGATTGTTTTTAAGTAATTATGAAAATAAATATTATAAAGAGAAAGTCATATGAAAGTTGAGCGTTATAAAGATTATGTTGGAGAATCTTGAACCCTTGCAGTTTACTTTCCATCCATTTTGATTCATCTGCAGATCTACAAACAGAGGAAAGGAATCCGTTCAGTGATTCCAGAGATGAGACATATATTTTGAGTATAAGATCCAGTGCTGGCAGTGTTCCCTGGAGATATTCAGGAATCGGAGCAATGATGGACGTAGGCAGGCAGGCAAATTGCTGGTCCCATAGGTGCGATATGGCGAGGCAATAACTCGGGACGTAGCAATAAGCAGGAACCACACTTGCAACGTGTTGCAGGAACGTGGCAATATCTGCCGCTTCTGGAGCAGTATAAATCCACTCGTAAAAGTTAGTTACTCGTTCACTGTTACGACCTTCTCCAAGCACAAGGAAAAGAAAGCGTCAAGTCTCTCGCTTCTTCTTACTACAGACAAAAAAAGAAGTAGCGAATGGTATATAAAATAAAATGTGAACATCTGAGTTGATTTTTTTTTTCTCCACGTCTGAGCACATAATATGAATACTCTTATCTGGTCTTTCGCGTGGACTGGAGAATCTTCAGATATCCAAGCTATCGTGAATATTCTAACTGCATAAAACCATGCACTCTTTTGTGAGGAAATTCTTGAAGTACAGATAAATACAAATCGCTCTGAAGGTCAGTGTTTGGCACCAAATAAAACACAAATCTGAGTTGCATTCACAGATTTTCTGTACTTTTTTGTAAATATTCTTACATAGACTTATCCCTCCATCTCTTTCATGTAGTTGGAGATAAACATTTGCATAAATTGCCTTACTGCTAAGTGCAAGAGGAATATGGAAATAGGCTTTAAGCCTAATGGTTGCTACCTAATGACTTTAAAATTCCAGTCTCTATGCATGGCTGACAGATAAACAAAAGAATGAACATTTACGATTGAGAAAACTACTAAAATTCAGACACACACACACACACACACACACACACACACACACACACACACACACACACACACACACACATTCAGGGTGAGTCAATTGAAAACCTTAAATATTTTTTAAATATTATTTATTGTGCAGAAGTGTTGCAAAGTTGTATCACTTTTAAGCATAATCTCCCCCACGCTCAATGGAAGTCCTCCAGCGCCTTAGAAAAAAAATATTTTGGTAGTCCACACAACCACTCATGCACCGCGTGGCGTACCTCTTCATCGGAACGGAACTTCTTTCCTCCCATTGTGTCTTTGAGTGGTCCAAACATATAGAAATCACTTGGTGTGGTGATTATGGTGGATGACACTCAAAATGCAGGTCTGTGATTGTTGCAACTGTTGTACGGGAAGTGCGAGGCCTTGCATTGTCATGTTGCAAAAGGACACCTGCCGATTTTTTTTTTTTTTTTTCAAGTTGAGGAAAAATCCATTTATGGACTAACCCCGACTGTACTGGGATGGTGCAGCCGGGAGTGTGAGCTTCACCCAAAGGTACTACCCACTAAAAAACCTCCACCGGAGAGAAGTCAGGTGAGGAATTCCAGCAGTACCGCTATGTACACCTGCGGATTCATGGAGAGCATGTAGAGGTTGGCCGTATGGTCTAACCAAGGTAAGATTGGATGCTAAGACATAAGCATGGCCGAAGCCCTGAATATGCCCTCGCGGATTCGTGGAGAGCGATGTCGTTGGGTGTAGTGTCGTTTCCAATAGGAAACACCGTCCTAACATACCGGTTGCATCCTCAATGATAGAGGAAATAGTCATGTGTGAGTTATACTACTTTATTTGCATTAGCTTTTAGTTCTTAGTTGATGTATTGTCTACCCTGAGAGGGTAGAACGTGTCATTAAAGTTAGTGGTGGTCGCTAAGATAGCGTTAGTCATGCATTATCTTTACATGTAAAGTTAGTGTGTATATATGTATGATTGTTAGTTCTATGCGTAAGCTACATCTAGTATGAAGTTGATTCTAAGTTGAATTTGTTCGCATTAGATTCATCATAAGCATTGTTCATAGTGATTGTCGTGTAAGTATGGGGGGAGGGGGTTGCCTCCACACCAGAGCCGCCTTGACTAAGAGCAAGGACTTTGTGGAACTGCCAAATGTCAGGGTGTGATGTACAGTCATGTGTAATCTTGCTACTTCTATGGAAGTCTTACGAGAGTGTTAAGATACTCTTGGATGTCATTATCTGGGTCTCCTATCCCTATGGTCCTATCAAATATGGACAGCGGTCTTTTGTGTTTATTGTATTCGGTTTCGTAATTGCCTAGTTGCTGTATTAGTGCGGTAGTGTTTTTATCTTTGCGCTTTTATAGATTGAAGCTGAGTCTTTTGATAAATTCCTCAATTGAGTGTAGTCTTAGTTCGTTGTGCAACAGATTGGCCGGTGCTAACGGCGGTTGCTTTGTAATTATTCGGATTATTCGGTTTTGTAGCGTTTGCAATTTGTGTAAGTGAGTTTTTGCAGCGTATCTCCACACGGGGGCTGTATATGTGATAATAGGCCTTATCAGTGTCTTATATAGGGTAAGGCCCATATGTTCTTTAAGCTGGCTGTTAATATTAAATATTGGAAATAATTTATTTAGCTGGCCATTGGCCTTGACTGTGATCGTAGTAATGAGTTTGCCCCAGGTGAGTCCCTGGTCCATTACAAGGCCTAAATAGGTCACTTGGTCCTTCCAGTCGATTCGTTCGCCTTGATATATTAACTGCTGAAGGGCACGCTTGTTTTTCCTATGCAGGAGATTATAGCTTGCGTTTTTAGTGCATTTACTTTAATTCTCCACTTGGAGAACCAAGGTTCTAGTGTATTTAGGGCGTTTTGAAGACGTTGATGAATGATTCGCGGTTGGGTTGACTGCGTTAGTAGAGCGGTGTCGTCGGCCGACAGCAATCCACGACGCTTTGATTTGATTGCAGGCAGTAGATGATGTTTTAGGAGATCTGTGTATGATGCACTGGTGACAGTGGTCGCTCTAGTCATGTAATGCTCCAAAATGACGCCTTTTTCGTCCCAAAAGAGAGTCATCATACCCTTCCCTAATGGTTCTGTTCGAAACTTCTTTGATTTTGGTGATGAGGGATGGTGCCATTCCTTGCTCGCTCTCTTCGTTTTTGGTTGGAAGGAAGTGAACCCAGGTTTCGTCCCCAGTAATGATTCTTACAAGGAAGCCATCACCTTCCCGTTCAAGGCGCCGAAGTAGTTAGATAGTTTTATTCACCATAGGAATATACAATATTCATGGCTTCGTCAAATTTGTACCCATAAGAATAATACATTTCTTATGAGAACACAATTATGAATAATACAATAGTAGTTAAATAATACAATAGTGATTAAAGTAATGCAGTAGTAATTAACAGAATAATAATACTAATAGTAATTAAGAACAAGGCAACTTAGGTCACATAATAGTTTTATGTATTACATTTTTAAGAAGTAGGCTGTAAGAGACAATTTTTACCAAAAAAAAAAATCAATATTTACTTTATTATTTAATTTTACTTCTTAGAAACTCATCTGTTGTCTGTGACATTACTTTTAGTAGGATATTTTTTACAGCTTTTCTGAATATTTCAAGTATCACCTCCGAAGTTGCACAGGTATTTATTCACAAACATCATTTTAGGAAGCATTGATATGTTGATCATGTTTTAAATAATCTTCCACTGAATAATAGCAACCTTCTCTTAAAAATGATTTTACAGACAGTTTAAACCTTTTTTCCGATGTTATACTTTTAATGCTATCGGGTAGTTTGTTATATAATAATACTGCTTTATGTTCGAAGCTATGTGTGAATAAAGTTGTATTGTGGCTTATAATGCGTAGATCTGATTTACTTCTTGTATTATGTGTATGTATCTGCGAATTTGTTTCAAATTGAGCAAGTACAATTCTTGTCCTAACTAGAGCTTCATATATATACACACAGGGTAATGGAAGTATTTTTAGTAGTTTAAAATATGGTTTATAGCTGGTGGTGAAAGGAATATTTACTATATAACGAATAGCCCTTTTCTGCAGTCTAAATATTTTGATACATCTTTAGCATTTCCCCAGCTAAGTATACCATAAGACATTACAGAATGAAAATAAGCAAAATAAATAATTCTCAACACATTTGTGTTTACAGACTCCCTCATTGATTTAATAACGAATGTAATTCTGCTTAGTTTCAATTCTAGTTGCTGAATTTGTTTTTCCCATTTTAAATGTTCATCTAACCATATTCCTAGAAATTTGGTATTTGATTCATAGAGTAGTGATTTATTCCCTAAATATATACTTGGGAATTGAGCAGTGTTATTTAGTTTGTGGTGAAAGCCTATAGCTACTGATTTTTCTTCATTTATTTTTAGCTTATTTTTTAAAAACCAATTGACAATTTTAGTATTAAAAGTATTATTATAGCTTAATACCTCATTCGAGGTTTTCCCAGTCATTAATATGCAGGTATCATCGGCAAAGAGTGTCAAACTGATGTTCTCGCCCGTTTTATTTAAACCTAGACCTAGATCATTAATATATAAGAGAAATAAAAATGGGCCCAATATTGAACCCTGGGGCACACCTTGCTGTACTATTTTCTCTGAAGATGTTTTACTTTGAACTACACCTAAGTTTTTATCTACATAGTCTAGCTGTACAAATTAAAGTCTACGTTCCAGATATGATCTGAACCATTCGTAACATATTCCTCTAATACCAACTGCATGCAATTTATCCAGTAGAATGCTATGGTCTACAAGATCAAATGCCTTTGTTAAACTTGTCTGCACAATGTAGTGTGCTGACCCATCACTAATTTGTAAACATGCTGCCTGCAATGTCATTCAGTGTCACTCGGCGGTTTTCCTTCACTATGGTCACAACTCGTTGAGCCTGACCTGGACGTGGAGTAACTTTCACTGAAGTCACACCATTTGCGAACTTCCTACTCCATTCATAGACTTGCTGCTGTGACAAACATGCAGCACCGTATTGAACCTTCATTTGTCGTTGAATTTGAACAGGTTTCTCACCTTCTGTACACAAAAACTGAATAAAAGAACGCTGTTATTCCCTGGTGCAAGTCGCAAGTGGGGCGGCCATCTTTATACTGATACTGCGACGGTGTGTGTGCATCTGCACTATGCTGCCACCTAGAGACCATTCTGCATGCTTACCAACTTACAGGATAACAACACGAAATTTCGATTTGTTATTACAAATTTAAGGTTTTCATTTGACTCAACCTCGTACACACACAGAAGAAGGTATCGTTGAAGAGTCATCCTTCTGCTAGGAGAAGGAGCCTTTGACCTTCCGGGACATTTTCTCTTACTGACGTTATGATGCATTTATAATAATAGACGTGGTGGACGGTGTTTTACTTTGAAGTGTCACAACGTGTAGGTTGAATGAGAGAATATGTTGTTGATTATTGGATATTATTGAGGTTATAAGTGCCTAAGGTGAGTCTGGGACGCTTGTAGGTTTCCCCGGGACCAATGTCATATTCCCCGAGTCCTCGGATAAGTTGATTACGAAAAAGGGAACAGAATTTGTGATAGAGGTTGAGAATATAGTCATTTAATTTGGGAAAGGATAGGTCTGAAGGATGTTTTCATCAGGAATATGCCACTCGGCAGCTGTTGCTACTCTAAGGTAGCAGTTCTCAAGGATTTGAAGTTTGTAAAGGTGAGTTTTTGCAGTTCTACCCCAGATCAGTTGACAGTTGACAGTCAAGACGGGTCTTATTACTTGTTTGTATGAGCTTATTGGTAAGAGCCACCAGGTAAGGCGCATGTCAAGAAGCACTCCAAAATACTGTGCTTCTGTGCTTTATGATCCAGCCAAGCGCAGATCTCGTAAGTGGCTCTGCCTGGGACTTGTTGGCATTGATCTTAAGGTACAAAGTTGTAAACCAGACGCTGAGCATGTCTGCACATCACTGGGCACGTTGTATTGCAGTGAGATTATTTGGTGATGCCATAGTTATTGCTGTATCATCAGCAAATAATTAAAGTTTGCAGCCTCTGAGGGTATGGGGGTGTTGATATAGGTTAGGAAGAGGAGGGGCCAAGGACACTGCCAAAAGTTTAGACAAATAACAAAGAATATCTCTCCGAAATGGCCCACTCTACAAAAAACAAAAGTGTTTGACATAAATTGACATCTACATTTTTGTCTCCCACGTTTGCCCGTTATGCAATAGTCACCTAGATTGAAGAGGAATTCCGAGTTGATTCATAGAAAATTGAAGATACACATTTCAATTTTTTAGCAATATCTTAAACATATTTTAATCAAAATTGTTGGAGCAATTTGTGATAAACTCAAACTTTTCGAAAAAATGTGATATATAAAGAATAATCCAGAACGGAACATACATACATGGATCCTCTCTTTATATTATCTTTTTAGATTAATATTCTTCAAGTCAAATAATGATTTTGAAGTTTGGATTATATATACACATATTTTATTTTATCATCGTAATGACATATATAAAACATGACAGCTCGTGTGCAGAAACTGTATACTACTTGCAGATCGCGAAAATAATAATTTAGTTCAGTGGTTTTATAGGTCCTTCTGGTAAGAACATTCCTATATGGTGCAATCAGATTTAAACTACGGGGCGTGTCTGTAAAGGGAAGACCACTGGATGTTCGCGTGTGTCAGATCAAAATATGGGGAGAGCTGGCACGCTGTCCTACAATATCGGTGTGGTTGGCGAGTCAAGAACTTGCTATTCCAACAATGGCAGCGTGGAAGCTGTTAGGGAGACGCATCATCTACAATTGCTACAGGTTCACATCCTGAAGGTTACTTTTTATAGGCAGTAAGGAAAATAATTTAAAAACTCCCATAGGATGAGTTGGACTTTCAGCAACGAAAGAGCCCCTTACACTGGTGAGAAAGCGTGGAAGCGTATCGGAAATATGTGTTACAACAGTTGTTTACGCAAGCTTATCGCACATACACAGTGATATAATATATTTACACTCTATTAAGATTCAGTGTTGTCTTCTGGGTAACTTCGGTAGACGCGAGAAATCATATACAACGTGATTGAATAGTGTGACAAGGCGAAATAAAATCCCTTTGTTTCGAGCAGCAAAACGGGCGGCTGCAGTGATAATTTATGTATGTATATAATAATTAATTAGCTAATTTTTCATATCAGAAGCTTCCATATGCTTTATTTGTGTTTTATCACTTATACCCCCTTTAGGGGAGCGGAAACGTCCCCTTGAGCTGCTTTAGTGCGAGCGCTGCGGACGCTTAGCACTCGAGGTACCTCTGACGTTACCAGAGGAACCTGGGGCCGAACATTCGTGCCCCTCCCTTAATGGGAGTTGTTCGGATTGGGTTGGACTCGAGGGGGCAGTGTGTTCCCGTTACCCGCGGGAGATCGGGTACCTCCGGCTAGGCTTCGGCCACCCGGAGGGGCAGAGGGTTGACTAAAATGTCCCGGAGAGAGCTGCAGAGCTAGTAGAAGGTGTGCTAGATTACCAGGCGGCCCCACCGAGGTTATTCGATAGTCTTCCACTGGTGTATCCACTTCCACCCGTCTTGACGTTGTTATCGATGGGGGGGGGGGGCTTTTTATACCCAGGTATTGCCCCAAGGAAAGACCCCCGGAGTTTTACATCGCTCCCGGGTGACAGAGGCCGTACTCTTCGGACTTTCGGGTAGACCTCACTGAACGTTTGTCACTTATACCAACTTACTCATATTTCACTCTGCTAGTGAACTAGATGACAAGCGAATACAGCGCTCGTCAGTGAAGGACAATATACTTCAACGCTCTGCTATATAGTGCAGACATATGTACTAACATCAGTGCGGCAGAAATGGATTACGGCTGGATATGCCGTAACATAAATAGATTCTATGTTGAACACTTGTAAATTGTGTTAGAGCAGATATAGATTTGGAAGGGATTATGACGACTTTACACAGATCTGTCGTGGCCTCCACCCCTCAGTAGAAGTTAAAGAAGTAAAGAAACCTCAGGAGGGTGTACACCACAGGTAGACAGACTACACAGAGGCGCAGAAGTCTTCATTTTGAGCAAGCATCCGTCCCATTTGTCCGATTATGCCCCATGCCACTTCGAAGCACATCTGAAACATGGGAAGGAACAGGAAAAATGAACAGAAATGAGAGGAAATAAAGACCCAAGCTTCCATACGATAAAACCCAAGGTCACGATGAGGCTTCACGATAACTGGGACCCGTGGAGCCAGCTCGCTTCTATAATATTTCTGCAGCTGAAGTTATTATTTAGAAGCATATTGCATACCGCTACAATAATTGTGTGCACCTTGTATGTTTACCAACTGGCAAAACAAGCATGTCGAGCGCAGTGCCCTTTTGTTAAAGGCACATGTAATCTACCACTTTTCATTACAGGTCAGATAGTTTTGCTCTGAGCCCGGTGTCATGTTTTATGCAAAGCAGGACTCGCGGTTACTCTCCACACCAGAAGTTTTAAGTGACGTCACGTTGCGAGATGTGCATTCCTAACGAATTCGTACAAGGTGCTGGGGGGATACTTAACTTACCACACGTGGCCATTTCCGTGGTTTAAGCTTAACAACCAGAGAGCTCTAGAGGTGTACAGCAGACAGTTCGATTCCAATTTGTATTAGTTTTGTTTACGGCCTACTTATAGAGAACGATAGCTATTTTACTCCGTAGGAAACAAAACTAAAATAAATAAATGAACATCATGGTAATTCCTCACTCCACTGCTTTTTACATTTTAATTTTATCGTTATTTTCTTCATATCCTAGAACAGTCCTGATAATTTGAATTAAAATGTAAGTTTATATACCTTGAAATTTATGCGAATAATTTATAAAATCCTATTCAATGTGCGTAAATTATTCATAATATAATTCGTAAATCATTAAAGTTAGACAGCATACTAAACTCTACGACGCATCAGCGCTTTCCGGGTCATGGTTGCTGCGTCCTTCACTTCTGCTCATAACAGGCGTCATGAGTGGAGTGTAGTACTGGAGGGTGGGACGTGACCAGAGCCTCCACCCCTCACAGACGGGAAGTGCCGTATTTGCAGCCAGTAGCCGCTCCTTCTCAATCAAGTATCTTCTTATTTCGCCTCTCACAGATCTAAAGAGGCTGAATGCACCCCAGTTCAGGTGTACGAGCATGAGGAAATCCTCACGGTACCAGAAACTAAGTAGACGACTAGACAACAGCCTACTACTTGACAAATATAGACATTGTAAAATAATTTAGTTTCAGATAATGTTTTGTACCGTTAGCCGCTTTGCTAAATACTTAAAGCTTACCTAAACAACATTAATCAGCATTCTTAAAAGTTTCCTACCCTTCTTTTATCTCCATCGGAAGACATTGTTGCCACCACTAAACATTTGAATTCTTTTTCCACAAGCTGAGATCTTCTTTCTTAATTTGAAACAATCTCTAGGCAGAATTGCAACACGAATAACGACCCCTGTGAGGAGAGAAAAATATATTTATTTAAATATATGTTACATAATTGACAATTTCGAGTTTGTCCTTGTACAGCAAATGCTGAGGATGTTTCTCATAAGATTACATTACTAATTATTAAACACATTCAAGTTTGATTGCATTCCTACTTCCTGGCATTGCAGAGGACAACAATGATTTTGTTGGAGGAAACATCCCAGCTGGTAGTTGAATTGAGATCTTTTGGGAAAGCCAGAACTTTACTTTCTATTGTAGAAAAGCTTTGAAAGTTTCTACAAGAGAACTATATTTACATGATTATTAAAATATACTTGAGTTATCTGCGAATTCCTATCAATTTCTGTTCATTCCAAACAATTTTTAAAAATGTTATTTGCTGTAAACCAATAGAAATGGACAACCTACTCATTCAACACGAAGAATGTATATCTTACTAACACAGAATGTATGTCAACAGTTATTTTTTTTACTAACCATTTCTAGAGTATTTGTAGCTGTTAATTAGAATATTGGAATTCTCCAATGTCATGGAGCTACTTTATAAGAGCAAGGTCACAATTTTTAGTTACTTTACTACTTATCTAGAGCAGGAAGACAAATATTTTGACTTGAGGTTTGATCTGAATTATTTATTTTGGGATTGCTGTGCACTTGCCTCAAAAACAATTAGCAAATAAAATGAAAACAATGCATCTCTGACTCCCTGAGCGCCCTCCAGAGCCTACGTGAGGTGTACCACCACCACCCCCTGGTACCGCGTATCCAGGATGGCCTCCACGTTTTGAACGCCTCTGGCGTCAGCGTGGTGTGCGCTTGGGTCCCTGGTCACGTGGGCCTGGAAGGGAACGAAATGGCGGATTTGGCAGCTAAGGTGGCAGCCACAGCACCTACTGTTACCCTCCCTTTGGTCACTATGGAAGACTTTAGGCTTGTGCGTAGGGCGGCGCTCTCATGCTGGCGCGATGAGTGGTCTGCTCTGCGTGGAAACAAGCTGAGATCGGTGAAGGAGCTCCCGATTTCTTGGGCGACCTCCTGTCGTTTATGCCGTCGGGAAGAAATACCCCTGGCTGGGTTGCGCATTGGCCATTGTTATTTTACCCACAGGTTTTTATTGAATCGTACCCCGGCTCCAGTTTGCCCTCTGTGCGGTACGGAACTGTTGGTACGACACATATTTTTAGATTGTTTTAGACTAGATCGTCTCCGCAGGTCTCTCCAACTGCCGGACAGCTTGGCGAAGATCCTCGCGGATGACGAGGCGGCAGTGGGCAAGGTTTCGGCGTTCGTTTTAGATGTAAATTTTAGAATTTATGCCGAAGGACTTTCGGTATTTTAATCTTTTTTTAACCTTTTTACTGTCTTAACTTCCGTTGTGGTCTTTGCCACATCGGAAGCACTTGGGACTTTTTAGCCTTTTTTAACCTTTTCTGGTTTTATGGTTTTAAGATTTTAGTCTGTTCCCGATGGTTATGTGGGTGCTTTATCTTGCGTATATATCTTATGGTCTTATAGTGTTTTAGACTTTTATTTAGTTCTTTTTTTGTGTAAGCCAATTGTGTTTTTAAGGGCGCTGATGACCCAGCAGTTGAGCGCCCTTAAACACCATCTCTCCCTCCCTCCCAATGCATCTTTGAAGAGCATACATAAAAATGATAATTGGACATAGACCAAATATATCCTCCAGTGACCAGACATGAACTTCAAATTACCCTTTACAGGAACATTTTTCGTTGTTTTCATGGTTTTAAAATGGTTGTGGTTTTGCATAAACTAGCATTGGTTGCATATGTTGCAGCTTCTGAAACCCTCTTTATTTTTAATGAATTTTGTATAAATTAGTACAAGTGGTAAGAGGTTGACGAAAAGCTACTACACAAAAATTTATGTAAATTACATTTCTGCGACAACTTTTACTCACTAGTTTCCAATACTCTGTTATTTTTATGTATGTAGTACATACCGATTCACTTTTAATCGCCTTCGGAAGTTTGTATCTCCAATGACACGAATCAGATTTACCTTTGTGAGAGTATTTTGTAGAGGAGATGTAAAAGTAAACGTTGCATTTTAAATATTTGTTTTCTGTTGATGTTATGTTCTTCATTAATGTAATTGATATATGTGTGAGCGAGTTAGCAAAAAAGGTTTCGTCATTCAATCTTTATTATTGTATTTGCTTCATGTTGACATAATAGTTTGATTTCATTTTATTGTATGAATAAGAAAAATACACGAGGCTGAAGGTATATTACTATTTTAAAAAAGTGATGGTTTGAAATTCCAGGCTCCTTGCATGACCACGAGAAGAAAGGATAGTAATTTACAATAAAAAATTTATAAGTATTTGAAAATTTAAACCAACTACAGAGAATATTTTAGCAATGGTTAATGCTAAAAAAATGTTTATTTCACTTAAATTTGTGACAACATTTACACTTTTGTGTGGTCGTGTTTTGTCTACCTCTTGAGTCATTCACATATCCGCAAAATCCATCCACACTGAACAGCAATTTACAGAAAATACAAGATATATATTTTATTTGCCATGAAACAACCTATAAGTATTATATATTAACCAAAAGAGTTATTTTTTTAGAAAATAAAGAAAAAATATATTTTCATATGAAAGGTACCAAGCGAGATGGCTCAGGGGTTTCGTCTGTGATCCGCATTTGGGAAGTACGGGTTCAATTCTGGCGGCTGACCTACCTGACCCTATTTTCTTTTTGGGGAATGCTGAGTAGGTTAGTTACATCCCCAGAATTTATGTTCTTCCATTTCATCTTCATTATCAATTCACACCATCCCTCATCTGGTGGTCTCTTTTAGGATAGAAGTTCTGGCGGGAGTATCGGCGGTGCATGGCTCCTGGTAAATACCTTCTCCTTTGGCGGGACGGACTCCGGTCTCCGAACCGGTCTAGTGGGCCGTTTTAGAAACGCGGCACGAGAGATGCCGATTGTTCATTATTATTATTATTATTATTATTATTATTATTATTATTATTATTATTATTATTATTATTATTATTATTATTATTATTATTATTATTATTATTATTATTATTATTATTATTATTATTATTATTATTATTATTATTATTATTATTATTATTATTATTATTATTATTATTATTATTATTATTATTATTATTATTATTATTATTATTATTATTATTATTATTATTATTATTATTATTATTATTATTATTATTATTATTATTATTATTATTATTATTATTATTATTATTATTATTATTATTATTATTATTATTATTATTATTATTATTATTATTATTATTAATTTACGTCCTCCAACGTTAAGTCTTATCGGACGATGAATGAAATGGGGGAAATGATGCTCAAATGAAACCAGAGTCCAGCCTGCCTCGAGTATTTCCAGCTCTGGAGGCGGCCTCCGGTCTCCGAACCTGGCCTAGTGGACTATTTCGTTCTGCGGTAGGAGGGAAGTCGGTTTCCTGAACCGCCTGGGAGTTTTCAGCTGGTAAACTGTAGGCAATTCGCCCTCTGCACTGTCGTGACTTCTTGAAATCGGCCGCCCCTGTCTCCTTTCACTCCCGGGGATGCCCCACTTGGGGCATAGGTACAAATGACGTATGTATCGTATGTTTCCATATAAAAGGTAACTTGGAATGAGGATTCTGGTATTTAACCTAGGTACTTCTCGTTTTTTGAGTTACTCGTTTGAGTGTTCATGCAGACACAGGCTCTCCTCGTTTGTCATAGCCATAACCAAGTTAGAAACTACGAGTTATGGCTAACGACTACTTGAAGGAAACGACGCTGGTACCTTAAAGACATAACAAAGGGAAGACTGTCGCCTGTGCAACAGGACTGTAAACAAGGCTTAAGGCGCTAAAGGGTGGAAGGGGATGAAACTCTATCAACATCCCTGCGCAATTCATTATTGCCCTACAAGAGGGGGAGCGTAGTAAAATCAATGTGGCGCTGCATAACAAAACACTGCATTGTTTCGTTTCCTCATTACACAAAACCTCGCACATTCCTCTGCCCTTTTACGTGGCATAGCGCGTGTTTTGTTTTAGTCAATTATTTTTCTTGCCTGCAGCGAAATTCTGTGAAGCGATGGTTTTTATCAGATAATACTGAAATAAAGTGAATTAATAATTCCAAATGAGTATGGATAGGCATCCAAAGAGCTAGACGTGATGGTGGGGGCTAATAATATTCAATAATAATAAAAAGAATTTGCATATTATATACATAAATTAGGTATGTATAGAAATAAAATGTGATGCGTTACAGTTGATGCTTACTCTAAAGGCTAAAACGTCGATGTTGAGATTTCATGATAAATACATGCTATGAGCTCCCTGAATTAAACATTTAGAAAATAAGTCATTTATGTATGAAAATAAAATGAAAAGACGGATACACTCCAAACTTTCTATTTAAGGTCACATCTTCCAAAGTTACGACATCAACATTTTGACTCCTTCACACCCTCGTTACTTTGTATTCCCTGAAAAATACGAGGGCTGTTCAATAAAGAATGATCACATTTTTTGTTTTGACAACGTACCTTTACTCATCCTCATAATTTTGAGGTCTCCCCTGAATGCGATGCACTTGTCCCAGCGTTTCTGCCAGTCTTCAAAGACATGCTGGTAACCATTTTTGAGAGATCCTTCAAAATCGCCTCCGCAGCCTTCACCACTGCTTCTGATTTTGGATAATGTCTCCCACGAAGGCGTTTTTTCAAGTTAGGGAATAGAAAAGGCTCACATGGGGCTAAATCCGGGCTATAGGACGGTTGAGGGATGCACTTCACGTTGATTTTTGCAAGATATTCAGCAACAACATTGGCAATATGCGGCCGCGCATTGTCGTGGTGCAGCATGCAGCCTGCTTCATGGGAATTTGGTCTTTAGCGACTGATATGGACTTGCAATGTTTTCAGGACATCCCTGCAGTATTGTACAGTTACTGATGTGTGTGCAGGTAAAACATGTTGATAAACCATTCCATATATATCAAAGAATGAGATGACCATAACTTTCCCAGCAGAAGCAATCACTTTTGCCTTTTTGGGAGTTGGTGATGAAGGAGATTTCCACACTGAGCTTTGCTGTTTCCTCTCAGGATCAAAATGATGTAGCCAAGTTTCATCAGCAGTGATTACGTTTGTCAGAAAGTCCGGATCTTCCTCTAACATCAACTTTAACTGCATGTTACCTCCATTTCAGCGGTAGGCGACACTGAACGTGTCTGAACTTACCTGGTTCTCACAGGAGGAAACCAGGAGTACCAACAACGAAACTACTACGGCGTGTTTGTTTCACATTAAGCTAACAACATAATTAGTTTCAATTTTATTGCGAACAATTATGACGGTAAAAAATTATGATCATTTTTTACTGAACAGCCCTCGTAGCTTCTGTTATTTTAATAAAAATGCTATGTGTGTTTTAATATTTTCCGCAATTATATATACTATAGATAATACGTATAGATCTATACGTAATATCTATACGTATAGAAATAAAAGACATGTGAATGTAAACATCCGCAAAAATCGTAATCACGTCCTTATAGATTACAGTGTTAGTATTATATGGACGATACAATATTACTGGCAGTTTAAACCGAGCAGGCAGTTTTCCTGTTCTCTCCCCGTGTTGGGCGGGGGGGTAGGGGGGTAAGCCAACATTTTCATAGCCTTTTTCTCTCAAAACGCTGACGTGCAAGAAAAGAATGCCCCGCTTAGCCACTCATGAAATCCGGCGAACATGCCCCAAGTTTCCCTCAAGTATCTTTGAAATCCCCCAAAATTTCTTTTGAACCCCGTTTCTTGAAATATAAAAAGGAATTCCGTGAAATGGCGTACCTCCCACTACACAAAGGCTCTCCACCCCACATACACCCCTCAGCACTTGCAATAAAAGCAATTCACGGCTCCCACCGCCTTTCAAATTACTCTGCTCTTTCACATACTTCATACACCTCCTCCTCAACAACAAATATAGTTTATTCTAGCTCTAATAATCTTCTGAATGTGATTTTATGAGCTCTTGTTTTCTTTACGTATATCTTAAACAGCGTTTTCTATCCACTAACTCAAATCCCATGCTTTTTACACTTTGATATACATTTGTACAAACGTTTTTCCGATATTGTGCAATTTTAAAATGGCGTATTACTAAGTTACCATGCATTTAGGGTTCTCTGGTACTGAAATTGCAAATTTATATAATTTTTTCACAGATTTATTCAGTATAATCATAATAAAATAATTTTAGCTGTCATGTGGGCCTTGGGTTAAGGATATATATTAAGAACAAAGGAAGATCTGGTCAAAGTTAGGCCTATTGCATCATTAAACCTGCCAGAGAAAAAGATGAAGCGAAATAGTGCATACTTAGGGGGACCCAAAAGAAACCGAATTGTTGTCATAAAAACTTTATTGATGAAAGTTTTTACAAAATTGCTTCAGCCATCTTCAAAATACTCTCCACTACATGCGATGCACTTGTCAAGTCTCTTTTCCCACTGTTGGAAGCCTGTTTGGAACTCTTCAAGTTTGATATTGTCCAGTGCCCTTTGCGAAGCTGTTTTTACCGCCTTCATATCGTCATAACGTTCCCCTTTTAGCGTTTTTTTCATTCGTGGAAATGGGAAAAAGTCGCACGGGGCTAGGCCCGGCGAATACGGAGCGTGTGGGTCACTAGTAAGACCGAGTGTGCTGGAGCGTTGTGATGCAGAAACCAGTCAACTGATCGCCAAAGTTTCGGGCGTTTCCTCCTCACGTCATCTCGCAGACGCCTTAAAACATCCAAGTAAAAGTGCTGGTTAACAGTCTGGCCAGGGGGTACGAATTCCCGATGCACAATTCCACGAACATTCAAAAATACAATGATCATCGTCTTCACATTTGACCTCACTTGCCTTAATTTTTTTGGTCCAGGAGAGTTGGGAGTCCTCCACTGTCATCCCCTGTAATGACTTTGTTCAAGAAGTTTGGGTCACGTGTAATCTCTGTCCTGACACACATTCATGCGGATGGTTATGTGCTCCTGTGTGAGAAGGCGCGGAGCAAATTTAGCAGCAACACGTCTCTTGTGCAAATCCTCCCTCAAAATCCGCTGGCACGAGCTCCAACTGATTCCTGTCGCTACTGAAATTTGGTCGATCGTTTAGCGACGATCCTCGTTGATCTTTTGGCGGACCTTTTCAATGTTCTGCTCATTTCGCGATGTTGAAGGGCGTCCAGAACAAGCTTGGTCTTCAACACACATCTCACCACGTTTAAAGCGCCCAAACCTGTGTGCGGCTCATAGCGTCCTCCTGGAAAGCTTTCTGAAGCATTTGGTGTGACTCCGTTGCAGTTTTTAAAGCAGGAAACAAAATTTCACACACATTCTCTGTTCTTTTAAAGTTGCCATAACGACTTCGCAGAGGTAACCCGCCAACAGTCAGAGAAACACAATACCACACTTGCACGTTCAGCTACACATTGACGCCGTCTGCACAGCTGTTTCATGAAGATCTCTACTAACACCATCTAGCGTGAGAATCCAAAACTACGTCTACGAGTGGCGGCGCCCTCGGAGTCCGGTTTCTTTTGGGTCCCCCCTCGTATGTTTTTTGTTTTTTTTGTTTTTGTAATTTACGTCCTGCAACGTTAAATCATATCGGATGGTGTATGAATTGGGTGAAGTGATGCTCAAATGGGTCCAGGGTCCATGGAGCTTAGAGTTACCCGACATTAGTCTTTTAGGATAAGGGAAACCCCGGAAAAACCTTATCCAGGTAACTCACCCTGACCGAGATTCGAACTCGGAACCTCTTGAACGTGAGGCAGACACGCTTCCATCTACGCTACCGAGGCGGCAGTTCCCCCCCACCCCTCGTATGCCATCCAGATCTAATGGTAGCAGGCGTAGCACTGTGGTCTCTTTAACGTTTCCAGATTCAACAATTCAATGTTCCAGTCGCCCCTTTATGGACAGATTCGAGCAACAGGTTGCACGTCGTTGTCGTCTCCATAAACGAGTACGTCGTACACCATCGGAGATAGCCCTGCTAGCCTAAAAGATGAACAGGTAATGTAAGACGGAAACTTCGTGGTCGCGTATAATCACATTTACCCACCGACAGGGGAAAACCACGGAAAAAAAGAAACTCAAGGTTACGGAGGGCGGTCCAACGAGAATAGAACTTACAACCTCATGCATGCGTTACTCGGATACTATCATCTGAGACAATCCACTTGGTTAGCAAATAATTTAAAAAAATGAACATCGAGTGTGATATGAAATGGGCCAGGTGATGAAAGTTTGGAAAATAATAACTTCCTTATTTTTGAGATCTTCTGATATGATTATTCAAAAATTGTACTGTGTGATATCAATTTTTTTCTGGAAAAAATGATAAAGCATATAGTTACACAGAAAATTCTCACCACGAACGCAATCTCATGGCTTTCACAGAGGGACTTTCGAAAATGCTGGTTCTTCCGGCTCGTATGAATGATAATAATGGCCACGAGAGATACATCCAAACTTCTGATATCGACCTGGAAATGTTGAATACATTTCTGACCCACATGTCAACCCAGGCCATTCATAGGTTTTGAGAGCTTCATCCATTAATGTTATACGTCTAGTTGGGTTTGCAAATTGGCTCTTATAGCGATGTGCCACCATGTTCCTGCTTTGGTGCTGTACGTATTTGGAATTATGCAAATCCACATGTACAGGTGACTCAATCCTACCTGTGTGCTGGTATTGTGGGTGATTCTGAGGTGTGCATTCTCAATTCCAGACTAAGATAATTCTCACTCAGGTTCTTCTAACACGACGGAACAACGGCACATGTTGCAGTGAATGTAAAAGAATACCTTGATGCTTAGTTTGATCAATCATGGTGATCCTGTGCCATGACACACACAGCATGGAGGTGTCGTTGAAGGTGAACCCTGCTTCGACTAGTTGCCATCCCGGGACACTTTCCCTTACTGGCATTATGTGGGGATTAAGTCGTCGGGCGGCGGGTAGATGGTTGGCTTATGTTCTGTTTTTTTATGTATAATTAGAAAGAGAAGAAATAGAGAGATAGAAATGGTATGTGCTGGGGATGTTAAGATATATGGTGAGCCTAGGGAGGTTCTTGGGTGTTTGTAGATAGCCCCGGGGTCTATATAATATTCCCCGAGATCCCTGATGAGATTGTTGAAACTGGATGGTACGTCAGAATAGAACTTATGTGAAAGATTGAGGATGTAGGTGGTGAGATTGGGAAATGAGAGGTTGTTGTGTATGTTGATATTGTGGATGTACCATTCCGCAACTGTAGCAATTCTTAGATAGCGGTTTTGCAGGACCTGGAGTTTGTTTAAGTCTGAGGGTGCTGCTGTATCCTAGACTTGACATGCGTAAGTTATAGCCGGCCTCAGTATCTGTTGGTAAATGAGAATCTTGTTCCTAAGACTCATAGGTGACTTTTTATTATAAAGCGGGTATAGCATACCCATGCGTTTTGTAACTTTGTAGCTGATTGCTCCAGGGAATGTCTTCTCCTCCTAGGTGTAGCTCTGGAACGTCTTGGATTTGGCGACGGGTGAAGGTTACTGCCTGTGACTTTGTGGCGTTTATGCGTAGTTGCCATGTGAGGAACCAGACGGAAATCATGTCAACATAACGCTGAAGACGTTGTACAGCCGTGAAATGTTGACAAGAGGCCGTGGTGATTGCTGTGTCATCAGCAAACAGGTAGAGGTTGCAGCTCCAGATACTAGGAAGGGTGTTGATATAAGTTAAGAAAAGCAGGGGGCCAAGTACACTACCTTGGAACACCCCTGCGTTGATAATATAGGGTTGGGAAAGAATGTCATCTCTGACAACGGAAAAGGTGCGATGAGTAAGGTAATAATTGACAATATGAACTATGTAGGGAGGAAAGTTGTATCTTATCATGACCAGATCGATCACGAGATTTAATGCCGATGGTGGACTTATTCTAGGTTTGGATGAGTAGAGCCAGACTGAAAAATTCAATGTCATAGCCGTGATTTGAACCAAGGATCTCCCGCTCTACGTACGGTTGCTCTGAACCACTGAGTTGCCGACATGACATTAAATTCTCTAACTGACTCAGATGTTCCCCAGTAGACCACTACGGGTTCTCATATGCTATGAGACACACCTTTTGTGACGACTTTCTATGTTGTAAGTACTTAAGTCCCAGGCTTCATAGTTAAAGCACTATGTTAAACCACATATGAGTCAGTTGAAGAATTTAATGTGATGTCGGCATGTTGGCCATAGTAGATCAGTGGTTTAGAGCAACCGCATGGAGAGCGGGAGACCCGTGGTTCAAATCCCGGCTTTCCAGGAGCTGTGACGTATAACATCGGCGTCCGAAGTCGCAGGCCAACGTGACTGAAGCGACGACTACCACATGACCTGTTTCACAGTGATGATACTTCTATTTCTGAATGATCTACTGTACCACATTTTGCTTTTCTATTCTTCTTTTCTGCTGTATAAATTCTCACTACTGAAGTATGTATACCATTTTATTAGTTCAGTAACACATTTGTATTTGTTCTCCCAGATCTGCAAAGCAAGTATTATTGCTGACCGATCTAATAAATATTAAAAAAAAAAAAATCCCGGCTATGGCATTGAATTTTTCAGTCTGGTTCTACCTATCCAAGATGATCTGAATGGCAAATTATCCTGATAATGCTTCTGTAGCTCTGTAAGTAGTATCTAACTGTTCCAATGACAAATCATTACCAATAAATCCTTGATGCATGTTGAAAGTTTATTTTTAATGTATATGTATTTAAGAAATAACAATGAATGGTATCCATTACAAAAAGGTTGAGACGTACTATCATAAGACAAGTGAAAGCTGATTTAAAAAGTGTTTCATTTTGTATCATATATAATTATCCCTGCTTTGTTTACCATAATGTTGTTCATATTGCCTGTATGCTATAACATGTGTCTTATGTTAACTTTTGTACATATATCTGCTATTAAACTTTATACCTCTGGACATGTTCAATGCTCACAGCCTCTTCTGGCTACAGGTAAACCTAATGAACGCAAATCAATCTAATCTAATCTAACCTTAGCCTATACACGGCTAGTGTGGAAGAAATGGTTATTTTCTTCTAAGTTTAAGGCGACTCCAGTCGACAGTGCAATGGAGTTGGATGCAAGGATTCCCGTAGCCGCTGCGTCTATTTCTTGTGATGATAAGAGTATATGTTACAATTCATGGTGACTCTGAGATAGTTTGAATAATCAGGCATAGGACTTCTTAAGCAGTGGCTTCAAAGCATTATGTTAATACAAATAATCTAAGGTGTGGGCTTGAGTCTCAAACAGCGTTGGACAAATTTGTGACTGTTGTAGGTAAACGTAAATGAGGGTTTGGATATTTTATAACTGCCTAGAAGTTCAGAAATATTCAACTCAATTTCCTTTCTTCCTGTCTTTCATGCTTAGAAATTCCTATGCCTGGTCCTGATTTTGGCGATCGATATTTAGAACATGTGCAGTATTGTAGTACACAAGTACCCAAATTAACGAGTTTGTGCCAGGTATTACTCATGCAGTTACTGTGTTTGTATTACTATTTATATTACAGTTCATATTTTAGGTCAAGGATGCTTTTATTCTGTGCCATCTTTCACATATATGCAATAACTATAGGGTTCACTATATCAAAATATTCAGCTTAATATTATTGAACTTCTGTAAAAGCCTTTTAGAGTTCTGTTTCATCCTGTATAAATATAAATGCCAAATTCCGTTTTATCACTTCATGAGCAATATTTCCTAACCAGATTCGTATTACAAACATAGACGGTTATTAAGGGTAGCGTGTGTACTTAAAGGGATGTCCTACTATTCTAGACCAAGATGAAGGTTAATTATGGCTACATTTAAAATAAAATATAGCTTATTGAAAACAATTTTATTACTACATTCATCACTAATTCAAAATGCGTTGCACCCCATGACTTTACAAATGAAAATTGCATATGTGTACCTATATTTTTTATATCTATACTATAAAATAATATGAAATTGTGGTATTTGGATAGATAGAGCCAAACTGAAAAATTCAATGCCATAGCTGGGATTTGAATCACGGATCTCTCGACTCCGTCAGGTTGATCTTGAGTTAGTATGGCCAACATGTCAGTATGACATTTAATTCTCCAACTGACTCGAATATTGTAACTGATAAACCACTAGGAGTTCTCATATATAGTGAGATGCACATCGTTTGTGGCGACTTACTATTGGTTTAATTGTCGAAAATTGTTTTATCTGTAATAGTGGTTTAATTATAATGCCTGGGACTTAAGTACTTACAACATAGGAAGTCGCCACAAACTGTGCGTATCTTATTGTAGTGTTTTAACGGGAAACGTACGAGTCAGTTGGAGAATGTAATGTAGTGCTGGCCTGTTGGCTTTGGTAGCACAATGGTTAAGAGCAACCGGACAGAAGTCACGGTTCCATGTCAGCTTTATGAATGTCGAGCTTTATGTTACGAAAACATTATAAGTCCATATCAAGCATATCAAGCGAAAACATTATAAGTCCATATCAAGCATATCAAGCGCAAAAACCACATTTCCGAGAAGCAGACTGGATGCTGCACCATGATAATGCGCGGCCGCATATTGCCAATGTTGTTGCTGAATATCTTCCAAGAATCGGTGTGAAGTGCATTCCTCACCCTCCCTATAGTCCGGATTTAGCGCCATGTGACTTTTTTCTATTCCCTAACTTGAAGAAACGCCTTCGTGCTTCATCAGAAGAAGTGGTGAAGGCTGCGGAGGTGATTTTGAAGGATTTGTCAAAAATAGTTTCCAGCATGTCTTTGAAAGACTGGCAGAAACGTTGGTACAAGTGCATCGCATTCAGGGGAGACTATTTTGAGAAGGACTGTCAAAATTATGAGGATGAGTAAAGGTACGTTGTCAAAAAAAAAAAAAAAAAAAAAAAAAAGAACACACGGAAGTGATCACTCTTTATTGAACATTTCTCATGTATAGAACAAGATGCCTTTGTAAGAGTATTTTGCAGTTCAGATGGTTTCCCAGAGGGTTAATACCTGTCATGTAATAAAAATCCTGAAAACATTAGACATTTATAAATGCAGCTGCCCAGGGTGATGCGTCACGCGTCGTTAACCAAATTATGGATGAGCATCCACTGACTAAACACGGCACGTTTGATGTACCTTGAGGCTGTATACCTTGGTTTGTACTGACTGAATTTTGAGGGGATCGATCACTAGAATGGCCGGGTCCTGTATTGTCATGTTGCATTCCTTTGTCGTTACATGCAATGGAATTGTAGTGCAAATAGTTGAATGACGCGTTTCTCTTCAGAAATAAATCGGCACTTTACAATTGACCAGAGAGACAGAGTTTCAAATTGAAAACTAAGAAACTTGCATTTTATTAGTCATGCGTATATATATTAAATGATGTTAAAGTCATTAGGTACAGGATTTTCTTGAACATTTTCTTGTCCCGTATTTCTAAAATACGAATGAAAATAGCTGCTTTCTTGTTGTATTGTATTTTTTATTGTATTGTATTTTAACTAAGCCAGTACAGTTGAGTGTGAGTGGTTTTCAGCCATGACTCTCTACTAGTCATACTCACTTTTACTGCAGATCCTTATTTCTAAACAGTTAATTATAACAATGTAGGTTCGTTATTAATTCTGTTCACTGTCCATAACCACTTTTTTTAACTTTGTCCAAGAATTGCCCGATCTTCTTACTATCTTAAACAAACATTTCAGCTATAGCTATATTCCTATCTAAGCCATTTCTTATTAATAAACTCTTTACTCCAAATTTCTGTCCCTTTACACTCAAAATATACGAGGGCTATCCAGAAAGTAGATTACGTTTTCGTCTGTTTCCGCTAGGGGCGGGGCTAGCGCGGCCATCTTGGGGTCAGAGCGTTGCGCAGCTCAGTCGGCATCTAGCCGTGCTAGTGAGAGGTTCGTGCTGTGCTCCGTTCAGATACTGTGACGGTTTGAAATGTCTGCGTTAATTGAAAATCCCGCGAGCTGCGAGGTGCGTGCAGTAATAAGGTTTCTGACTGCAAAAAACTGTAAACCGATAGAAATCTATCGGCAGCTTTGTGAAGTGTATGGGGACAACATTATCACTGAAGGTGAATGTTCACGACGAAGATCGAAGTGGGAGACCCAGCATAGTGACTGCCGAACTTGTCGAAAAAGTCGATGCTAAAGTCCGTGAAAATCGAAGGTTCACAATAACGGAACTTTCTTTGAGTTTTCCACAAATTTCGCGAAGTTTGTTGCACGAAATCATCAGCGAAAAGCTTGGTTACCACAAGTTTTGTGCAAGATGGATTCCAAAAATCTTGACAGAGGACCACAAAAATCAGCGAATGGCTGCAGCGTTGAACTTTTTGGACGTTTACCATAAGGATGGTGGCTCTTTACTCGATCGCATCGTTACTGGTGACGAAACATGGGTGAAACACGTGAACTGTGAAACGAAATTGCAATCACTGCAGTGGGTGCACACAAGTTCTCCCCAAAAACCCAAGAAATGCATGCAAACAATGTCGGCAAGGAAGATGATGGCGACTGTTTTTTGGGACAGAAAAGGTGTGATTTTGGTGGACTTCCTGGAAAGAGGCACTACAATAAACTCTCAAAGGTATTGCCAAACTCTCAAAAAATTCAGAAGAGCCATTCAAAACAAGCGCAGAGGAATGTTGAGCTCTAAGATCTTGTTGATTCACAACAACGCCCGGCCCCACACGGCAAATGTCACTCGTGAAGTTCTTGAATCTTTTAAGTGGGAGTTGTTTCCTCATCCGCCGTACAGTCCCGACCTGGCACCGAGCGACTTCCACCTATTCCCAGCAATGAAGAAGTGGCTGGCTAGCAGCGTTTTGATGACGACGCACAGCTGCAAGAAGAGGTAACGAAGTGGTTGAAGGCGCAGGCGGCCGAATTTTTCGACGAAGGAATTTCCAAGCTCGTACATCGCTACGATAAATGCCTTAATTTGAATGGTGACTATGTCGAAAAGTAGTATTTGAGTGTGGTTTTCATCTGTATATAATAAAATTTGTTTCCTATACTTTGTTTACTTTTTATTCCAAAACGTAATCTACTTTCTGGATAGCCCTCGTATATGTTCTAAGTTCTCATTTCCCCTACATATGGGAGAGTAATTTTGTGGAATACCCTTGCTTATACCGTTTAGTCGCAATCACTTTCACTTTCACTTTCTCTCTCGTCTTTATTCGTCATGTTTATGTACTTTTCCCTTCCCCTTATCCCCTTCATTGGTATATAAAATACTAAAGACCTCTTCTCAGCTATTTCACTATATATTTTCTGCACTTCTATGTCTTCGAATCTTTTTCTTGCAGATTTCCAGAAATTGTTTACATTACTTTCTCTTTTCCTCCACATTTGCCCTAATCCACTGCGCTCTGGGTTATTTCTAAGACATTCTACCCATTCCTTGTTCTTTAAACTTTCTTCTTGATAAATTAAACATTGTTTTAACAAATACCTTTCTTCCAGATTCAATATTCTATACCAGATTTTCAATGCCCTTTCCATAATCTTCCCTTTACTGGCAACTCTACCCATTTCTAATTGTGATACCTGCCTAACATTTGCATTTGGTAACTCAAGTATTTCTTTACAGCCTCTCCTATGCACCTCATCTATAACTTCCCATCCTCCTTCTAGTCACCATACGTCTATCCCATATAACATTTTTGCTTCTACCACCATACTATAAACTTTCTCTGTTTGACATTTCTATCTGGTACTTTGTACTTACAGCTTCTGATGGCTGATAAAGCTCCTTTTCCTTTTGCTAAGGCAAATTTCTTTTGTTTCTCCCAATTCCCTCTACTGTCTATTTTAATTCCTAAATAAATGCAATCTCTAACAACCATATACTCTTTTTTGTTTTCATTCATCAATTTTTCATATTTACTTAATTTCTCTTTTTTTTAAACACTATGATCTGTGTCTTATCCTAGTTTACTTTTAAACTCCATTCTTTACAGGAATTATATATACTGCTTCCAAGCTTTCTTGTTAATGAGACTTGCTTCCAGACCGACCCAGTGTTTAACTGACACTCAATGGTCCTATCAAATAATTTGTTTCCTTATATATGGGGTCATCAATGGCGAAACATGCAATGAAGCGCTAGAAAAACCGCTTCCCCAAGAATTTCAGGAGAAAAAGAAAAAAAAAAAAAAAAAAATCGAAGCAAACAATATTTTATTTGCTCTAGATATATTTTACAAAATGTTTTCTCGAACATCCGTGGTGCGGGAGACAATTTGACAGCTGCTTAGGTTAAAAAGCGCCACATAAAAATAGCATTTTCTTCATACGCTACAGAGACTACACGTGACAAAATCTGTCAGTGCTTTCTAACTATTGAACAGTCGCGACTGCTTCCGGACACCTACGAAGGTGTTATGAATGCGTAAATACGGAAATATTCAGTTTTGAATAAGTTCGGGGAACTATTTTTGGGGTAATTTACGTCCTCCAACGTTAAGTCATCTCGGACGGTGAATGAATTGGGTGAAATAATGCTCAAATGAGTCCAGGGTCCATAGAGCTTACAGTTACCCGACACTCGCCTTGAAGGATAAGGGAACACCCCGGAAAAAACCTTATCCAGGTAACTCACCCTGACCGAGATTCGAACTCGGGACCTCTTGAACGTGAGGCAGACATGCTCCCGTCTAAGCTACCGAGGCGGGCGTTCGGGGAACTGTTCACTCGAATCTAAATACAACTGCAAGTTATTTCAATAGTATTTTACGTAGATTGGTATCTAGTAGTGACAATTAGGAAAATCTTTTGAAGTTTTAAGTTAGCAGAAGTGTGTGAATTGCATACTTTTATGCTAACAGCTCACGCGGTGTGAGCCAGCTCTGGTTAAAATTGAAACGTCTGAGTGCAGAGGGGAAGCAGGAGTATGCCTGCTTGTAGTTGAGCAATCACAAGAAGGACCTACGCTGTGACTGTATATAGCAAGATTACTAAAGAGTAGCTTTAGTTATTTGAGTCATTCTCTCGTATTTCAATGAAAATTATTATTTGGAGCTTCCCTCTATTTGAAAGTCATGCCTCGCCACTGGTTTCGTTACAAATTTGTTCCCATTCAAATCTCCAAACGAATTTTTGGGTGTGATACAATGTCTCTTCTAGCTCAACATAATAACAGCCCGCCTCGGTAGCGTAGATGGTAGCGTGACTGCCTCAAGTTCAAGAGGTCCCAAGTTCGAATCTCGGGTAGGGTAAGTTACCTGGATAAGTTTTTCCGGGGTTTTCCCTTATCCTTAAAGACGAATGTCGGGTAGCTCTAAGCTCCATGGACCCTGGATATATTTGAGCATCATTTCACCCATTCATTCACCATCCGATATGACGGTGACAACAGCAACAAAAATTAACCTTCGAATGATTGATGTTGCAGTTTATTTAAAAATATCTATCATTTGTTTGTAAGCTTCTACCTTCTCATGTTTTATCAATTATACAAAATTCTTTAAGAACAACAGGTTTTCACAGATTATTTGTACACAATTTAAGATATAAATTGTATCGTCATATAGGTGTGTTTCACATGGAGTCAAAATCGTTGAACTTGTTAGAAAATAATCAGACATTTTGTGTATAAGGTATTGTTTTCGAAGGCAAAGATTTTGAAAATATTCCTTTCGAAACCTTTGGAGATGCCGGCTAGAAATAGCAAATGCAGACACTTTTGGGGGGGGGGAGACGTTCAGGGGTCATCAAAATGTGTATTTCACTTAATATCGAATTTCTGGATGTGATACATCATTACCCCTACGTATCCGTACGCACTGTGGAGTTAGAACATAACAGGAAACATTCATGTTAACATCGAGCGGGATTTCATGGCCAAACTTCCTTACCTATGCTTCTTTCGGGGTTTCTCCGGGTCTCTAGATGAATGCTGACATGAATAATTACATCTCCCGAATTTCCTCTCCCTGCATTCCACTTCATTTCAACTTTCATCCGCTTACTGTAAATTCTCATTCTCCGAATTCCAGCCTCCCCAGCGGATGTGAAAGCCCGCATAGGGGAAAGGGAGACATTGCTATAAAGTATTTTGAATCTATACCTGTTAGGAACCTGACGCTGGCCGCCCTTAATATCCTCTCACGTCAACGCTTCCTCCCGAGAACGTCACTCCCCTATCCGAAGCTTGTCAAAGAGTCATAACAGTAATGATAGCTTTTCTTGTACCGAGCGGGATGGTTGAGGCTGTTTCGTCTGTGGCCCACATTCAAGAGGTCTGGGTTCGAATCCGGTGGCCAACCTACCTGACTCATGTGTTTTTCGGAGGATTTCCCGGATCGTCAGGCAAATTCTGGATAAGTTAATCCCCCGAATTTCCTGTTCCTCTATTTAATCTCATTATCATTTCACATCATCTGTCCTCTGGTGGTCTCTTTCAGCGTAGAAATGTCATCGAGAATCTCGGCGGTGCATGGCGGGGTGATATGCTCTGAGTAAAGCTTCCTCCTCCGATAGGACGGCCTCCAGTGTCCGATCCCGTTCTGGTGGGGCTGTTTTCGGACCGCAGTTGGGTGAGGTGACGGTTGTGCTGGCCTGCCAGGAAGTCTCCAACTGTAAATCTATGGACCCTGCCCTCTGCACTGTCGTGGCCCGCTGTCTCCTCTCGTCCCATCCTTCCTCGACAGTGCCGAATCCCCTCCTTACGGTAACCCAAAGTAACTTGAATCATACCGACACAGGTAAAGGAGGTTCCCGATTGCGTTCTTTAGCCGGAGAAAGTCATTTACACAGCGATGTTCATTTGTCTGTGTACTAGAGCTCCAAAAACAAAACGGACCTGAAAGGCAGGCAAACGCTACACAAAGCCTGGCATCAAAGGCAGAAATATCAAATGTGAGAGAGGTGTGCGTGCTTTCTCGAAAGGAGAGAATCCTGCCTTATGTCAAAAGGATTTTGCCTGTCAGGCAGTCCACATTCCAAATCCTTACAAGATATCTCCGGTAAACGAGGCTTACCAGCCGTAACATCTTATTGCAGTGATCAAAGGGATTTGTGTTTGGACTTTACTGTAGTTAGCTACCTTTGTCTCTATGTTAATTAGGCAGCAGTCAAGTCTTTCAGGATAAGTAATGTCATCTTTTATATCTCGGCTACAAATACATTGTTTCTCTACTTCACAAATTGAGGTAAACGTTTGAAAAAATGGTTTCATAAATAGAAACAAAAGCACTTCGGAAAGTTTAAAGGCATAGAAACAAAATGTTTAATGCATTTCATGAAGCGTAATTTTATAACTACGGCTTTTATTGAAATATAATTTCTCATATAGGCGTATGGAGTTTCATTCTGTCCCAGGTTGCTGCAACATTTCTAAGATAATTTCCGATTGGATGAAGTGATGAAGAAATTCCAAGTAGTGATGACGCTTGTTAGGGGAGATGCGCCCAGTACCGCACACCTAAGGTTTTTTCAAAATTCAAAGAAAATACAATGGAAAACAAGAAGCGTGTTACAGTAATGAACATTCATGAACGCGACTCATGTTGACTGTTAAAAACTAAAGTAAATATTAGTGTTAACTGCGCATCTCTAAAAGTGTTTCCCAGTACCGGACAGACGTAAATAAATACATATTTCTAAATAAAGGAAGAGGCATTGCAATCACAAGAAAATTATTGTTATCATAGTTATTGTATTTTTGTGATAAAACAGAACACGGTAACATTATAATATATGAGGCATGTTTTTTAAATCAATACCGTTTTGCGATTCCGCCGCCGCAGCGCTACGGCCGGCGTTCCGCGCATGCGCGCTGGTTACTTACATCTCTTGTCTACGCACTGACGCCATTACAGTCTGATTCTTCATTGTATACGTTGGTTACTGAGTGTTTAAGATGCCTCCGACAATCGTGAGTCCCGCCGATTGTGAAGTACGGACTGTTATACGATTTCTTGGTGCTAAAGGCGTAAAACCGATCGATATTCATCGTGAGATCTGTTAAGTTTACGGACAAAACATTATGAGTGATGGAATGGTAAGTAAATGGGTGAGAGCATTTAAAGATGGCCGCACAAATGTACATGATGAAGAACGGAGTGGGCGTCCTTCGGTCGTTTCTGAAGATTTGGTGCAGAAAGTGGACGAAAAGGTGAGAGAAAACAGACGCTTTACAATTTCATCATTGTGCGACTATTTTCCTCAATATTCTCGTAGTGTTTTGTATCGCATTGTGACCGAGAACTTGAAGTACCGGAAATTGTGTTCACGTTGGGTTCCGAAAATGTTGACGGATTTGCACAAAACCCAACGTTTAGGCAGTGCATTGACTTTCCTTGAGCGGTACGGCAATGAAGGTGAAGATTTTTTAGACCAATTGTTACTGGTGACGAAACATGGGTGGCCTATGTCACACCAGAATCGAAACAACAATCCATGGAATGGCGACATTCATCATCACCCACAAAAGTGAAGTTTAAGCAAACAATTCCTGCCCGGAAAATCATGTGCACAGTTTTTTGGGACAGAAAAGGAGTATTGCCAGTGAAGTTTCTGCCTCGTAATGAGACAATCAATGTAGCGTGAGACATTGAACAATCTGCGCCGTGCAATCCAGAACAAAAGACGTGGCAAGTTGAGTAAGGGTATCGTTTTGCTGCATGACAATACCCGTCCACATGTGGCTAATCGGACCAAAGATCTCATCAAATATTTTCAATGGGAAACTCTAGATCATCCTCCACACAGCGCTGGTCTGGCACCCAGCGACTACCATTTGTTCCTGCACTTGAAGAAACATCTGGGCGGTCAGGGTCTTCAAGACGATAACGAAGTCAAAACAGTTGTGATACAGTAGTTAACACGTCAGGCGGCAGAATTTTATGAGGAGGGTATTCAAAAACTGGTGCCACGTTATGACAAGTGCCTCAATATTCACGGAAATTATGTAGAAAAGTAGATTAAGGTACAGACTTTCATGTGTAAATAAAGTTATTGCGATATCTATGCACGTCTTTTTTAAATTCCAAAACGGTACTGACTTAAAAAGCATGCCTGGTATTTTTCAAAAGGTTCTCTAGAGATTATCACAACAAAATAAAAACGCCTTAGAACTAATGAAACAGTTTTGGAACACAGTGATCACATCTATAAAAATTAGTGTTCTCTTGTCCTTAACATTCAATATGTGTTCAAACCTTGCTCGATACACACTGAACCTAAGCCTCATCTGTGATTTATAAGCAAATGATATACTCTGTTAGAACACTTCAATCAACACTGGTTTTGGTTCGAAAATTTAATGTTCTTTTATTCTTCTAAGACTCTTCACTATTTCTGTTTTCCGTTGGCACAGAGTTAGAACTAGGTTCTCTATTTACAGTTTTATTAAGGTTAGTTTTGCGTCCCTTCGCTACTGTTTTGTTCTTCTCTTTTTGTGCCTTTTCCTGCAACATCAACTTATACAGAGTTGATGTTAATGTTTCAGCAATATATATTGCTACTCCCAGGCCCATTGATCCTTCTATCACATTATTTATTGCTTGTTTCATATTTTATTCTAACCATTTTTGACCTCCATGTTGACAGGAATGCCTATAAAAAAATAATCTAATGTCAGTGCAAGTTCAGGTGATAAAAATATACCTTCGCGTACGGTACTGGGAAAATTGCTATCGTACGGTACTGAGCAACTCATATGTGCGTATTTATAACGTCATAGCACTGCCCGATTCTTTTAAACCGACACTGTATTTTGTGTTTGTGTTGTCTACTTAATACAAAATAATATGAGTACAAATACTTAATTAGTTCTTTACCGGCTAAGGCAACAGCAATGTCAGCAAATTATTAAATGTGTAGTGTTTGACGCCCGTTTTTACTATATACGGCACCGCAGGCGGTGACACTGATGGAACATGAGATGAAGATGGAGCACCGGTGGAATGAGATGGCGGGGGAAACCGGAGGTCCCGGAGAAAACCCGCCCCAGCGCCGTGTTTTCCACCACAAATCTCACTTTGCGGTTGCCTGGGATGGAACCTGGGCCGCCTTGGCGAGAGCCAAGTGGTCTAACCACTGAGCCACGGCGTGGCCAGCAAGCTATTAACAGCAAAGCTCCAGTTCACTATACAACTCCTCTGAACAATATCTTCTGATTCAACGGTCAAAGAGGAGGGAGAACTTTTCGTTGGTAACAAAGGTAGTTGTTTGTCTAAATACACACCATGAGTTTCTACTATCTATCGGCAACTACGAGATACTGACACTGTGCGGTACTGGGCACTGTGCGGTACTGGGCTCATCTCACCTATATATTACCTAGTAGGGTAATAAGGAGTGTTCCAGCGCAGACCCAAATGAGCAAGATGGCGGCCATGCGCAATCTGTATATTTAGCGGATTTAGTCAGTGTTTTGGCAGGTAGTCAATCCTCTTAATTTGCTGTAACTTATAATGCTGTGTCTTATGGTATGATCTGACGCTCTAGGCTTAATAGTTTTCACAGGTGAAGTCTGTTGGTCTGGATGGTTGAGAGCTGTAGGATTTAGAGGCTAGATCCTATGGTATGATCTGGGACTCTAGGGTTAAGAGTTGCAGGTTTTTAACAGGTAGGGCTGCAGGTATGGGAGGTTAATAGCTGTAGGATTTAATGGTTAACTCTTGTGGTGTGATCTGAGGCTCTAGGGTTAAGAGTTTTCACAAGTGAAGTCTGTTGGTCTGGATGGTTGAGAGCTGTAGGATTTAGAGGCTAGGTCTCTATGTATGATCTGGGGGGTTCTAGTGTTAAGAGCTGCAGGTTTTCACAGGTAAAGGTTGCTGGTTTGGGAGGCTAATAACTGTAGGATTTGGAAGGTAGGTCCTGAGGTATGATCTGGAGTTCTAGGGTTAAGAGTTGTAGGGTTCATAGCTAAATGTTGTTGGTCTAGAGGATAAAGGCCGCAGGGTCTTTTAACTATGTTTTATGGGCTGAGGTATGATCTTATGATTTTGAAGTTCAGTTTGCTAGTCCAGCGATTAAAGGTGGTTAATCTTGAGGCAAGTTCTATGCCTTACTATGTCATCCTATTATAAACTAACCTAACCTAATATAATCCTTCATTTCTACCTTTTTCATCATTCTTTATTGTAACCTAGCTGTGTTGTGCTAGTGGCTTCCTTTGTTGCATCTGTTAACCTAATTGTTCTCTTTCCTTAAGTTCCTCTATTCTACCACGTTAACTTAACCTAATATATCCCTTGAGTTTACCTTCTTGATCATTGTTCAACCTAGTTGATTCTGGTATTAACATCCGTTCTCTTTTCTTAAGCTGCCCTGTTCTTACCTCCTTAACCTATCCTAAGCATGTTTCTTTTCTCCTCTGTCTAACCCATATCTTTTCAACTCAACTATTTTGTCTCATGCTAACTACTTGTATGTATGATGCAACTGTTTAGGCATGCCGATGTTAGAGCTATCTTTGTCACTGCAAGAGTTATATTAATGCTGATTACAGATCTTTATACAGCAAATTTAACCCTTTGTGTATCTGCTTCTCTTTTCCTAAAAATTGAGGTTCTTTTGTTGCTAGGATTTCTTGTTTTTCGTACCTTCTCTATGCTTTCAGGAACTCTATTATGTTTTGAGGTCTTATGCTTATATTTTTAAATTGTGTGATAAAGAAATTATTATTCTTTATATATTTGAAGCCAAATATGAGTTTAAACTTTGGAGTAAGTTTATGATTCTAAAATATTAGGCCACATCTAGATTTTGTCGAAATATAGGTTGTTGTTTTTTTCCAAGGTGTCGTCTCGAATTAAGATTATAAAGCTTGACGTAATTTAATAAATAATTATGATTTAAATTTGTTATTCAGTTATTCTTTAAATATCTAGATTTGATATAACATATTAACAATTTTAAATAAAAGCTTTTTTTTGTTTATATCAACAGAAATCCGAAAACACGTTTTCCCTCTTCGGTGTCACTTATTAAGAAGAACAAGATTATTGATTTGCGTTGCCTTAACGACAAACGCCTAAATTCATAACCCACTCTATATCACACGTTTTTCTTTTACTCACTTATTCATCGTCTTGTTCACGTCATTAATTTTAACATTTCATGTCACATTATATTTAAACTTAAATTTAAAATAACAAGTATATAAACTATAATTATGTTTCGGGGCTTAAATAAAACCAACTGTTTCATTCTGTAATCACTATTTTTATATAATTATCCAAAGTTAATACACACGATTGTACCAAAATCTTAAACAAAGGTATGCCATAAAACTGTTAGTCATTTTTGACAAAATAAAAAGCAATTGCTTTCTTCAGAATAGGGCAGTCCAGGAATGGAGAATTTTCTTGGTGATTTTCACTTGTCATAATGACTCAAATATAACATTTGTTTTTGAGTTGTCCTGTTCTGTATCCCGGAAACGCATTTTCACGCGCGAGTGCGTGTATCTTTTTGTATTGGGGGGGGGGGATTCAGTGACGTGAAAAATACGTTTTCTGTGAAATATCTCCTCCTAGTGGAAGTGTATCGGAAATTATGTGAACAGTGGAGTTGTTTACGCAAGCTTATCGCACATACACGACGAGACACAGTATGTACACGCTGTTCAGATGTCATCACAGCAACATCGAAAGGCGAGAAATAATGTACAATAAAACCTCTCTAAAACGAAATGGCATTGTTGAACCGTGGTTGACGCGTGTGAAAGGGACAGCGACCAGTGGGTGCGCAGCGCTAATCAGTTGCCTAGAAGTAGTAGTAGAATTAAGTTTAGGGCGCACAACTTCTGCGGTTATCAGAGAGAGAGCACGCAACAGAGGGGAAAAGACAGAGATAGTTCCATGGTGTTCTCGCTACATCACGAAAGACCGTGTGGCTTCTGCAACTTTCGAGAAACAGCGGCTAGTGTATAAATGCGGTAGTGGGAGCTCTTGCCAGTGAGACGGCAGTGAGCTACTAGAAGTGTTAAGAGAATCGAAAACGTATAATCGTGCGCGCGCAGCTATGTAGTGATTTGAAATTGAGTTCTTTCATATTCATATTTATTGCAACTTAATACAGTGTTTGGCCACAATTAAGCCATATTATTTGTAATACAAACTGTCTCTTAAAAGTAAACGATTAGAAATGTCAAAAAATTGTCATTCATCTTCTCTCTCTCACACATACATACATAATTACTCAAAATCATCGAAGTTGTCATCAAAATATTCATCTATACTATAATAGGCTTTGCTTACCAAGAATGTATTCAGTTTAGATTTAAACTTAGCAGCTGACACAGCATTTTTTAGGCTTTCCGGAAGCTTATGAAGTAGTTTTGGACCAAAGTATTGGGGCTTATGTTCAAAAAGTTTTAGCCTGCGACCTTTTAACTGTATCGTTATTCTTTCCCCTTGTTTCATATATATGGACATCGGAGTTTGTGGAGGTTATACTCCTGTTATGTACAAAAGGTACTGTTCGCAGAATAAATATGCAGGGAAGAGTAAATATGTTTAATTTTTTAAAATACGGCCTGCATGAACTCGTACGTGTTATTTTTACCAGGTATCTGAAAGCTCTTTTTTGTAGGAGAAAAATTCTGTTAAAGTTTAATTTGGAATTGTGTACCCACAGCTCGATGCCATAAAAAATGTGTGAATATATTAATGTAAAATATGCTAACTTACTAGTATCTACCGAGAGAAAATTGGCTAAATATGGCGACACGAAAATTTGCTTTCTAATTTTTCAATGTGGTTGTTCCAAGTTTACTTGTAATCAAGAATTAAACCTAAAATATTTACACTTTTTACACACTGGACTACACTATTGCCTATATTAAGCTGAAGTTCGAAAGGACGCCTCTCTCTTGTTCTATTTATACCCCGCCTTTAACTACAATTGTCATATCGACGGCCGTTCTCCTTTGGAACATACTGAAGGTGTTAACTCGTATTCTTTGGGTTTTAATCATTAGATCACGCACGCATTCGCACTCTCATTCATACTTCCAGACTCTGGGGAGGATGGGGAATTAACTTGGAGAAAAATCCCCACCCCACGGCCGGGAATCGAACCCGGGACCCCTAGCACGGCAGGCAGGTGCTCTACCGACTGAGCTACGGGGAATTCGCTTTTTTGTGCATTAGTACAGAGCCCGATATCATTGAAATACTGTGCCACGATATTGGAGGTCAAATTGGCATCGATTTCTAGATTTAGTAAGTTGCTGTTACTGAAACACAGTGTGGCATCGTTTGAATACAAACTTAAAGCTATCGTACATTACTCTGTACCACAGTTTTTATGTCATTAATATACAGAATAAACAATAAAGGTCCCAAAATATACCCCTGGGGCACGCCAGACTGTGCCCATACAGGTTTTGAAATAAAGTCACCTTGTTTACATTTCAGTTGTACATATTGTGTTCTATTAGTCATGTAGGATTGTATTAGGTTATTACTTAGACCTCTGAGTCCAATACGGTCAAGTTTAATAGAATTTTTGTATCAACACAATCGAAAGCTTTTGATAGATTTAATAAAACCGCAGCTGCAAAATTACCTACATCATTGCTATCAGTTATGTACTCAACAGATGTTGAAGCTTGTTTGTGGACGTGTGGCAGACGACCTTGAAGGTTTCGTTTGTGTATATTACGTCATTCTGCTGCTCAGGGCTGTACAAAAGTCATTCTATGGAAATAAGGAGCATTTTGAATTTTTCCAAACTTGACTTTTAATTTTACGAACCCACAAAGTCACAATATTATAGTTTGAACTTAATAATAGTTGTAGTTTATATCCTAGTTTTTCTGTGTGTTTCCGATTTTCCCTTTCCAATCTGCAACTGTTTGCATATCAAGATCATTTGCTTCACCACTCACAACATTCAAAACAATATTATGACGATGTTTGAAACTCTCGAGACATCCTTTGGACGCTCTGAAATAGTCTTTGCTCAATTTTCTTGTTGTCTCTAAAGCTCACTGTACAAAAGTTAAAAATATAGTATATAATACATATCAGTCCATTATTATTATTATTATTATTATTATTATTATTATTATTATTATTATTATTATTATTATTATTATTATTATTATTATTATTATTATTATTATTATTATTGTTATTATTATTATTATTATTATTATTATTATTATTATTATTATTATTATTATTATTATTATTATTATTATTATTATTATTATTATTATTATTATTATTATTATTATTATTATTATTATTATTATTATTATTATTATTATTATTATTATTATTATTATTATTATTATTATTATTATTATTATTATTATTATTATTATTATTATGATCATCATCATCATCATCATCATCATCATCATCATCATTTACACTTCATTTTATTGGTTTGTCTCATAAATTCGTTCGATTCTTGTTACGTGTTTACGACAAAGAACGCCTGCACTGTATGCCCGCATCACAACTACGGCAACGAAGTTGCCTAATTATCTAGGGGTAATCTGTTTACATAAGCAAGGTCATCGAAAGTAAACAAGGCAATGAACTTTTCAAAACAAACTTTATTTTGTGCAGTATGCACCATTATTATCAATAACATATCTCCATTTCTCAGGAAGCTTATCAATTTATTTTTCCAAAATCTTGCAGTTTTCTGGTTGACGAACTCTTCTACGGCGAGTCTGCAATCCTCCAAGGAAGTAAGGCGTTTGCCATTAAGGAAGTTTTGCAGAGATCGGAATAAATAATACTCGGATGGGGCAATGTCTGGAGAATAAGGCGGGTGAGGTAACACATCCCAGTCGAAATCCCGTAATTTCTGACGAGTTACCATAGAAGTCTGTAGTTTGGCATTGTCTTGATGAAAGACGACTCCACCATTAGATGCTAATTCTGGCCTTTTCTCTCCTAGGGCAACTTTCAGACGATCCAACTGAGAACAATATTTCTCTGAAGTGATGGTTTCCCTAGGAGGAACAAATTCGTAATACATAATTCCTTTCCAGTCCCACCAAATGCACAGCATAATCTTCTCAGGATGAAGAAGAATTGAGAGTGGTGGTTCTCCTTTCTTACGCCAGGACTTTCTCTTTCGGATGTTGTTGTACACAATCCAATTTTCGTCTCCTGTAACCAGCTGTTTCAGAAAAAGGGCAGTTTCATTGCGTCTTATCAATGCGTCACAGATGGAAACGCTGAACTAAATTTTGTTCACTCAGTTCGTGCGGAACCCATACATCCCGAAGATTTACGTAACCAAGTTTCTTTAGGTGCCTGGCTACAGTTGCATAAGTTTAGCTCCTGAGCTTCCTCCCGAGTTGTTATTCTGGGGTTGTTCGTAGTCATGTCCTTTATCCTTTCCTCATCCGTAACCACAGGTCGTCCAGAACGAGGTTTGTCTTTCACAGAGAAGTTTCCAGCTCGAAATGGAGTAAACCATTTTTGACATGCTCGATTCGTCACTGCACCATCTCCGTAAACAGCACAAAATTTCCGTTGAGTTTGTGAGGCGGTTTTACCTTTACGGTAATAAATCAACATTAAATGTCGAACATGTTCTTCTTGCCTTCCATATTAACATTCACAAGTTACAACTCCACATTGTTGCATCCACAAACTCGTACTGAAGTTTGGTTACCAATTCTTAGATAAGTTGACCTATTTACCTTTGGCCGTGAGGTCGCTGTGGTGTGAGTTCAGAGCATTCTTTTCAATTATTGTATTTGTAAACAAACCCCATATTATTAGGCACCTTCTTTGACGTAAAAGTAATGGGGGCATGCATTGTCCCTTCACTGTAAACCTGTGCGGCTATAGTTTCTGTAATTTCTTTGTATTCAAACACAACTCTTAGTAATACGGAAGCCTATGTAAACGGAAAATAAATATCGGAACGATCACGTTCCGTTTTAGAGAGATTTTACTCTATTTGTTAATACAAGCCATCATGGGGGAGATGTGAATGGGCTGGGTTGACATTGTTGTCAGTGAGATAAAAACAAAACTATGATTTAGGGAAATGGGATCACTTTTTCTGCTCTCAGCTTCTTAATTAATTAGACTCTGTGATTAAACTTTGCTTACTTGAACATTTATTTCTGTGCACTAGCTTAAAACCTTCCTTCAGAGAGGATCTGTCGACGGGCACTTAAACCCCAATCCTGCTCCCCGTTTTATCGTGTTTCTACAGACAACTTACCTTGCTGCTGGATGTTTGATCACATTAAAAACATTACAGCGCCAAATGAGGACACTGTGACATGGAACTAATTTGCTGCAGTTTAATGTAATATGGCCGTCAGCGTTCGTCTGTGTTTAGTTTTCGCCCTGCTTTTGTGTACTTGGGCAACTGTTTAGTTTGATAGCCCTTGTGTCTGTTTACATTTAAACAGTCATTTATTATTCATGTATCAACAAGGCCATGGATTCGCAAATTAGAAAATTAATTTGCGATTTTAACGGTGGTTAACGCAACAAGTTCCATTCGCTTATACTGCGCTTCTTTTCGTGTAGTCAATAACAGTGCAATTGAGGAATGTTGTATTTTAAAACACTACCTTTTGTTTCCTAATCTCTAACACAAGTTAATTTATTTCAGTCCATCTCACGTGTATTCTTGTCACATTATTCCACAATGACGTGGAGGTTCACCCTATTCTTCACCCCTTAGAACTGTGATTTCTTCAAGTTTTAATATTCCTAATAACAGACAAAATATCCCCCAATTCTCATGGAGATATCGACGAATTTAGTGTTTTTATGACTTAAATTTCCTCAAAGTGTGTTTCAAATTCCAATATCGTTATAATTATCTTAATAGTTGGTTGAGAAATCTGTAGATAATCACAGTAAATAGAATGTTATACAATTGTACCTTCCCTTTGTTCCTGTAGTTATTTAATGACATACGGGCTAGATGCAGAAAAAAAGAAAAGGTGTAGTGTTTAACGCCCGCTTTTACTACATACGGCACCGCAGGCGATGACACTGATGATACATGAGATGAAGATGGAACACTGGTGGAATGAGACGGCGGGGGAAACCGGAGATCCCGGAGAAAACCCGCCCCAGCGCCGTGTTGTCCACCACAAATCTCACTTTGCGGTCGCTTGGGATCGAACCCGGGCCGCCTTGGTGGGAGCCAAGCGGTCTAACCACTGATCCACGGCGCGGTCGCTAAATGCAGAGTTCTTCATTAAATACCTAACGGAGCACATGGCGTTTTGCAATCTACCGCGAGCGTGCTGGATTCTCCCAATAAAGGAAGTGAAAATTAGGAAAGTGTTTTAAGGGGTGGGTGTACTGCTCATCCCGTCAATCTTAAATTCATTACTTTTAGGTGCTATTATTTCAGAAACTATATAAGAAAGAAGTTTGAAATTTTGAGAGAACTTTTCTAGGATAAATGTATATATAAATACTCTTAGGCACCTGATTGGTTGGTTCCTCTCGTTAGCCACCCCCAATTTTCCCCCAACAACCACAGTCTAAATACGTTGCGGTACAGTATGTCCCTCTTTCCCCCCTCTCACATGTTTACAAGATCGTTCTAGTTTGATACATAAAACAAAAGCCAGCAAGGCGTTTCCCATCAGGCAAGATGAAAGTTTGTCGTGTATCGATTGTTTCTCTAGCACTTTAAATGAAGTGGCAGGCAGCAGAGGCCGTGTTAATGAAGTTTAATATTTCTTGAAGCCGCCACAAAGCCTAAGATCGATAAGGGGTAGTGGAGCACGTGTGAGACAAGACACCGACAACCGCAGCAGAGGCGGCTGGTGGTGTCCTCTCGCAAACAAACTACCACTGGGAGTCAAGTTGCTTTGTTTACATGCCTTAGAGAGGCACACTCCTAGCACCCTACAAATCGGTGTCTTGTTTGTAAAACTTTTCAAAAATAGTGTGCCTTATGGAACTAATTTAAAACGTTTAAGGGGCTGAATATGTTCCTTAAATAATGCACTTTAACCTGTTTGAAATTAGAACGATCCTATTATAAACATGTCAGAATGGAGGAAGAGAGACACACATACTGTACTTTCTCTGCTTCGGCAAGCGTCTAGCTGTGCACCGCACTGTCTCTTTCTCGGCAAGCGCCCAGCGCTCCGCGGTACCAACCAACAATGCCTGGGTGACATTATTTTGACGTCTCTGATTGGCTAACAGTGCTATGACAGACCAGAACAACTCACGATCATGGTCTCATTTCATTGGTCCACAACAAAATGCACAACTTGTGGATTTAGAATCTGATTGCATCACTAGGACCTCTAGTAATCAGTAGTAAATAGGCGGGAATTTTTGGTAGTGGATGACGTGAATTGTAATCACGTTTATTTTGTTCTATTTATTGTTATACGGCCGCGGGATGCAAGTCAACCATGGACATGCAGCATAATTAGTTTCCAGGTGAAACTTAATTTAAACTTAATTTTTATCAAGTTAGTTTTTGAGACAGTTTTTGTTTGTATTTTATTTGTGGGGGCTAAAATGTGAACTATAAATTCGTGTATAGTTTATGAATATGTTTTTCTACAGATTATTATAGTACCAGAAGACAGAAGCAAGGATTTTTATGAAACGAATCATTTATTTTATAAACTTAAAAAAAACACTGCCCTGAACACTTTACACATTATAAATGTTATGTGTTTACAAAATCATTACGCTTTAGTAAATTACGAAAAGTTTTAAGCGTTGGAATCTCCGGAAGAACACTAATGAACACTGTAATAGGTAAATAACCATCTTATCTAAAATGTGATAGGTTATAAATGGTGACTGTAACACATAACTTGTTTGTGTGCTAATTTTAAGTGAACCGTAAACTGAAGTGTAATTTTGATCACGTTAGATTTGTCTCAGTCAAAGAGCTGTGAAGCAAATCCTCGAACCTGGCACCGCTAGCGCAACGACGCAAACACTCTATATCGGCACAGTTCGCACTAAATCAACTCCAATAACAAAAGCACTCTGTCGATTTCTCCGAGGGCTTTTTCGTTCAATGGAAACCATGAAAATAAAAGAAGTTCCGCGAAAAACTTTCTAACCCAATCCATTCGTTTGCCAGCGGAGCAATATATTTATAAAAAACACGTCAAGGAAAATGCTATGCTACGTCACTCCCAAGAATGCTTGTTTTCTAGATCAGGTAATGAATTAATAATTTGTTTCAGTTTTATAATTTACGTATTACTTAATATATAAAAACATTTTAATAATTGTGTCTTTAACAAATTTTTTCAGAATGAAAGGTTTTATATTCAAGTATTGACTCGCTTTGACATGACATTGTCTGGTAGTTAAAGAATCACGTAATCTTTTAAATAGTTGTTAGAGTATTGTAAAAAGCGCCTCTTCACTTTAAGTCACTACCGACGTGCTTTTATGCAGAAATAATTGCAAACAATATAGACTTGGTTACATTTGCCACACAGAAAACAAAACACAACTGTACCCTTATCATGATCACCTTTTGTTAGAGCTAATGAAATATGCGCGGAAAAGAAAAGGAACTGCATAACATGTCTTATACAAGATGTATCTTCGTTGATTCAAAGATAAAAACAGAAGAAAGTTTGAAATCATAATGCTCTTGACAATTATTAGTTGCTGAGTTACGAAAAAAAAATTGAGAGCTACAAAAATTGCTTGAAGTAAGTCTGTGTTCCATGCTATTTTTAAAGTATTTTTCTTTTCCTTATTTTTACCATCTGTTTACTGTTTTGTTTTCTGTGTTTTTACACAGAAACACCGATGCCCAAGGCGAGACTCAAACCTGCGACCCTCTACGCGGCGTACGCTGTAGATATTCACACTAGCGACCACGGCTACGAGGGGTGACATTTTGGAGGGAGGGGTTCGTTTGGCATAAGCTCTCTCACGACTCACAGGGGAACTATCACTATACTCACACCTGTACGCGCTTGAGAGTTTGATGACATCACCTCTACTCTATGTTGGGCCTGTGTGCCAAAATTCGGGTGCAGAATATAGCTGGTAGTACCCAGAAATGAGTATAGAATACGTAGGAACATATAGGCATAATAACAGGGCTGTTCAATAAAGAACCATCATAATTTTTGCGGCCATAATTTTTCACACTAAAATTCAATCTTATTATACTCTGTTAGCTTCATGTGAAACAAACACGCCGTAGTAGTTTCATTGTTTGTACTCCTGGTTCCCGCCTGTGAGAACCAGGCAAGTTCAGACCTTTTCAGTATCGCCTACCGCTGCAATGGAAGTAACACGCGAGGAACAATATGCGGCTTTGAAATTCTGCTTTGGTCTCAACAAATCTTCAGTTGAGGCCTACACAATATTACAGGAGCTCTATGGAGAGTCTGTTCTTCCCTACAGCACAGCTCGAAGGTGGTTTAAAATGTTTAAAGAGGGGAGACAATTTCAAAGGAAGGTGGACCCGGTGCTCCAGTTACTGCTCTTACGGAAGAAAACATCAACACTGCTGCTGCCATTGTGAGAGAGGATCAACGAATTACCTTAAGATCATTTTCTGAAATACTGAACATTTCATTGGGTGCCACCCACACGTTGGTGACAGAAACATTACACATGAGACGTGTTTGTGTGCGATGTGTTCCAAGACTGTTGATTCCCGAACAAAAAGACATTCGCATGCAGGTCTGTATGCAGTTAAAGTTGATGTTAGAGGAAGATCCGGAGTTTCTTTCAAACGTAATCACTGCTGATGAAACTTGGCTACATCATTTTGATGCCGAGAGGAAACAGCAAAGCTCAGTGTGGAAATCTCCTTCATCACCTACCCCCCAAAATAGCAAAACTGATTGCTTCTGCTGTGAAAGTTAGTGGTGATATCATTCTTTGATATTCATGGAATGTTTTATCAGCATGTTGTACCTGCACACACATCAGTAACTGGACAATACTTCAGAGATGTCATGAAAACATTACAAGTCCATATCAGGCGCAAAAGACCACATTACCATGAAGCAGGCTGGATGCTGCACCACGATAATGCGCGACCAAATATTGCCAATGATGTTGCTGAATATCTTGCAAAACTCAACGTGAAGTGCATCCCTCACTCTCCTTATAGTCCGTATTTAGCGTCATGTGACTTTTTTCATTCCCTAACTTGAAGAAAAGCCTTCGTGGGAGGCATTATCCATCATCAGAAGCAGTGGTGAAGGCTGCGGAGGCGATTTTGAAGGATCTCTCATAAAATGGATTCCAGCATGTCTTTGAAGACTGACAGAGACGCTGAGACAAGTGCATCGAATTCTTAGGAGACTATTTTGAGAAGAACCATCAAAATTATGAGGATGAGTGGTACGTTGTAAAAGAAAAATTGTGACCATTCTTTATTGAACAGCCCTCATAATAAAGCATTGTACGTGAGGGATTGTTTGCCCCTGATGGGCAGCGGTCTAGAGCTGATGAGGGATGTCCAGCAACTACTTCAAATGGTCGCACGCGGCACTTTTGGCTTCGGTTTTGGGGCGTTACGGTTCTACTCCGTAGCAGATTGTTGGTGCACCTGATTTATATACAGCAGGTGTTATACCATCAAATTTTCAGGTTCGTAGCGTTGGGAGCGCAGTAATAGTTCCCTTATCAGAGGAACCCAATCGAGAGGATTCACTCGGGACCCCAGGATGGCCAATCGCATACCTTACGCAGTAGGGCCCTGGCCTACTCTATTGCAAATTAGCAGAAAGTTGGGTATTTACTCAAATCCGTTGGAGCCACTTACAGAGTGTCAGTATCCGGTACGAAATGGGGACTTTAAATACTGCCAGAGGAAGAAACCCACGAAGTGTAAAATATGGACAATATATTGGCATCCTTTGCTTTAATATGTGTTTATTGTACCCAGAGAACTTAAGCACATGCAACAATACTAGCATGATTGGATTAGATGAGCTCTGATCTTCAAAAACATGCAAATTTCGTCGCTACCATATGGTTTGTTATCCTAATGATTCATTTACTGTTCAACTTGTAGAGATAAATGTTCATTTAACATATTTTTAAGATTTCTACATAATAAACTACCGGATTTGGGCAGATCAAAGTGAAACATAAGCTGTTGGCATATTGTGACAGTGATCGAGACGAAATGAAATCACAATCGTAGAGCGCGGTTGCAGTCCTCTCATTCCGCAGAACTCTGATGAATCCTGCGTCTGTTCTGACATTTCAATTTCATTAAAATCGAGGGAGTAATAATTGCTTCTCTAAAAAGAGAATAACACAAAATGCGATTACGTTACACGTCTGTGTCCTGAGGGCATTTATGATTGCAATCTCTTTGAATATCACATTAAGGTAAACTCCATCTCATATCCTCATAAATAACATTAAACTGTCATTATTACCGCTTATTGCCAGTGGCGGACTCTGGCTAACCAAAATGTCGCTTGGAATGGTACTTTCTGTGACAAAACATTGACATGTTGTATTCAAGGAAGTTTCTATGACTCTTTGACTTAAGTGAAATAAAATTTTGTAGTTTAACACTTCTCGATGTGGGAACAGTACAGGAGCCAGAAGCGGTAGTCATACCAGCGAGTCTCATGCCTTTACAAAATTGCCTCCGCAGCCTTCACAACTGCTTCTGATGATGGATAATGCCTCCCACGAAGGCGTTTCTTCAAGTTAGGGAATAGAAAAATGTCACATGGGGCTAAATCCAGACTATAGAGAGGTTGAGTGATGTATTTCACCTTGACTTTTTCAAGATATTCAGGAACAACATTGGCAATATGTGGCCACGCATTATCGTGGTACAGCATCCAGCCTGCTTCACGGAAATGTTGTCTTTTGCGCCTGATATGGACTTGCAATGTTTTCAGGACATCCCTGTAGTATTGTCCAGTTACTGATGTGTGTGCAGGTACAACATGCTGATAAACCATTCCATGAATATCAAAGAATGACATGACCATAACTTTCCCAGCAGAAGCAACCACCTTTGCTTTATGGGGTTGGTGATGAAGGAGATTTCCACACTGAGCTTTGCTGTTTGCTCTCAGTATCCAAATGATGTAGCCAAGTTTCATCAGCAGTGATTACGTTTGACAGAAACTCCGGGTCTTCCTCTAACATCAATTTTAACTGCATGCAGACCTGCATGCGAATGTCCTTTGGTTTGGGAATCAACAGTCTTGGAACTCATCGCGCACAAACACGTCCCATGTTTAATGTTTCTGTCACCAACGTGTGGGTGACACCCAATGAAATGTTCAGTATTTCAGAAAGTGATCTTAAGGTAATTCGTCGATCCTCTCTCACAATGGCAGCTGCAGTGTTGATGTTTTCTTCCGTAAGAGCAGTAACTGGAGACCGGGTCCGCCTTCCGTCGAAATTGTCTCCCCTTCGAGCTGTGCTATAGGGAAGAACAGACGCTCCATAGGCCTCCTGTGACATTGTATAGGCCTCAACTGAACATTTGTTGAGACGAAAGCAGAATTTAAAAGTCCCATTTTATTCCTTGCGTGTTACCTCTATTTCAGCGATAGGCGATACTGAACATATCTGAACTTGCCTGGTTCTCACAGGCGAGAACCAGGAGTACCAACAATGAAAGTACTACGGCATGTTTGTTTCACATTAAGCTAACAGAATATAAAAATATTGAATTTTATGGCGAAAAATTATGAGCGTAAAAAATTATGATCATTCTTTATTGAATATCACTTCGTTTGCGTTAAGCAGACAAAGGGCCGCTATTGCAGAAGCCACTTCGATAGCAGTAGGGTAGGATCGAGGAGTTGTCGCGTCATTCTAGAAAAACTCGACATCAGGTAATTGAATTCCTCTCTACGTAACTCTGTACCTTGCTCCGACAAATTACTAGAAATAAAGTTTAATTTATCCTATCTCACCAGTTCTTGTATATGAAGAATCCAAACTTCGTTTGGTTTACTGAGAGTGGTGAGTAAGGTCTCCCTATACCAACGAGACACTTTGTCTCCGTTCCGTGACAAATAACTGAATAAGCCGTCCTGTTCCTGGCAGAGGGCCCGATTTTGGGATGGACGTTTTCGGAAAGCGTTAGCCCATCGATCTGCTGGATGTTTTAGCTTAAAAAACGTTTGAACGTCTCTGCTTTGAGGTTTAAAAGGAATGAAGATTTATCGTGCAGCCACAAAATAAGGAATTTCTATATATTCTCAAGTCTGTCTTCTGCTATGTGTAAAATAGTCTCATTCAGTTCAGTGGAAACTTTGATTTTACGGTCTGGATCTCATTGAGAAGCTTATTGGTTCAAGTTAAATTTCATTGTCATTGCTCCAAAGCTCCACAAAACCCTCTCCAGTATATATACCGCATTTACTCGAAAACAAAACACTCTCGATTATAAGTCTCGCCAAGTTTTTCGAGCATATTGTTAAAAAAGATATGCTAGTGAATGTTAAACCCGGTCCGTCAAATTCAGACAGGCGTAGCTTCAAGGAAATCATCCGTTCATCAGAATTTATTTGATTGTGTACCTCATCTTACCTTAAGGGAAAGTAGCCTAATATTGGGTGGTGCACAATTTGGGGTACCGTGGTATCACCGCTGCATAGTGCTCAACCTTGCTAGAAATGTGATGGACTAATGCGCGATTTCACCAACAAATGTTAAGACTTAACACGAGTTTAGCAATAGTTAAAAAAAAAATTGCATTTCACCAACAAGTGTTAGCGTAACACAAGTGTTAAATCTCATTTTAAACTAACACGCCGAATTTATAATGTTAAAACCTTAACAATTGTAAATAAACAAGATAGTGAGCATGAACTCAGCTGTTGATGTCGATTTGCTACATTTAAGACCGTCTAAATGGCATTCATAATAGAGTACGGCCTATGAGGAGAAATGATTTTGAGGAACTATCCGAAGAAAATTGTTTTACGGAGGTATAGACTGTTGAAACATGTTGCTATGAAGTTTACTGCGGAAGTACAAGAGGTTAGAACATGCATCCAAAGGAATATGGCGATCTCGCCTTTGCTTCTAGTATCAATAACCTTGCGATTTTATAATTCACTGAATTATGTGGATAATACATTGTCCACCTCCTGTCTTGAAACGTTCAAGTAACTTGCCCTTCTTCGCTCCTTGTTTTAAATTTACGTAATAATGAGTTAGAATATACATCGAAAGGAATATGCCGATCCCGCCTTTGCTTCAAGTATTAATAACTTTGCGATTTTATAATTCACTGAATTATGTGGATAATACATTGCTCACCTCCCGTCTTGAAACGTTTAAGGCACTCGTTCTTCGCACCTCGTTTTAAATTTACGTAATACTGGCAAGTTGTTTGTAGTTGTCAGTAGTGACTCATGCATTTGAATTAAATTCGTTTCCAATATTTTCCCCGCGACATCTTTCTCTTTTACATTCACTGCATCCGTCCTCTTATTTTCCACGATATCTTTTTACTTCGTCACCATTTCAATTAACAATTCTTTCTCCGTTGATGAGAAATTTGTCTCACGGCTTTATTTATGATTTTGTTCATCCGCCATTAGTCAGTTTGTGCAGACGAAAATGAAAACAAAAGCGCATCGCAGTACGTTCAGAAAATAATACGACTCATCCGCAGCCTTCTATAGCTGTGATATTTACAAGTTTCTCGGCGTTAACACAGGTTTGTTAACATTTTCATAAAGCAGGTTGGTGAAATGCAAGAAGTTTAACATTAGTGTTAGCGCTGTGACAATTGTTACGTTACATTTGTTAACGTTGATTTTAACATCTGTTGGTGAAATCGGGTATTAATGTCTGTATTAACATCAGGAATTTGGCTTGTTAGTTTAGCAAGAGATTTAACACGAGTGTTACGCTAACACTTGTTGGTGAAATGCAATTTTTGTTTTAACTATTGCTAAACTCGTGTTAAGTCTTAACATTTGTTGGTGAAATCGGGCATAAGTAGTGTGAACTTTTGTGCTTATAGTGCTCTAAATTAACACTAGAAAACTCATCCCATATTAGGAATCTTTACCACCACATATTAAACACCACACCATATTAGGAATAACTTTTTTGTATTTTAGAAAATTGCATTTTATTTGCATAACAATGTATTTAAGCTCGAGTATTACATTCTATAAGAGAAATAAAGAGTTGGAGTATACAAATATATTATTTATAGACACTGACTTGTGTTATTATTGATTATACAACAAAAAGAAAAAAAATTGCCCCATATTAGGCAACTTTCCCCTATCTTTAGTCGTTTGGACAAGGACTAGTTCTACGCTTTCACCTGTTTGCGATAAATGAGCCGGTAGCTGGGGGAGGGGATGAGACAATGTCTTTCACATATCTAATAGCATCATATACTTCACGTATTACTTCACTCCCATATACCGCTTTAACTACAATGAAATATGTAAAAACATTTATTTCATTTCAGTTAATACGAAGTATTGGGTTTTTGTGTCAATAGCTTTTAGAAGAGATCAAAGTGGCGATAGTTGTAAAGAAAATCAAGTTCGCTAACATTTTGTTCATGTCAAGTACAGCAGTATTTCCATTCAGAAATAAAAGCTTTAAAACTACTTCATGTTGTAAATAAATTAATAATTGGATTGAATTAAATTGGTGAACTAAATCACGTTGCTGTTTCCATGGTTTTGGTATCTGTCCACACAGCGACCGTACATCTATCCTCATTTCACACTATCGCCCGCATTTCACACTTAATTCTCTCACTCCAGTGCTGATGAATGACAAATTTGAAGAGGAATTTGTAATTTGGCTTGTGTGGCAACCAACGTACAATATGTACTAGTAATGCAAGATGTAAGTAAATCCAAATAAGCATTTATTGAATGGAAACTACTTGATACAATATTTAATATAAACGAGAAATATGTCATTTTGACAGAATGGAACTATAACTAGAATGTTTGGCAGTGGATGGTATTAAAAGTTTTAGTTTATCGGTCAGTTGGTCAGCATTTTTATACCACTTATTCTTTCAAAGTTGCTACACAGAGATTTTTAAATATCTCTCGCCATCCCAAACAACTATTTATACAGGATGTAACAAAAAGGCATGTCAAAACTTTGGGAAAATATTTCTTGCATAAAGAGGATTAAAAATGTATATGGACATAGATCCGGAAGATGGTAGAACTCCTTTTCTACAACTCTGCTTACGCGGTGAGATGTGTAATACGTAGCTGCCCTGTTGCTATAACCCTACAACAGAACAATAGTTTAATAGTACAGTGGTAAACATTCATTTTACATCTCGTTAAGTTGGGTGGAGATGGTAGATTTCACCTTTGTCATTGAGCTACAGTACAGTACAGTACGCAGTCCGCTTGTAACACACCTGTTCTCAGTTCATGCACGATGGAGTTCCTCCTCATATCCGTCCATTTCTGAATAACAGACTTCCTGGTAGATGGATAGGAAAAGGTCGACCAATTCCGTGGCCTCCACGCTCACCTGAATTAAACCTACTAGAGTTTCATTGGTGGGGACATTTGAATTTCTTGTTTGTGGAGCTCCAGTTTCAGATGTAGAGACTGTGCTCGTATACTGGAAGGCTGTCAGATAATAAAATTCTCCAGGCCTACTCAGTGCATTAAGGAATCCATGCGACGGCTGGTTGACTGATGCGTTGGAGCTAATGGATGCCACTTTCAACATTTGCTGTTATTTCCTGATTTCCCATGGTTCTGTCATTGAGTGTTGTAATGGTTCAGCTGTAGAAAAACTGTTCTAAGCAATTTCTCGATCTGTGTTTTCACGTATATAGAACGGAAGGTCAGGAATGTAAGCAATAGAACTATCTGCCACGGCACTTGACACAACAGCGAGTTCTGTTAGTGTTTCAGATGGTCCAATACAGTCAGAGCTATGTATGGTAGTCTTTACGAATCAAGAATATGGTCTTTGCTTATAGCAAAGCCGCCTGGAACATTCCTGAACCGCACACTTAGGATAAGCTTCCCAATGGGAGAATTCCAAACGCAAAATTCGTAGCAAAGAGTCTGAAGGAGCACAATGGAGCGTCTACTGTAAATAGACATCAAGTTGATAATAATCGTAGCTTCATGCGTGATCAGACGTGTCAAGTCGTGTTTAATATTGTCACGAGTGACTGTTTTAATTAATACAAATAATAGGTCATGTGACTTCAGTGGGGGAGTGGGGTAAATTATCGAACTAACAGTTTTTGTACTGGAGACTCATTTTTTAAATATTTTGCGATCTCCCGTTCAGTTATGTAGAATTTTTAAATTTAAAAATTTGTATGAACCAGCTAATGGATATGAAAACAAATAATTGAAATTTTAATCTTAGATTCAAGAAGGTGTCATGAGTTTTCATATCCTTTCAGAGTATGCATTGTCAGTTAATTTCAGAGACGACACGGATTTTCAATGAATTTGCATACCTTGTATTGTAAACAAAACAATAAACTTTTTAAAAAACAAGAAGAAAATAAAATAAGTTGTCTTTGTGAAAAATGTAATGTAAACATTGATCTTCGAGGAAGCGATGGAGAGATGTCAAGAGTGACTATTTTAATTAATACAAATAACAGCTCAGTGGTATGTGACGTCACTCCCCCACTCCACCTCTGGCATAAGTGAATGTGAAGTGTGGATCTCTGTCTCTTTGTGTGCAGGCCTTTGTCCTGGCAGGGCGTGATGCCGTAGCTGTGTATGTTAATGGTCCGAGGAACATATTTTTGTAATTAATTAGTTTAGTCAATATTCTTATAAAATATGTTGTAGTTCTTTTGTAACCTGATAGAAAACCCCAACGTCTCGCCAAGCCGGCATTCCCTACCAACTGAGCTTCTCTCCCCGTGTACAATCTGGCCATGTGTTCCTTTATCCAGTACCATCCATGGTTAGCCAGTCACAATATGTTAAAAATATGAATAACGTCCGCCATGAAAGTTTCAAGACTTGCATCATGTTCGTGTTTTAGTTATTGACTATTAATAAATTTTTTGTTTAGCATATATCTTGCTTTGATTTAATTTTACACGATACTTCTAACAGTTGATTAACAGTTGAATTTGTTATCTTTGATCAAACTATGCCTAGCTTTTAGTTTATGATTGAATAACAAAACAAAATCACCTACCCCTCGCTACTGACGGTTGATAAACACACAGGCACGTGGCGAACCGCGCTGGCCTTCTTTAAGCTCTCACACGCTGCAGGTGTGAACACATGTCTGAACCGCAAACCAAAACAAAAATATTTAATTCTGAAGTCCTTTTATGTCAGATAATATACTCAATAATGTTCAGTTATCACCTTTATTTTTCAAGATAGCCGCAATCGTTATGCGACTTTATTGTTTGACACATTTAGACCTCCCAGCTCACGAAATCTGAACACTCATACCGCTAACACCCTGTAAAACAGATAAATGCACAGTCGCTCGCGCGAGTTTTGCGCATTGGATTTTTAGAGATGATGGAAGGCATGCAGCGGTTGTAATAACAAAAGAGTAGTTGCCCCGCATGCTAATGTGGTTGTAAACATAGAAATGAACAGCCAAACACAATTCCTTTAACCCAGTGGAATCTGCAGACAAGATAAAGCCTTTTGGGTGAGAGTGCGAGTGGGAGGGTAATTACCAGTGAGAGGGTGACAGTCGGTCTTCTTGTGGCTGGCCTTTAACACCCTACACTAATATATGTGACTGTGTAAGTTGCTTTCGTCTCTGGCCATTACTGATGAAATATTTAACTCAGAGACACAAAGAGAAAAAACTGAAAAGATTTTTCTACCACTTTTATTATTGTTATTATTATTATTATTATTATTATTATTATTATTATTATTATTATTATTATTATTATTATTATTATTATTATTATTATTATTATTATTATTATTATTATTATTATTATTATTATTATTATTATTATTATTATTATTATTATTATTATTATTATTATTATTATTATTATTATTATTATTATTATTATTATTATTATTATTATTATTATTATTATTATTATTATTATTATTATTATTATTATTATTATTATTATTATTATTATTATTATTATTATTATTATTATTATTATTATTATTATTATTATTATTATTATAGCTCAGGACTATAAAGATTTGGAATATATGAGCAGAAAAGTTATTAAAGAATGTAATGGATGCGAATTAAACATTAATTTAAAGAAAAAACAATCTACGAGTGCTGCTCAATAAAGAATGATCATAATTTTTTACGGTCATAATTTTTCGCACTAAAACTCTTTCTTATTATATTCTGTTAGCTTAATGTGAAACAAACACGCCGTAGTTTCATTGTTGGTACTCCTGGTTCCCGCCTGTGAGAACCAGACAAGTTCAAACATGTTCAGTATCGCCTACCGCTGCAATGGAGATAACATGCAGTTAAAGTTGATGTTAGAGGAAGATCCGGAGTTTCTATTAAACGCAATCACTGCTGACGAAACATGGCTACATCATTTTGATCCTGAGAGCAAACAGCAAAGCTCAGTGTGGAAAGCTCCTTCATCACCAACCCCCAAAAACCAAAAATGGTTGCTTCTGCTGGGAAAGTTATGTTCATTTCATTCTTTGATATTCATGGAATGGTTTATCAGCATGTTGTACCTGCATACACATCAGTAACTGAACAATACTACAGGGATGTCCTGAAAACATTGCAAGTCCATATCAGGTGCAAAAGACCACATTTCCGTGAAGCAGGCTGGATGCTGCACCACGATAATGCGCGGCTGCATATTGCCAATGTTGTTGCTGTATATCTTGCAAAAATCAACGTGAAGTACACCCTCACCCTCCCTATAGTTCGGATTTAGCCCCATGTGACATTTTTCTATTGCCTAACTTGAAGAATCCCTTCGTGGGAGGCATTATCCATCATCAGAAGCAGTGGTGAAGGCTGCGGAGGCGTTTTTGAAGGATCTCTGAAAAATGGTTTCCAGGATGGTTTTGAAGACTGGCAGAAACGCTGGGACAAGTGCATCGTAGTCAGGGGAGACTATTTTGAGAAGGACCATCAAAATTATGAAGACAAGTAAAGGTACGTTGTCAAAAAAATTGTGATCATTCTTTATTGAACAGCCTTCGTGTTTGTCAGACAGAGATGAAGAAAAAGGCCTAGTTTTAGAAGGCGGCATGGGATGTCTCAAAAGAAGCGAAGAGAATGTGTATTTAGGAGTGGAAGTAAATTCAAGTTGTAGAAAGGGCATTGAATATAGAATTCAAAATGGTAGAAAACAATATCTATGCTGAATGGATTTTTATGGGAAAGTAAACGTAATTAAGATATACAAATCAATAATTTCAAGTACGTCAATTTTTGTGGCAGAAACGTGGACATTGAATAATAATTTATATTTAAAATTATTATCTTCCGAAATGGATTGTTTCAAGAGATCCGCTAGGCTCTAAATTAGAAAACATCTGTAACAGAGTGATAACACAATGTTCAAAATTCACCTTTAGATTTTACAGCATATAAACAGATAGAATGGTACGTGCATGTCCACAGAGTGCCTGAGATAAGATTAGCAAAACAAGTTTTAGAATGGAATATAGCTGAAAGAAGAAGACTTGGACGACCTAGACTTAAACTGATGGAGAATTGTCAAAGAGGAATGAGGAAATTAGGTCTGGAGGAATTTGATTAGGATGGAAGATAAAAGCTTGAACTTTGGATACAGGAAGATGTTTTTACAAAGCAAACCTGTTTATAAATACATAATGTATTAGCATAATCATTGTATCATCTTTGAATTGACGTGTAGCTTTATGAAAAATATATAATTGTATGCAAAGTCATTGTATAAAAATATTTGATCTGATGCATTCACATGACCTTCTCGATTCCTGTACAAACGTTATTCTTTTGTCTACTTCATATTAAACATTTTTAGAAAAGAGTTATGTATGTGCTTGCAGGCATAATGGGAATATGAGACTACAGTAGACTCAAATGACAGTCAAATCCTTTAAGAGCTGGCTGGCTCTGTGATTGTTTTGACACTCTTGCCATTTTATTTGCATCTCCATGATCGAATCTTATGGTCTACAGGTTTTGCAAAAGTGATCCTTAATGAGCATGCCATAGGAGGACATTCCTACAAAATTCAACAAATATGTTTCATTTGTCATAAAAATGTGTTAAACTTGTGATACTTTAATCATTTAGTACCATTTTTAGATAATCAGAACATTGGACAATTGCCCACGTCGGTAGTGTAGATGGTAGCGTGTGTACCTCACGTTCAAGAGGTCCCGAGTTCAAATCTCGGTCAGGGTGAGTTATCTTCATAAGTTTTTCCCTTATCCTTAAAGATGGACGTGGGATAACTCTAAGCTCTATAGACCCCGTGCTCGATTATTTCACTGATTTCATTCATTGTCCTTCGGTGGACGTAAATTTAAAAAAATTATATAAATAAATTGGAAAATTATTTCATGTAAGCTATAGTTTGGGATGAGGATTTACTTGAAAAGTAAAGCTGCATCCTTGAGAAAAACTTCAATGATTTTTTTTTCGTCCTTTATCGTTTAGTCATATCGGACGATGAATGGAATGAGTGAAATGATGCTCAAATGGGCCCAGGATCCATGGAGCTTAGAGTTACCCGACATTCGTCTTTTTTAGGATAAGGGCAAACCCCGGAAAAACCTTATCCAGGTAACTCAGGCTGACAGAGATTCGAACTCGGCACCTCTTGAACGTGAGGCAGGCACGCTACCATCTGCGCTATCGAGGCGGGCAACTTGGTATTTAACAAAGTTTTGTTTTCGAGCTAAACACACTTAATGTGCATTTTCCTAAAAGTGTTTTTAATACAACTGCCTAGAAAACTGAGAAATCGATATTGAATTTTTATGTAAGATACGTTACATCCCTATATGCTATAAACTGGTATAGATGTAATAAAATGTTACTGTACTTTTATTTTCGAGTTTGAGAATCATTTTCATATCGGTAGAGTTGTAGTGAAATGGAATAAAACTGAATATTCTTCAGCATTCACCTCTAAAATATAGTTACTCTATTGTTCCATTTGTGAAGTGAAAAATGCATGAAGTGGCAACAGAGAACATTAAGTCATTTAAATGTCAACATTTTCCATTGAATATTTATGGAGGGGAAACAGAAAGTTTTATAACGAGATGTATTTTGTACACAGTAAGCAAAACAATTTGACTTTACTGCCATACGTGGAGTTGTTGCATCCGAACAGAGGTAGCTTTGTACCTTCCTCAAGGGGATAAAAAAGGATTTGTAAACTTGTGAATCTGTCGATAAAATGAAATAACTGATCCAGAAGGATACGTGTAACAGGCACTCTGACAGGATTTACTTCGTGGTCTCCCTCAGTATCAGGTAAATACCGGATTGGAGGTTCAGTACGCAAAGCTCTAGCTATTTAAAAATAAAAATAGAAGTACACGTAGTCACTATATAAATAAACCTAACTGTACATCATCACATACAAATGCCAGCAGTCTGACGTCTTTAAAGTCCAAATTTATAATAAAAAATTGACGGTGCAGAAAGGTGACTACGTAACAAAAGATGTCTTATCAGAAGTTCCTCAAGCAGGTGTTACAGGAAGGCGACTACGAAAGTAGAGTCGTCTGTCTCGTCCACACTACACTCAGGTGTACTTCTAACCTACAGTAACCGTCGGGATATTCTCATAAAGTGGAAATAATGTTAAATAATAGGAAAAAAAACTAAAATAAAATTTGAATTTACTGAAGAACTACAAAAACGAAAAACGTAGTTTCTGAAACATCTGCTGCTGCCTTTCAAAAAAGGTAAGCTAGAAACTGGAAGAAAGAGTTTAGTCAAAGGACGGAAAAAGAAACGGAAAGAACAATGATTCCGCTTGTAATGCTCTGGGTATACAGGAAATGAGGTTACCGAAACTTAATTCGAATTTGGAGAAGGGCTTCTGGAGCCGATGGGAAAAGTTTGGTCTGATAACCTACCAGCATGAACTTGTGTAATGGATTCTGTCCGGGAAACCACAGGAAAATCGGAGAAAATGAGAAACACGAAATTGCTACCTGCCAGTTCAAGTTGACAGACATTAAAAGCTCTGCGGACAGACAAAATTAAATTCCCTCAAAGAACCAGTGACACTAACCGCTTGTTATGTTATGAAAACTGTCTAAGGTGATAGTCGGCCCATCTGGACAGTTTAAATTAATTTTATCCGGAACATAGGTTCATCTGTGTGACGAGTTCTTTAGAAAATTATTTCAGGTATAAAAGTCACCTGAATTCTGTTATTGCAAACACGCTAATATGATAGTCATCGTACAGATATCTTCGCTGTTTTAACCTTACCATAAGGCATTTCTGACACGTTGTTATATAACTACAGTACTACAATAATGATTTGTTTATACTCTGAGTTTGGCGGGGTTAGTAATTGCTCCAGTGGCATAGCATAATTTGTAGCGCCTTCTGTTGTTGCCGAATAAGTGGACAGTTTAGAAAATGTGTTACCCGCAGACATTTCGTTTAACTCTTCTACAAATTATTCTTAACAAAATATATTTTTAGTTAATCGACATAAATGTTTGCAGGTTTACAAATTTAATTGCAGTTACAAGAGCATAAAGAAGGCTGACGAGTAGTGAAATATTTTAAAAGTGGTCGCCGTAATTTTACTTTAAAATTTTCTACAGTTTTCACAGCATCCAAGGAACAACAAATGATTTAAGAAGTATAAAAATTAAGTATTGTAAAATGCAAACAAATACCAGGAATATGATTGTTTACCTATAAACGCGAATAAATATACGTTTCTTAAACCAATTAATTTTCTATACTCACGACATCTCCTAACCTAGCTTTTAATTTACTCAAAACAGTCTTTTGTTCAGTAACGTTCTTGTTTCCCGAGTTTACTCAAAACAGTCTTTTGTTCAGTAATGTTATTGTTTCCCGAGAAGAACTTGAACAAATATAAGAAGTCTATCACGTAGGAGAAAATGTAAATTATTGCTTTTCCTTTACAAATTACTTCTTAATATGATTGATGACCCTAAGCTACGACAATTAATACGTTTTTACCTTCAAAATATTGCATCTAATAAATTTCGTAATAGTTTTCTTCCTTATAAGGTTAATGCTGATTCATATAAATGTTCACCTATGCATAGAATGTAGTCATTACACAATAAATTACATGCCTTAAACACTGATGTATTTAATATGAAAATCATAAAACTTTGCTTTATCCTGTGATTATTACAAGTAGTAGAATGACTGACTCACTGTACATGTGGACATATTGTAGCTTTATAGTGAACATTGTAAATGGGGAAACCTGTACTGTCCACATTAAATAAATAAATTAATAAAAAATCAATTTTGAATGAAGAACGCTTCAAGGACTATTCAAAGAAGAGCCAAAATGTTTTTGGTCATAAAAATACATGTATAATAAGTCCATTAGACTGTTTTTGGGAAAATAAAAAATAATGAAACCATTGTTATGGTAAAGTGGGAAAAAATCGATGACTAATTACATTTTCACTATGTTCACTGAATTCCTTCATATTTAATTCCATTAATGTAATAATGTCTTTGTAAATGAAGAACATCAGTGAGGCTTTACACAGCCAAAATGGGACCCTCAGTCATTGCAATTTCAATCTCAACTCTAATATATCGTATTATGTGTCAACTCTTAATCAAAGTATCTATTAATGTTTGACACCAGTTATATGTTTAGCTTTCGTATCGTGAGGTTTTCATAAATTTACAATGCAGTACAATTGCCTGTGCCGTGGCGTAGCGGGCTAAGGCAAAATGCCTTGGTCCCTGGCCGAAAAGCGGCGGATTTTAAGTCCCGGGTATAGGACCGGTGCCCACTCACCATCGTGAGGGAAGTAAATAGCTTACGATAGGTAAGTTGGTCACGGAAACCAACATTCCGGCTGGGGGATGCCGAGATGCTGACCACATCTCCTCACCGTATCGGTTGGATGATCGCCCACCTCTGCCGTGCGTAAGTCGGCGTGAGGTCGGTAGTCGGGTTGGTAAGCCTTGGCCCTGTAAGGGCTGTCACGCCAGGTCTGTTTTTAATGCAGTAAAATTTATTTTTGTTACGCTACCATGGAAATAGTTTATTCCCGCATCTACGTAAAACATCCTAAAGGATCGACAGGATATTGTTCATTAAATATTCAACATCGAATAAAGAATATAATAAAATATGGCTTAGGAAATTCAGGCCAAGCCTAAAACTGTCGCTTTTTACCTTGTCATATATTAAAAATTTAACTTTTCTCGTAAATTTTAAAACGCCAAGTTTGCCTTCTCGATGACGATAACACAAATATTCATTCAGGATGGAAAATTACAAGAAAACAGTTTCGTGTGTGTTTGTGTAAGCGGGAATGATATATTGGTCCCTTTAAATAGTATTAGGAGTAGTACTAGTAGTAGTAGTAATAATAGTAGTAGTAGTAATAATAATAAATAGTGATGATGCCGAAAGCCTAAATTGGGCGTTGTAAAAAAAAACTGTCAGTAAAATATTCCTATCAAAGTTGGTTGCATGCCAAATATGTATTTTTAATACATGCCTCTTTTCTATCGAACTGCATATGTTAATTTTCATGTCTCGCTTGTTTTATTAGTTTTTCTTTTGTTATTGGCAAGGTAATGGTGCGTAATATCAGCACATAACGGCATTTATTTGCGCGTGAAAGTGTTTGTTTTCATTAATAGAAATATTATCGGAATTTCGATTTATTGGAATCAGTCAGTTTGTGTGTGATGGCATTCATCTGTGTAAAGTGAAACACGATATTTGACAACTGCGGAATTATCTCCAATATTAGGCACTCGTATCTCATTTCACGAATTTCTATGCTACAGATAGAAAGCAATATATAGCTTCTCTTCAGATTTATACCATTACAGTTACCAAGGTTTCCATTAGTAAAATACCGATGTATAATACTTACATGGTCTGCTTTACCCGATATTGTCTCACGTTTATTATGTATACAGAAAATACATCTTATGACACGAAGATTTAAAAAAAAAAATTCTCCACTCTGAATTGCATTTTATATGGAGAATTTGTCGAAATTTTGAACGTTTCAACAATATGAAACGGTAGAGTCAGACGGAAAAATTCAATGCCATAGCCGAGATTTGAACCACGGATCTTCTGGTCTCTGTCCAACCGCTCTAAACCATTGAGTTAGTATGGCCAACGTGCCAACATGACATTAAATTCTCCAACTAACTCGTGTTTTTCCCGGTAAACCACTAGCAGTTCTCATAAACACATGAGACAACTACCTTAATGGCGACTTACTATGCTGTAAGTACTTTAAGGCCCGGGCTTTATAGTTCAGTCCACTATTAGGTACAATTAATGGAAATTAATTGTTCTTTCACACTAGCCGTTTGTAGGACGCACTATGAAACGATAAAGCCAGACGGAAAAATTCAGTGCCATAGCTGGGATTTGAACCACGGATCTTCTGGTCTTCGTCCAGCCGCTCGAGACCATTGAGCTACTATGGCCAACGTGCCGATATGACATTAAATTCTCCAACTGACTCGTGCTTTCCCGGTAAACCACTAGGAGTTCTCATAAACACATGAGACAACTACCTTAATCCCGGCCATGGCATTGAATTTTTCAGTCTGGCTCTACCGTTTCATAGTGCGTCCTATACACGGCTAGTGTGAAAGAAGAATTAATTTCCATTTCAACAATAGTTTAACGATTTTGTTTAAAATACCGTCCGTTTAAGATACATATCTAACGAGTAAAGTGTATCTTGAATTTTATGGTAACAACCTGTGAAGAATTATTCATTAGAAGGAATTTTGGATAATTTTGTGTAACTGCAAACGAAAAAAGAAGATAAAAATGTACTGTACGAAAAATGTAGAGCTCATTTAAACTCATAAAACATGTTTAATATGCTATTTTGGTCGAGCATTAACATTTTGCGAAATATATATATATATATATATATATATATATATATATATATATATATATATAGCTTTAGGCTTGAGTTTTAACATTCATAACATTTTACAAGTGCTAAGTGAAAATTAATGTATGAATCCGCTACCTTAAGAAAAAAAACACATCACTACCCAATACTTTTGTTACTAAAGAGTAAGCATTTTACTGTTAGAGATGAATAATCTCTGCAGAGTCGAATTACTTCTGCCAGGGTTAATAAATTTAAAATTTGCGAGACAAAAGCGCATCATTCTTCAGGAACGTCTACTCTAACATGAATTACCTCGCAGATGACTTAGTCCGATGTTCAGTTTTTCTTTAGTTACACGCTAAATTCACTTCCTTGGAAATATTTGTAACGATTTTTGAACTTCACCATTACTTAAATATTCTTTGTCATACATTGCAGATGACTTTTGAGGCAGCAAACTAAGATTAGGAATTCTAGCTTCTCGAATTTCTTCAGTTATAAAACTTTCCTCGCCTGAATCACTCATTTTGATATACAGTTTACCATTTCTTATTTTTGTTACAATTCTTCGCTATTTAAAGTCTTAAATATCATCTTATAACTACTAAAATCATCGATTCTAAATCGTTTTGGAAAAACCAGTTTTAATATCTTTTTTATTCATAATTCATATTGATTTTTTCTTAGGTAAAGATAAAATTATGTATGCGTCTAGTGAGATTTTATGTTTATTATACTCTTGAATTTTAAGCCCTCGGCACGTTGAATTTTTCCAGTCTCTAATTGACATTAACTTAGCTCGCAAGTAAATAACTATTATTTTCCATGATGTCACTCAGTGGTTTTTTGTCTTTTTTAAAGATATGGTCATCACTTTAATCTCCGGTTCTCCCCCTGTACGAGGTGCGTTCAAGTTTTAACCCCTATTTTTTCAGGACAGCAACTTCTGGTATCCCTTTAAATACACGTGGTAGTTAGTGAATACGTGAAAGAGATGGCAGCACTGTACAATGCACAGAGCTCTAGTGGCAACGACGAGAGTTAGGTGTGACAGTTCAATGAAGGCAGAACATCGTGTGACAACAAACCAAGACAGTCACGGCCTCGCACCAGCCGGTCCACCAAGTGGAGAACGTTGTTTTGAAGGATCGCCGAATGAGTATTTTCAGATCTTCATACAGGATTGTGTACATAGATCCCACGGAAATGCCAATTTTGGAGGCGATGTCTGCAAGTGTCTTGGTTTGTTGTCACACGATGTTCTGCCTTCATTGAACTGTCGTACCCAGGAACGCACATTAGACACATCCATGCTATCATCAACACATGCCTTACTCAACTGGAGATGAATTACAATAGGTGTCACACCACGAAAATGGAGAAAACGAATGCTCTGTCACTAGAGCTCTGTGAATTGTACAGTGCTGCCATCTCTTTCACGCATTCACTAACTGTCCACGTATATTAAGAGAAAAAAAGAAGTTATAACTTAAACGTACGTCGTACTTGCGCAGCAAAATGTGTAAGAAAACATTTTATGCAAGCATTTGTTTGGATGAACACGAAATAGAACAAACACCCTATTCTATGAATGGTTTATAGAAAAGAGGTAAAAATAAACGAAAAACTAATAGACCTTTCAGGACAAATGTTTCCATTTTATTCAATGATCTCAAAAGTCTATTTCCGTTGAAATCTGGAATACAATACTTCCTCTACGTTAGGTATAAGCTTTTAAATGGATTCCCCATGAGAGAGAAACCTTTAAACAAAGGAAATAAATTCAGAAACTAAACTTTGTGACCCTGGCGTGCAGAAGTATCAGGCAAGGATCACTCGAGAATGCTGAATAAATAATAAGGAAGGGATTTCTCCCTCGTATGGCTTGACTGGAAGTTTGGCGCCAGCTTGAGAGAGAGAGAGAGAGGGAGGTGGGTGCTTTTCGTTCCCTAGCAACTGTTTTCTAGCAGAGAAAACTGGCTCGTATTCAAATAGGTCAGTACGCATTTTGGGAAAAAGGCACCAGCTTTCGTTACTGGCGTCCACACTCGTCTCTATACATGACATAACTCAAGAATGCTGCGTATAAGTTTGATTAGAAACTGACAATACCTCTTTGTTAAATTGCGGGAAGAGGTGTTATATTTCCCTCAGTACTGTAGATCCAGGACAAGAAGGCAAGCTAGAGGAATGTGTAGCGTAATCACCTTTGCCTTCCCAAGGGTGTTTATGCTCACCTACTCAGTATGACAAGGATGGAAGGTTCGTTTAGAATACACAAGTGTTGCCACTCATCCATACATAATATCTACAAACATTAGAACTGGCAGCATAGGTGACTCATATGCACTATCATACACTCATTTCGTAGTAAACACATTCGTTATCACAACAGTTCAAGCTCCTCTGCCCTTCATTCCCCTCCAGTTTTCTTGTCGTGGGCATACAGTACATTGGATTGGATTACGTCAAGGATGGGCCTCGGCACTGAGTTCTAGTCTTGATCTATTGTACCCATGCCCCAAGTGGGGCATTCACCGGGAGGTTGAGGTGAGAGGAGACACAGGGCGGCCGTCCCAAGGAACGACAATGCACAGAGCATGGTCTCTGCAGTTGACTGGCTGGAAATCCCCCGCAGGCAGTAAAATGGGTAACCTACCCACCGGGGTCCTGAAACGGCCCACGAGTTCGGCCCGGGAACTATTCTACCGTAGGAGTGTCTACCAAAAGCATATGAACCTGCCATGCAACGCCAGGACTCTCACCGACACTTCTACCCTGAAAGAGACCACCAAATGAGAGATGATGCGAATGATTCGGGAGAGAGTTCCGGACACGTCATCAACCTATCCAGCATTTGCCTGTCAACCCGTGAAAATCCCATGGGTCAGGTAGTACGGCCCCGGGAATCAAACCGGGACCTTCCGATACGGGCCACAGACCAAACCGCCTGAGCCATCCCGCTCGGTTTCCTTCGTACATAGTTTGTACCTAAACATTAGGAGAGCTTGGGACTTAAGAATGAGTACGTGTGGGTATGCAATGACTATAGAATGAAAAATAACTCATCTTTTATACTTAGTTATAAGTAAAGACCGGAGAGATTTGCGCTCGCATGCGATATAACAGAGTATAAATGACGTCAGATGTCCAGCACGACTATCAAATGTGTAAACAACTGCCACTCCACTAGGAACAAACGTCGAAGACAACGTAACCTAGTAGTCTGGGAACCATTAGTGAAGCATCTCCTTGCAAGTGTATGCAGACGCAAGGTCAAGGTTTAGTATAACGCGAGTGCATTGCTTCCTCTGGCAGTGAGGCGGTTGTCATGGTCAGGCTGTACCTACCTGAAGTTGTTTACATACGCGGCTGATAACAACACAGTCCGTGTACAGTACGCCTATGGAAACACACACACACACACACACACCTCCGGCCTTTAGTTATAAGTATCATTGTCCACAGTTCTGTAAACATATTTTTACAAATATTTATATTTGTAGGTAAATGTTTGTGGAAATACTTTCATTTTATAGTTTGTTCTACGTAAAAGTGAAAACAGAATCTGAACTGACAGCCAAATGTTTAAAAGGGTGGTCATGTGTGCTGACAACGAAAAACAAAAGAATTTTATGTAGTGTACCAACCACATCTCTTACGAGACTTCTTGTTCATCAAACTTGGTATATTGATAGAGCTAAATTGAAAAATTCAATGCCGTGGCCGTGATTTGAACCACGGATCTCCTAGTTTCCGTCCAGTCGCTCTTACCCATGGAGCTACCATGGCCAACGTGCTGAAATAACATTAAATTCTCCAATTGACTCATATGTTTTCCCAGTAAACAACTAGGCGGTCTTGCATCCGAGATACACTGTTTGTGGCGACTTACTACTGTAAGTACAGGAGTCCTAGGCTTCATCATTAAACTCTTATTAAGTTAATGGTTGGAAATTAATTGTTCTTTGACACTAACCGTATATAGGCTAAGGTTTTTGGATAGATAGGAATTTGCAAAGAATACAACAGTAAAATGTTTGAGTATACCTTCCCGTTCCTTTACATGAAAAAGTGTGGGTTATTTTGAACGGCTATTACGTTTTTTATTAAAATATTATGTGTCGCATATATTCAGGTAACGTTATGAAATGTATATTTTGAAGTTTTTCGAAATATCTATAAATAACACTAATGTCAATCAATTTTGAATCATTTTATATATCTTATAAACCGTAATTTATATTAAAAACTCCTACACAAATTTGTTTTTAACATACAATCTTGTATACATTACTTTTATTGTGAGATGAGCAATTTCTAAGGTAGCTGCTATTGTTTTTAATTTTTAAATAATCATATTGTAAACTGCTGTGCCCATTCTCGTACCTCCTTACCTATATAAACTGCACTTTTCCTTGTCATATTTACAACGAGGTGTTGCCTTTGACATAAAGAGGATGAAAATGCCACGATTTGTAGGAGTTGTTTACAGCAATCAAAGTCAAAGGAAGTCTTTAGGGAAAGGCTTTTCAATGTAACTCATCAAGTGTGTAGATTCCTGACACACATACACAAACTCCTACAAAATGTACATTTTTCCTTCTAAAAATGTGTTTTCAATCTTTTATCAGATTTTGGAAACATCAAATCTCTCTAGCAATGGAATGTAAGATAATGCTGTATTTACACACACACACACACACACACACACACACACACACACACACACACACACACACACACACACACACACACACACACACACACACACACACACACACACACACACACACACATATATATATAGCGCATCCGTGGGGCTTTCCATAGAGCAAGACCTAGAGACTAACAAGCTCCCTCCCGCCCATCTGGTCCTGTGGACTCAAGACGGGATGGAAATGGATACGCTACTAACGCGCACCAACTCCAAAATGGGAAGGCTACCGATATGACCTCGGTAGGGCCGCCTGGTGATCTAACACACCTTCTACTAGCTATGCAGGCTAGTGCGCGGGAATATATGGCTTCCCTCAACCCCTCCCGTAGGGGGAGGGATGCGTCCCTTTCAGCTGCCAAGGTGCGGGCGCTGTGGACCCCTAGCACTCGTGGTACCTCTGACGTTACTAGAGGAACCTCGGGCCAAACATTCGAGCCCCTCCCTCTGGGAGTTGTTCGGATTGGGTCTGACGTCACTAGAGGAACCTCGGGCCGAACATCCGAGCCCCTCCTTCGAGAGTTCTTCGGATTGGGATGGACTCGAGGGGGCAGTGTGTTCCCGAAACCCGTGGGAATCGGGTACGTCTTCGGACGGGGTTGAGGGAAGCCATTAATTCTCCCGGGTACTAGCCTGCAAAGCTAGTAGAAGGTGTGCTAGATCACCAGGCGGCCCTACCGAGGTTTTTCGGTAGTCTTCACCTTGAGTGTTGACGCGCGTAAGTGGCGTATCCACTTCCCTCCCGTCTTGAGTCCATAGGACCAGATGGGGGGGGGGGGCTTGTTAGTCTCTAGGTCTTGCCCTATGGAAAGCCCCACGGAGGACGCCGAGCGCCCTTTGGGACAGCTCGGATACTCCATGGTTGAAGGAGGCCCGGGTCTTGTTCCTACGGGTTCAAGGCTAATGGGAGTAGAGTCTCTGGACTCGCAGTGTGTTCTCGCCACCCACGGGATATTGGGTACCTCCCGCCAGGCCTTGGACGCCCGGAGGGGTTAGAGGGTTGCCTCATAAGTTCCGGGTGCTAGCCTGCAGAGCTAGTAGCTGGTGAGCTAGACACTGGCGGCCCTACCAAGGTTTTTTGCTAGCTGGTTCATTAAGGACCGGCGCGTAAGTGGCGTATCCACTTCCGCCCCGTCTGCCGTGTGCAGGTGGGGGGGCAGTTTATAAAATAGGTACTGTACTACGGTAAATATACCCGAGAGGCCCGGGTTCAGGTCCTACGGGTCCAGGACTAATGGGAGTAGATCCTCGCATTTAATTCCCTCAACCCCGTCCGGAGGCGTACCTGATCTCCCACGGGTATTGGAAAGCAGTGTACCATCGAGTCCAACCCAATCCGAACAACTCCCAATCAGGGAGGGTTCGAATGTTCGGCCCGAGGTTTCTCTAGTAACGTCAGAGGTACCACGAGTGCTAGGGGTCCGCAGCGCCCGCACCACGGCAGCTGAAGGAGACGGATCCCCTCCCCTACGGGGGCTGTATCTGTATACTCGAAAATCTTCCTGTTGGTTATATGATGCGATGAAGGGAGGGGGCACCTCGCCTTTGACCCGGCATAAATCTATCGTGGGCTACCAGGGGGAAGATATGACACAAATGGAGGTAACAAACTGGTAGAGGGCGAAGTCAGCGAAACCGCAAAGATGTGCAAATCTCCATAACAGTTGGAGTGATTGTCACCCGGACACCGTCGAAGCTTCCCAGCGATCGTAGTGTTCAGGCCAGCTAAGATTTACTGAGCGGAGCTTCTGTACCATCTGCCTTCATCCGACTACAGAGCTGAAAGATGTTAAGGAACTAAAATGAGTTAGAGAAGGAAATGAATCCATGGATTAGAGATTTCGAGCATTCCTCCAAACAAGGGGAAACACCAAGTCAGGGTATTCCTTTGACGGGATCGAACCTCAACCTTCCATTTGCGAGCCGTACGTGTCAACGTGGCATCACTTTATTCGGTAATATTACTTATAATAATTTACATTTTCTATGATAATATGATTATTGTTTGGTTAAATGAAAGGAAAATTATAATAGAGAGAATACTGGATTTTATTTTTATTTTAATCTATACTAGATCCCACTATTTTAAAGTATTCTTTTGCATAATTTCCAGCAAAGTGCCTAGAATTTAATGCTGTGCATTCACTTGCAATTACTTTTCTATCTTTGTAGATTCTAGAAGAATCAGCGTAGAAGACTTTGGGAGGTTGGGGTGGGGTGGGGAGAGCTGTATTAGGTTTATCGAGCGAGAAAAGTTTCTCATTATCGCTCCTCCGAGACTATTTGATTTTAACGCCGCCTTTATCTCACAAGTCTTTTGTTTTGCACGCGATTTCACGCAGAGGTGACGTCACTTTCACTTAATGGCTAGCGGCGGTGAAGCGAGAAATATGAAACCAGGACGTTTGGCTTCTGCCATATTGTGGATGAGCCCTCTTTATTTTTTTATAAAGGATCCTCTTTCTTTTGTATTGCTTGATGAGCCCTGACAATTAAGAGTAGATGATTAATATAGTCAAAATCAGAGGCCGCGTACAGGGCGTTCTAAAAGTCTGTTTTACTTGGAGTATGGGAAATTGCCTATGTAATTACGATTATATTTATTGCATTAATGTATTATTTTGAATTAACTCTGCAGCTACTTCTTATAATAGCTGTATTCTGTACTTTTTACGCATTTTACTTTTTCAACGTTGTAAATTGTTCAACATGTCACGTTTCTTCCTATAAGTTAAGTAAAAACACATTACGTTGTACCCAAATTTGATATTACGTATTCTGCTTCTGTATTTTCCTTTCTTCTTCGTCGTCTGTACTTCAAGGTTTAGATACAAATACCTGCTCCGACTTCAAAATGTATCTGACCATCATTTTCTTGGTCTTCACGGAAGTCTTAATCATTTCGGCCTATATATAGTGAAATTATTCTCCAGAATTTGTGTAACACAAACTATTTAAAAATCACCAAAGTTCATAGTTTTCTTCCTCTCGTACTTGATCACTAGCAAACAGTCAAACCCACTGTAAAACAATTGTACCATTACCATGTGTGTTGGAAGAGAGTTCAGAGAGCTAATATTTTTTTCTCTTTTCCTCGAAGTATTACAGTTTATGGGATTTGGATTTCATTTCGGCGGGGATTCGGTATGTAGACCACCATGCTGGGCCCATTGTTCCTATGCCCCCAAGTGAGGGCATCCCCGGGAGGAAGGATGAGGCGAAGGGGACAGAGGGGGGCCGATCCAAGGAGCCACGACAGTAAAGAGAGCAGGGTCCCTACAGTTTACTTGATAGAGACTTCCCCCGACAGACCAGGACAACGAACTCACTCACTCGCCTACTGCGGGACGGCAAACAGCCCTGCAGCCGAGCACTAATGGGGCTAAGGGAGGCGATCCGAGCTCCAGAGGTCCCTGGCTGGCCCTCACGAAATGGTCCCAGCAGAAGAGCAGAGACCGGCAACAGACCTACCGGAGGAGGAAGTAGTTTTCCTCAGAGCATATCATCCCGCCATGCACCACCGACACTTCTACCACGAAAGAGACCACCAGATGAAAGGTGATAATGGAGATGAAATGGAGGGACAAGGAATTCGGGGGATGTAATTAGCCTACCCAGCATACGCCTAGCGACCCGGGAAAACCTCGAAACAACCATGGTTCAGGTAGGTCAACCACGGGAATCGAACCTGGTCCTCCTGAGTCATTTCACTCGATATTACAGCTTATGACTTTATGGTTTATGGAACTTCGGTGCAAGTACAGTCGTCCTCAAATTTATCGCTATTTTTAAAATACATGCGTTGTAACCCATTACACATAAAATAATCTGTTTTAATCAGGTTATTTATGCAAACGGTTTCCGAAAAATTTTTGCGTTTCCGCGTTAGGTAGTTTTCCGGGGAATAGTTCCGTTCCGTAAGTATAATGTTCCCGCCTGATAGCGTAGATGGTAGCGTGTCTGCCTCACGTTCAAGCGGTCCCGAGAATCTTGGTCAGGGTGAGTTATCTGGATGTTTTTTCGGGGGTTTCCCTTTTCTTGAAAGATGAATGACGGGTAACTCTAAACTGTATGGACCCTGGGCTTATTTGAGCATCATTTTACCCATTTTATTTTTCGTTCGATATGACTTAACGTTGGAGGATGTAAATTAAAGAATAAGCTGAAATTTTGATTCTATGTATTTATTTTGGAAGGCAATTGTTTTCTTTCATGCTTGTTGAAATTTTAAAGCTACAATCCTCACATAACTTCTGCAACGTTGTTGTGTGGAGTTCTTCAGTTTTACTTATTAATTGATCATTCGCAAATAGTATCGTCATAAGCATAAAATTTGGTGTAATTCAAATGCCTCCATTAATTTCAAACAAAGATTCCCTAATCAAGCCATCCATATAAATTGAAAACAACGTGAGAGATAAGCTACATCCCTGCCTTGCACCTTACTTTATGTGTATCTGTTTATTATAAACTCCATTTCCAACATGTATACTGATTGTTGTTTTAATAATACATTTTGGTACTTTAAGTGAATTCGGATATCATCTTCAAGTCATAATCTCCTAAAGTTTTCCCCTGCTTACTCGATGAAACGCTTTTTCGTAATGAACGTAGGCTGTATGAGTTTCAAAGTTAAATTCCCTCCTTTTTTTCCGCTATATACTTGACTGTAAAAGTGACATCTGTAGAGGATCATCCTTTTCTGAAACCATCTGCTCCACTATCAGATAGTGCTTGTATAGGGCTTGTAGCTCTATCAAGCAAGACTTTCTGATTAAAAAGCTTCATGTAAATGAGCCGGAAGGACAATAATTACGAACGATTTGGCAAGAAAAAGAATAAGGATTTTGGAATGTGGGAACATGTTATTCGGTACCTAAAAAAAAACTTTTAAGGAAAGCTGTGTGTGTGTGTGTGTGTGTGTGTGTGTGTGTGTGTGTGTGTGTGTGTGTGTGTTTGTGTGTGCGCGTATGTGTGCGCGCGTGTGTGTGTGTAGTGAGACATGCATTTTCAAGAAAATTACCGCTACCCAAATTCTCGTTATTAAATTTTTGCGTCTCAGAAATGGCTCTAAAGGTTTTTTTTTTTTTTTTTTTTTTTTTTTTTTGTTGAAATGCCTGCTTATACTTTCTTAGTTAATAAAATGTACATGTTGAATTTTCTGAGAATAACCGGTGAACGTTTCATCATTTTGAATAAATTTTGTATAATTTATGTAACTGTTTAAGATATAACCTTAAAAGAGACAAAAATATGCTACAAAAATTTGATCATTAAAATATGTCTAAAATAAAATTTGTGGCCTTAAGATACAAGAAATTTTTTAAATATATCATACTTTTTTGAAGTGCAATGTCGCAATTCGTTAGTTTTTGGTATCATACAATGTGTGACTTCAAAGCCATCATATAAATGAAATTGTACTGAAAGCCTTTCTGCCTTTATATAAATTAACATAGAGTAGATAAAACTATTTTTGTGGCAATTGTTTCGGAGACATAAAAATAGAAGCTAGTAAATGGAGACGCCATGTGAACCTAGCATTCAGTTTTTTCACTAGTTTAAGATATGACGGTAGTTGATTAGAGAAACAATTGCTAGTCGTTTCTGGATCGTGGAGAACCCCGTGGCTGTATCAGTCTTCTCATAATCTGTAATGCCTTCAGTTGAGCTCCGAGTTGTTGAGTGATTTCACTTTACGCTTCATTTCCGGCGCACCCCAAATCGCTTATTTCCTATTATCATCATCGTCTTGATGCCAGCAGCGTGGTCGGAGCCGCAGATATTCCGCTTTGCTAAACATATACAAGCAGAACGATTACATAGCAAGTTTTGTGGGATTGCACCACCTCCTGGAGGTGCTGTACATCAATTGTACAGAAAAGAAACAGAGAAATCAGATGGTTTTCAGTCACGTTTCTCTCGATTAATTCTTACAAACATTACATCACGAATTTTAGTTTTAAGTATTTGAAAACTTATGCCAACAATGATGAATATCCCTATAAAAATTCTATTTGATGTAAATTGCAAGTGCTAATGAAATTTACATTTATTGCGTAACAAGGTTTCCTCTATCTCTTCCGATTTACCAGTTGTATGAAAGTCATTTGAAGAAAAGAATGTTATAGGCTATTTCAGAAAATACAACTTCTACATCTTACTTTTCATACAGATTTTAATCAAGAATATGAGTCATCCTCAGCCACCTATTTGTAAACCCCGGGGGTGAGGTGCAAGCCTTCTATGCAAAGAGAGTAAAATGTAAATTTAGGCAAAATGGATTGTAAATGTGAAAATTAATATAATGTGCGAATTAAATTAGAAATAAAACACATGTACGGACAAAACAGAGGATTGATATGGTAAAGACTTGACAAAAAATATGACTATATACCATGACTTTAATCATAAAAATACGAAAAGTGAATTTAACCAATTTGTGAGTATATATCATGACTTTAGTAGTACGTCCTCTTTAACTACCCTCTTATACTACTACGTGGTGTTAGGGCATTCTTGTTTTTCTTAACCCTTATGTGGGTTCAGGAACACTTAGACAGAGAATCCAGGATGGGTGATGCCTGGTGTGAGAGTAAGGGAAGTGGATGACAGAATGAGTGCGAGATGAAATTATAGAAAAGATGATGAAGGTTTGGTGGAATGCTGGTGGGGGAAACCGGAGGACAGCCCGCCTCAGGACAATTGTCGGGTAACTCTAAGCTCAATGGATCCTGGGCTCATTTGAGCATCATTTCACCGATTCCATTCATCGTCCTATATGACTTAACGTTGGCGGACGTAAATTACAAAAAAAAAAAAAAAAAAAAAAAAAAAGATGAAGAAAAAAACCGCCTCAGTACCGTGTTGTCCACGACAATTCTCACTTTTCGGCCGCCTAGGATCAAAACCAGGTCTAACCATTCGATCACGGTGCACATGCATGCAAATACACAAACCAGTACACCAAAAAAGTACTGACTATGAAGTGAATCTATAATTGCGCTAAGCCTGCTTCGACTACCTTATTGAATTGCATCATCCTAGAATTGCACTTCTGATGTAAACAAGCCTCATGTCTATAAATTACCCTGACAAAATATTTTTGTGTTTTATCTTGTTCTTGTTTATCAGTATAAACTTTCTGTACGTGTTTTACATATTACTTACGTTGAAATTACAAATAGAATATAGTAAGGTAGGCGATATTCATATTTTTAAAAAGTGCATTAGCTCAGAACTAGAATATAGTAAGGTAGGCGTTATTCATATTTTTAAAAGGTGCAATATATTAGAACTTCCATGATGTTTGCATGATCACGAGGAAATAAAAGCAAATAGCAACTCACCTCTTGAAAAGAATGTTAGTTTTTGAAATTCAGACCAATAACATTATCAGCCATACAAAAGTCATTCTGAATGAGGAGGACATCAGAGCTATCTCCAGAAAATTCAAGAAATATCTTTTACTTGTTTCATAAGTTATCTTATACATACATTTTCTTTAAAATCGTTAGGGAAGTTTCTGAAAACATAAACAATATTCAAATAATTTCACTGAAAGACGTATTTGGTGTTGTGACAGGATCCAAGATGTTAATGACGACATACAAATGGAGCCCAAAAAAGAAGTAAATAAACAGACAATAACTGTAACTTAATTTGGAAATGTTCGGCTATATTATCACAAGCTTTTTCATGGATTTGATGTAACCTTAACTTTTAGCAATGTTAAACAAATCTGGAATATATGAATAAAATTTTGTTCAAATTTCGTTTTAAAATTCCACCTCCTTACTTGCCATAGTTTAAAACGTGTTAGATATAGTAATAAAAGTGACGTTTATGTTTCAAAAATACTTTAAGTGACCTAGATTACGAGTCACAAGTTCAAATGTGAACACAGCGATACTGTAAAAGTAATAACAGTCCATTTCCGGAAAGTGCGTCTCATTATTTTAGGATATGCATTACCAGGGCTGCATTACCAGCCAAGAGAGAAAGGGGCAGCACTATGCATACGTAATACAATTACTGTCGAAGCGTTCTAACCTGTTAGTATAATGTGTTTTCTGTGTTTAATTTGTGATGCCATATTTTACATTTGTTTGTTTCTGCTAATTGGAAATAATGAATCTAGAGTTTCGACAATGGAAATGCACGCCTTTTGTTTCGCGTTATCTGCATTTCACTAAGATTGTCACAGTGATTATAAATATAGCTGTTAATATTAGGACCAGTAAACTTAGCCTACGCTTTCTCTACCTTGTGGTTACAATAAGTATTGTATTGTATTTGATAAAGAGATTCTTTTTTGGCTTAATAGTTTGTCCTTTTTACGAATTCCAAGTCGTCTTCCTCTGTTTCCGCCGCCTTACTCATGTGAGACTACTGAGGAAGGTCTTTTCAAGTGGTGGGTTTTACAAAAGAAAGGCCACAGACTGAAGAACAGGAAGAAAAAGAAAGTAGCGTTTATAACATTAGGTAAGTGCAAGATGGCATAAAAATAATGAAATATATTCAATAAAGACTGATCACATTTTTTTTTTTTGACAACGTGCCTTTACTCATCCACATAATTTTGATGGCCCTTCTCAAAATAGTCTCCTCTGAATGCGATGCACATTTCATATCATCCACTTCTGCAGCCTCATACAACTGATCTACCCTCCTGGACGTCCTCTATGATCCACAGACTGAGTGCTCCTAGATAGACATTTGCCTCTACTTGCAAATGCCGAGGGTGGATATACAGATTAAGAAGAGCACTGCTACTATGGTCCCTAGTATCACTAACGCATTTACAGCAAAATGTAAATATCCATCTCGTCTAACATCAGGCAAGCAGAAAAGTTCTACGTGACGTATTGACTAGAGTCTTGTGCTTTGGTTCTCTACTACGAAACGTGCCCGGGTTTCATTCCATCCTTGGATGGTGCCAATTTTAGGACCCTGGTATAGGACCGGCGCCCACTCATCATAGTGAGGAATTTGAGTAGCTACGATAGGTAGCGAATCACGGTCAAGAGAGCTAACTTTCCCGCTGGGGATGCCCTGATGCTGACCACATCTCCTCCCCGAATTGGCTGGATGATCGCCCACCTCTGCCTTGTGTAACTGGCAGGTTGGCAGGTTGTGGCCCGCTTTACGCCATGGATTACTATTCTAGGCAGAAAAGTAAACATTTTTATGTAACAATAATTTGTTGACCTTTAAAAATAAGACGTAATGAATAGAGAAATAACGTCAACGAAAAATATTATTGTTTACTTCTCTGGTACAGACCTTTAAGCAAAAGTGTATTACAAAGAACTTATCGCGGCATTAAATGCAAGAACAGATTACAAAAGCACCGCAGACATAATCTATTATATTTACTAGCACAATAGAAATCTCCACCAGAGGTGCAGGAACAATTTAATGGTGTTCCAAGATTTATTTACCCCGGCGCTCCGAGCCTTCGATAGCACCCAGCTTCTGCAAGATTGAGTGCTGTGAAGATTTATTGTCGCTTGAAATTCACATATCTACTGGCCACCAGGGCGATCTGCATCGAAATATATGGCAACGTTTCTCTCTTTCTCACTTCTTTTGTTTCCATTGTCAGCTTAGTGTGGATCGGCATTTCTCATACCGGTAGTGCTTAAGCCTGCATGAGTTAATATTTAATACCTTTTATGACTTTAGAAAAAGAATAGTAGATGCTAACGTATCGTGCAAACAGGTTAAAAAAAAATCTGATGTATTATATTACATGTCTTTCTTGTAGTTTGTGCCTCCCCTTCATATTAATCTCACTCCAGTTTATTTTTCGCCTTCTTGCTAATCCAGATAAACGTAGGAATAGTTTCATTACACTTTTCATTGCCCGCATTCGTGGCATAGATGGTAGCGTTTCTGCGTCACGTTCAAGAGACTCCGAGATCGAATCTTGGTCAAGGTGAGTTACCTAGATAAGGTTTTTTTTTCTAGATAAGGGTTTCCGGATAAGGATGAATGCGGGGTAACTCTAAACTCTAAGGACTCCGGCCTCATTTGAGTATCATGTCAACCATTTCATTCATCGTCCGATATGATTTAACGTTGGAGAATGTAAATAAAAAGAAATAAATCCTTTCATGGAAGTGTTGAAAACAGTGTTGTTGTATAAATTAAATTAATTGGGAGTCGATTAATGACACAGAACAACACTTACTTTTAAATTTTCCCGGAACTAGTTTCTGAGGCCTTCCCTCTATCTTCAGCCGGACATCGACTTGTTCTCATTGGTGTAGCTGGCAATATTTTGTCATCGGTCTCCTCTGGTGGCGGTTCGAGGAACTTGCTGAACAAATCTTTCTGGGGGATGTCGAAATTGAATACTTTGTTCCTATTTTTTTAAATAAAGATTTGTTCCCATGTGGACAGTTCTTCTTTTCCTGTTGTATGTTTTAGTAATTTTGGTTCTGGATTAATGTTGTGGTTTTTTTTTCCAAAAATGCGTGGCAACTGCTGATTTTTCTAATGGTTTGTATTTTATGTTCCTAAAGTGTTCCTTTGCTCTTCTTTATAAACTTCTTTTGGTTTTTCCAATACAAATTTGACTACAGTCACAGAATTCAATTTGATATATACCAGATTTTTTGTTAGATGGAATGGCATCTTTGATGTTTGAGCAAATTAGGTTTTTTAAGGAGTAATGGTTCACTGGAGCTAGTTGAATGTTTTGTTTTTTGAAGACTGTTTTGAATTTATCAAAGGCCCATGGATGTTAAGTGAATTTTTTGAAGATCATTTTAGTTTCTGTAGCTGAGAGGGATGTGGTTTCCTTTAGTAGTTTCTTCTTATTTGCTAAGTTCACTTTTTTGTCTACTAGTAATCTGGGAAAGTCATTTTTCTGTGCTATTTCAATAATTTTGTTGTCTTCTATTTTGTATTCTTCTGCTGTGAGAGGGATGTTGACCAGTCTGTGTGCTAAACTATTAAAGATTGCCTTTTTGTGGGATCTTGGATTGTAGCCATTAGCTTTTATGTAGTTGTCTGTCTATGTTGGTTTTCTGTAAATGCCAAAGTTTATTCTATTTTTATTTCTGATTATTTTTAGATCTAAAAATGGTAAATACTCATCTTTTTCAACTTCTACAGTGAACTTGATGCTTTTTTCTTGAATTTTTAAAAGTTTTAGTACATCACTGATGTGTTTTTTTGGCACTATGGCAAATATGTCATCTACATATCTTTGCCAGAGTTTGAACATCCATGGGAAACCTTTAGTGATCCTTATTTCTAGTGCACTCATGTACAGATCGGCCACGAAGGGTGATAAGGGGTTGCCCATTGCTAAACCAGAAGTTTGATGGAAATATTTTGTTTGAAACTGGAAGAAATTCTGTTCTATGCATAATTTGGTAAGTTTGATGTAATCTGAAATTTCAAGTGATGACATTCCAAGTGATTTGAGACATTTTCTATCAATGTTGGGAGTTGTTTAACTGGTATGCTGGGAAACAGTGATTGAACGTCAAATGAGACTAGTGTGTCCTCTTCATTTCGTTCAGTATCCTTAATGTGTTCTATAAGTTCATAGGTGTTTTTGATGCTTAGGCTATCGAATTTTGGAAATGAGTTGAATTTGTTTATTAGCCACTTTGCAAGTTTGTATGTTGGTGAAATGATACTGCTAACTATAGGTCTCATTGTTGTTGATTTCCGTTGCCTGCTCCAGTGAACCATTACTCCTTAAAAAACCTAATTTGCTCAAACCTCAAAGATGCCATTCCATCTAACAAAAAATCTGGTATATATCAAATTGAATTCTGTGACTGTAGTCAAATTTGTATTGGAAAAACCAAAAGAAGTTTATAAAGAAGAGCAAAGGAACACTTTAGGAACATAAAATACAAACCATTAGAAAAATCAGCAGTTGCCACGCATTTTTGGAAAAAAAAAACCACAAAATAAATCCAGAACCAAAATTACTAAAACATACAACAGGAAAAGAAGAACTGTCCACATGGGAACAAATCTTTATTTCAAAAAATAGGAACAAAGTATTCAATTTCGACAACCCCCAGAAAGATTTGTTCAGCAAGTTCCTCGAACCGCCACCAGAGGAGACCGATGACAAAATATTGCCAGCTACACCAATGAGAACAAGTCGATGTCCGGCTGAAGATAGAGGAAAGGCCTCAGAAACTAGTTCCGGGAAAATTTAAAAGTAAGTGTTGTTTTGTGTCATTAATTGACTCCCAATTAAATTAAAAAGAAATAAGTTTGTACATTTCATCGTTGGTACAAGAGCCTGAAGTGATCGTCAAATGATATATTTACAAGAAGAATTTATATGAGCTGGCTTTGAAACTTCATGCCCCTTGCTCTCAATGTTCCAAAATAAATGACAAAAGATACTATTTAAACCAATTACGATTATCTATAAACTGACTAATGCAGCAAAACGAAAGCATAGCGGCAGAAATTCAGGTCTATTTTTTATTTAATGTCTTCGTTCCTGTTTAAAAAGTGTTCTCAAAACTTTCTCAGAAACGTCTATACATGTACATAGATATGCAAATATCCAAAATTGTGAATTTTATTCAAAGTTGCTAGAGCCTTTCAGAGAAAATAAAAAAATAGTGAAAGTTGTGATATTCGAAGGTTTATATTGAGCATTTTGAAATCCTAAGAGGTTGCTTCAATTATTGAGTTATCACGCATAACCCAGAGTTAATACGAGGTGCGTTCAAAATATAACAGCCCGCCTCGGTAGCAGGTCCTGATTTCGAATCTCGGTCAGGGTGAGTTACCTGAGTTTTTCCGGGGTTTTCCCTTATCCTGAAAGAGGACTGTCCGGATAAATCTAAGTTCTATGTACCCTGGGCTCATTTGAGCATCATTTCACCAATTCCATTCATCGTCCGATATGACAATGTTAAAAGGACGTAAATTACAAAAAAGGCACCATTTTTTCAGGACCGGCGCCAGATAGGAACTTCTATTTAAAAAAAAATACATGTGGGGTGTTTGTGAATGCGTGACAGAGATGGCAGCACAGAATAGTGGCAGCGACGAACATTAGGACTGTTTTTGATACTTAAAATGGCGACGTTTTCATTCGTTTTCTCCATTTTCGTGGTGTGACACATTAAAATTCATCACCAGTTGAGTGAGGCATGTGGTGATGGTACAATAGATGTGTCTAATGTACGTTCCTGGGTGTGACAGTTCAATGAAGCCAGAACATTGTGTGGCAACAAACCAAGACAGTTAAGTGAGGCATGTAGTGATGGTACCATGGATGTGTCTAATGTACGTTCCTGGGTGTGACAGTTCAATGAAGACAGAACATCGTGTGACAACAAACCAAGACAGTTAAGTGAGGTATGTGGTGATGGTACCATGGATGTGTCTAATGTACGTTCCTGGGTGTGACAGTTCAATGAAGACAGAACATCGTGTAACAACAAACCAAGACAGTTAAGTGAGGCAGGTGGTGATGGTACCATGGATGTGTCTAATGTTCGTTCCTGGGTGTGACAGTTCAATGAAGACAGAACATCGTGTGACAACAAACCAAGACAGTTAAGTGAGGCATGTGGTGACGGTATCATGGATGTGTCTAATGTACGTTCCTGGGTGTGGCAGTTCAATGAAGACAGAACATCGTGTGACAACAAACCAAGACAGTTAAGTGAGGCAGGTGGTGATGGTACCATGGATATGTCTAATGTACGTTCCTGGGTGTGACAGTTCAATGAAGACAGAACATCGTGTAACAACAAACCAAGACAGTTAAGTGAGGCAGGTGGTGATGGTACCATGGATATGTCTAATGTGTGTTCCTGGGTGCGACAGTTCAATGAAGACAGAACATCGTGTGACAACAAACCAAGACAGTTGAGTGAGGCATGTAGTGATGGTACCATGGATGTGTCTAATGTACGTTCCTGGGTGTGACAGTTCAATGAAGGCAGAACATCGTGTGACAACAAACCAAGACAGTTAAGTGAGGCATGTAGTGATGGTACCATGGATGTGTCTAATGTACGTTCCTGGGTGCGACAGTTCAATGAAGACAGAACATCGTGTAACAACAAACCAAGACAGTTAAGTGAGGCAGGTGGTGATGGTACCATGGATATGTCTAATGTGTGTTCCTGGGTGCGACAGTTCAATGAAGACAGACCATCGTGTGACAACAAACCAAGACAGTTAAGTGAGGCAGGTGGTGATGGTACCATGGATATGTCTAATGTGTGTTCCTGGGTGCGACAGTTCAATGAAGACAGAACATCGTGTGACAACAAACCAAGACAGTTAAGTGAGGCATGTAGTGATGGTACCATGGATGTGTCTAATGTACGTTCCTGGGTGTGACAGTTCAATGAAGGCAGAACATCGTGTGACAACAAACCAAGACAGTTAAGTGAGGCATGTAGTGATGGTACCATGGATGTGTCTAATGTACGTTCCTGGGTGCGACAGTTCAATGAAGACAGAACATCGTGTGACAACAAACCAAGACAGTTAAGTGAGGCATGTAGTGATGGTACCATGGATGTGTCTAATGTACGTTCCTGGGTGTGACAGTTCAATGAAAACAGAACATCGTGTGACAACAAAACAAGACAGTTAAGTGAGGCATGTGGTGATAGTACCATGGATGTGTCTAATGTACGTTCCTGGGTGTGACAGTTCAATGAAGGCAGAACATCGTGTAACAACAAACCAAGACAGTTAAGTGAGGCATGTGGTGATGGTACCATGGATATGTCTAATGTGTGTTCCTGGGTGCGACAGTTCAATGAAGGCAGAACATCGTGTGACAACAAACCAAGACAGTTAAGTGAGGCATGTGGTGATAGTACCATGGATGTGTCTAATGTACGTTCCTGGGTGTGACAGTTCAATGAAGACAGAACATCGTGTAACAACAAACCAAGACAGTTAAGTGAGGCATGCGGTGATGGTACCATGGATGTGTCTAATGTACGTTCCTGGGTGCGACAATTCAATGAAGGCAGAACATCGTGTGACAACAAACCAAGACAGTTAAGTGAGACATGTGGTGATGGTACCATGGATGTGTCTAATGTACGTTCCTGGGTGCGACAGTTCAATGAAGACAGAACATCGTGTCATAACAAACCAAGACAGTTAAGTGAGGCATGTGGTAATGGTACCATGGATGTGTCTAATGTACGTTCCTGGGTGTGACAGTTCAATGAAGACAGAACATCGTGTGACAACAAACCAAGACAGTTATGTGAGGCATGTGGTGATGGTACCATGGATGTGTCTAATGTACGTTCCTGGGTGCGACAGTTCAATGAAGACAGAACATTGTGTGGCAACAAACCAAGACAGTTAAGTGAGGCATGTGGTGATGGTACCATGGATGTGTCTAATGTACGTTCCTGGGTGCGACAGTTCAATGAAGACAGAACATCGTGTGACAACAAACCAAGACAGTTAAGTGAGGCATGTGGTGATGGTACCATGGATGTGTCTAATGTACGTTCCTGGGTGTGACAGTTCAATGAAGACAGAACATCGTGTGACAACAAACCAAGACAGTTAAGTGAGGCATGTGGTGATGGTACCATGGATGTGTCTAATGTACGTTCCTGGGTGTGACAGTTCATTGAAGGCAGAACATCGTGTGACAACAAACCAAGACAGTTAAGTGAATGAGGCATGTAGTGATGGTACCATGGATGTGTCTAATGTACGTTCCTGGGTGTGACAGTTCAATGAAGGCAGAACATCGTGTGACAACAAACCAAGACAGTTAAGTGAGGCATGTAGTGATGGTACCATGGATGTGTCTGATATATGTTCTTGGGTGTGACAGTTCAATGAAGCCGGAGCATCGTGTGACAACAAACCAAGACAGTTAAGGGAGGCATGTGGTGATGGTACCACGGATGTGTCTAATGTACGTTCCTGGGTGCGACAGTTCAATGAAGCCGGAACATCGTGTCACAACAACCCATGACATTTAAGTGAGGTATGTGGTGAGGGTACCATGGATGTGTCCAATGTACGTTCCAGGGTACGACAGTTCAATGAAGACAGAACATCGTGCCACAACAAACCAAGACAGTTAAGTGAGGTATGTGTTGATGGTACCATGGATGTGTCTAATGTGCGTTCCTAGGTGCGACAGTTCAGTGAAGGCAGAACATCGTGTGACAACAAACCAAGACAGTTAAGTGAGGCATGTAGTGATGGTACCATGGATGCGTCTAATGTACGTTTCTGGGTGCGACAGTTCAATGAAGGCAGAACATCGTGTGACAACAAACCAAGACAGTTAAGTGAGGCATGTGGTGATAGTACCATGGATGTGTCTAATGTACGTTCCTGGTTGTGACAGTTCAATGAAGACAGAACATCGTGTAACAACAAACCAAGACAGTTAAGTGAGGCATGTAGTGATGGTACCATGGATGTGTCTAATGTGTGTTCCTGGGTGGGACATTCAATGAAGGCAGAACATCGTGTGACAACAAACCAAGACAGTTAAGTGAGGCATGTAGTGATGGTACCATGGATGTGTCTAATGTACGTTCCTGGGTGCGACAGTTCAATGAAGGCAGAACATCGTGTGACAACAAACCAAGACAGTTAAGTGAGGCATGTGGTGATGGTACCATGGATGTGTCTAATGTACGTTCCTGGGTGCGACAGTTCAATGAAGGCAGAACTTCGGATGACAACAAATCAAGACGGTCACAGCCTCACACCAGCCAGTCTGAGGGCACGATCCAGCAAGTGGAAACCGTTGTTTTGGAGGATCCCTGATTGAGCGTTGCAGACATCGTCTCCAAAATTGGTATTTCCTTGGGATCTGTGCACACAATCCTGCATGAATATCTGAAAATACGAAAAATGTCTAAGTATGTTATGTTTTTTTTTCTTCAGTATAACCAAAATATGAAAACGAAATAAACTAAGAACAGAATCTACTGCTGGTATTTCAAAATTCATTACGTGATGTTTATTTTTTAAAATAAATATTTTTTCCCAAACCATTAAATATATCGGGACATTTAATTGTTTTAATAATTTAACTTCAGGATTTATGTTATGGTTAAATGACCAAAAATGATCTGCTACGGCCGATAACTTCCTTAACGATGAATTTGTTTTCTCCTGTGGTTTTCTTTGACTGACAACGTGAACAAGGGTTCGTGAAATCGATTTCAACTTCAACTAATTCAACTAATAAGAAAAATCAACATTATTTTTCTTAAGATAAGTGTTTTTTTGTTACAAATACTTATATTTGTATAATACTTATTGCTTCACTGTATTTTTATTTCCTTAAGTTCCTTTAACATGTTCGGTGATCTGACTTTACCATTCGAATATACCTTTACACTTTAAAAGTTTAGGTTACTTTAGAGTAGATTTTCGTTGTTAAATTACCATCCAGTCGCCATAAATCGAACCCGGAACTCCTGGATGAGAAGGAGATTGACCTTAAACTACAGCACATAAAATACCGAAAGACGTTTCCGAGAAAAATAAAAATCGAAGAAAATTCGCTTATGTAAAGAGTAGCTTGGGGTAGCTGATTGTGATGAAAATATCCATTATACTTTTTCACTATTTCGAAATATATTTCCCGCAATATCTTGATACAAAGTTTGTGTATGGAATGTAATATTTCCTCTGCCATAGGTAATCCGCAGAGAAAGTAGAAATGACGCACTGCAAATTTGGAAGCCAAAGCAGGCAGACAATTTAGTTTGCGTCAATATTCGCTTTGAAAGCATTAGCAGAAATCTAAATGAAGCTGCGATATGGACAGCTGAATCGCATTATCAACTGAATATAGATATCACTACCAATAACTGTACAGCATGTCTGATAAATAATCCGTATCCTGTCGTTCACAGGGATTACTCGATCAAAAACTTAGTCACATTTCATAACTGACACCGTTATTAGAGCAATCAGGTGGATAATGGCTTAACAGAAGAATAATGGAATGTGTCGGTCGGCTCTATAACATCATTGCCACTGAATAAATTCATAAGGCAATACTTACCGACAGAATCTAGAAAACGTTTGTTTTGTGTTCCACCCAAAAATATTATCGTTAAACTTCATAAGAAATAGACGTCTTACACAAGGAGACATAATTATGTACAATGAAATAGTTTTATTTTCTATTTTTTTTATATTCTCTGAGATGTACGAGGGCTGTTCAATAAAGAATGATCATAATTTTTCGCACTAAAATTCAATCTTATTATATTCTGTTAGCTTAATGTGAAACAAACACGGCGCAGTAGTTTCATTGTTGGTACTCCTGACTCCCGCATGTGAGAACCAGGCAAGTTCAGACATGTTCAGTATCGCCTACCGCTGCAATGGAGGTAACACGCAGTTAAAGTTGAAGCTAGAGGAAGATCCGGAATTTTTTTCAAACGTAATCACTGCTGATGAAACTTGGTTACATCATTTTGATCCTGACAGCAAACAGCAAAGCTCAGTGTGGAAATCTCCTTCATCACCAACACCCCAAAAAAAGCAAAAGTGGTTGCTTCTCCTGGGAAGGTTATGCTCATCTCATTCTTGGATATATATGGAATGGTTTATCAGCATGTTGTACCTGCACACACATCAGTAACTGGACAATACTAAAGGGGTGTCCTGAGAACATTGTAAGTCCATATCAGGCGCAAAAGACCAAATTTCCATGAAGTAGGCTGGATGCTGCACCACGATAATAATGCGCGGCCTCATATTGCTAATGTTGTTGCTGAATATCTTGCAAAAATCAACGTGAAGTGCATCCTTTACCCTCACTATGGTCCGGATTTAGCCCCATGTGACCTTTTACTATTCCCTAACTTGAAGAAACGCCTTCGTGGTAGGCATTATCCATCATCAGAAGCAGTGGTGAAGGCTGTGGAGGCGATTTTGAAAGACCTCTCAAAAATGGTTTCCGGCATGTTTTTGAAGACAAGTGCATCACATTCATGAGAGAGTATTTTGAGAAGATCCATTAAAATTATGAGGGTGAGTAAAGGTACGTTGTCAAAAAAAAAAAAAAATCATTCTTTATTGAACAGTCCTCGAATTTAGGTATACGTAGTCTAATGTCCGAGAATGAGAGAGGTGATGATACTCGCATAGTTGCCTTGTTGATTTGTTTTCTGAGTTAAGCTTTGGGTCATGGTCTTAAATATCCACTCTGTTTAAGACAAATGATAATTAAGATTCATTGATATATGGGATTTGAACCGATGACCTTCCGAGCATGTGCCACAGCATTGTTTTGCGCGTATCTCGTGAGACAAAGTTTGTTACCAAAAGGTAGGAATGTTAATAAATGCTGAGATAGGAGGGTTTGGCCCAAACACCTGCGAAGGGGGATCCCAGGGACATAAATTAAACTCCGGAGTATAGAGGGGAACTTCTTGTTGCTTTAATAATACCCCGCTAATGACCTACCGTGTTCCCTTGTACAAAAAACTTCCTTTCTTAACTTTGTTTGTTCTTCCTTACACTGAAGATCAAAACAAATGCATACCAGGGAAAAACATTTAAGGAACCTCCAGTGCAAGTAGGCTCTTTATAATTCAATTAGAATAGCGTCTTTTAGTTTTGGTCATTATTTTTGCTGGAACATCAAAGACTAACAAGCTAGGTAAAGAACATGAAAGCTCTAACAAATGTTGGGTTTTTATTAAATTCCACAAAGATGTACAGTGACCGCGATAATTCCACGTCAAAAGATAAAAGTCATCGCCTCAGAGCTCTGAAGTTACCGTCAGTGGTTTACGAATGTGAGAGAAAACTTAAAAATAACCCTTGATTAAAAATAAAGTCTGCGTAGAAATTACAGAACTAAAAGGACTTAAGCAAAGAATTTTAAAAAGCTGACAATATAGCTTTATTCTTCAAAATAAATCCCAAATGTTGAATCAGAATGTCTTACATGTTTTGTAGAAACAAACAATAAAGAACAATGTTCTTATGATTTTTTGTGAAAGTTTCCTAGGAGCTTCCAAAATGCAAGTTGATACTTCTTTGGCATCGTGTTCCAGCGCAGACCCAAAAGAGCAAGATGGCGGCCATGGGCAATCTGTATATTTACCGGATGTAGACAGTGTTTAGGCAGGTAGTCAATCCTCTTAATTTGCTGTAAGTTATAATGCTGTGTCTTGAGGCGTAATCAGGGCTTGTCTTGAGCTATGATCTGAGACTCTAGGGTTAAGAGTTGCAGGGTTTCTTTGGTAAAGACTGTTGGTCTGGGAGGTTAATAGCTATAGGACTTAGAGGTTAGGTCTTGAGGTATGATCTGCCTAACAGTTGCAGGGTTTTCACAGTTGAGGCTGTTGGTCTGGGAGGTTAATAGCTGTAGGACTTAGAGGTTAGGTCTTGAGGTATGATCTGCCTAACAGTTGCAGGGTTTTCACAGTTGAGGCTGTTGGTCTCGGAGGTTAATAGCTATAGGACTTAGAGGTTAGGTCTTGAGGTATGATCTGCCTAAGAGTTGCAGGGTTTTCACAGTTGAGGCTGTTGGTTTGGGAGGTTAATAGCTATAGAACTTAGAGGTTAGGTCTTGAGGTATGATCTGCCTAACAGTTGCAGGGTTTTCACAGTTGAGGCTGTTGGTTTGGGAGGTTAATAGCTATAGGACTTAGAGGCTAGGTGTTGAGGTATGATCTGCCTAAGAGTTGCAGGGTTTTCACAGTTGAGGCTGTTGGTTTGGGAGGTTAATAGCTATAGGACTTAGAGGTTAGGTCTTGAGGTATGATCTGCCTAAGAGTTGCAGGGTTTTCATAGTTGAGGCTGTTGGTCTGGGATGTTAATAGCTATAGGACTTAGAGGTTAGGTCTTGAGGTATGATCTGCCTAACAGTTGCAGGGTTTTCACAGTTGAGGCTGTTGGTCTGGGAGGTTAATAGCTATAGGACTTAGAGGTTAGGTCTTGAGGTATGTTCTGGGACTCTAGGGTTAAGAATTGCAGGGTTTCTTAGGTAAAGTCTGGAGCTTGAAAGCTGTGGGACTTAGAGGTTATGTCTTGAGGTACAATCTGGGGCTCTGGGGTTAAGAGTTGCAGGTTTTTAACAGGTAGGGCTGCAGATATGGGAGGTTAATAGTAGTCAAATAGTCGCCTGCTGGACATCGCAGCTTTCGAGTCGACGCGGGAGCAATATCAGCTACTCAGTAAAGCTCAACTGATACCCAAGATTGAATAGAAGGAGACTAGGTAATGAGAGAATTATGCGGAATAATGTTTTGTAAAGGTGCCTCAACCTATTGCCAAGAGCCGGCATACAAAGAATTCAACGATACTAAACCAACAGCGGAAAAACGATGCTGACATGGACGTGCACTATCCAACCTAGGTCTATATTTTTCCTAAATAGATACCTTGGATCATCGGGTTGCCTCTTGCAGACAGGTTGCTGTTATCTGGATAGTGCTCAGATACTATATCACAGAATAGTGCCAGCCGGAGGTTCCAGCATGCCTTCGGAGACTCCAGCGCCTGGAATTTGGTTTTAAAAACATGTCCCTCCAAAATGGTGCAGTCGGATTGGTAACGGGAACGTTACACTGGATAATTAAGAAGGATCCTGGAAACGCGGTACAAAAGGGGGATTGGTTTGGTTTCCTGAAACAGGAACGTTGGAAGTTAATCACTTCTGAGTTTAGGGGTTCTATGCGGCCTTTCATCACTCGATTTGAGGTTACTTACCCTGGTAACTGAAGTTAAAAATAAACTATTTATTGTTTTAACAAATATTTATTAGGTCGATCAACAATAATACATGCTTTGTAGAACTGGTAGAACAAATACAAAATAATTATACAGTAATAACGTTGTAGAGGTAGGCCATGTGCCTCCTCTGAACTAATACAAATCTGTTACTGCACAAATACAAACGTGATACTGAACTAATAAAATTGTATACATACTTCAATATTGAGAATTGATACAGCAGAAAGGAAGATTACAAAAGCAAATGTGAAACAGTAGATCATTCAGAAGTGGAAGTGTCATCACTGTAAAGCAGGTCTTGTGGTAGTCGTCGCTTCGGTCGCGTTGGCCGGCGACTTCGGACGCCGATGTTATACGTCACAACTCCTGGGACGTGGCGTAGATTGTAGAAGAAGCGTCGAGCAGTCTGTCGGATGAAATGGTGGAGAGGAAGAAGTCCCAGTTCGTGATGCAGCTGCTGGTTGCGGACAAAACACGGAGCATTAGCGGCGATTCGCAGGAATCGACTCTGGATGACTTGTAAACGCCTCAGTTGACAAGTACTGGCAGCCCCCCAGACCTGACAGGCGTAAGAAATAAGAGGCCGAACCGGATATCTGTACAGGATCAGTGAAGATTCTAAACAAAGTGACGTCTGTTTGTGAAATAAAGGAGAGAGTTGTGAAAAATGAGCGGATGCCAGGGTAATGGTGCGGTCAATATGAGATTTCCACGTAAGCCGAGTGTCCAGTAACACTCCAAGGTACTTGACTGGTGTAGGGAGCCACGGCGCATGATTGGTCAGAAGGCGGTCAGGTGGATTATAGCGGCGTAAAGTAAAAATCTTGGCTTCAGTTTTCTAGGTATTGAGGGAGATTCACCAAATTCGAAATCGTTGAGTGAGGTGATGAGGAGAGAGCTGTAAGGTTATTTATTGTTTTGACATACTCAATACATTGTAGACCCTTCCTTTGCGCCTAGATGCCATCCTTTTGTCCCAATGAAAAGATCCTCTAACTATAGTAAATAAAAACAGAAAACAGAAAAGCAGCCAAACCCTTAAAACATAGGAGATCGAAATGCAAAACTATAATTTGACATCATTTAGGCTTATTATATTACTTCTCTTATAGAAATAAAAAATAATTGAAACGTTATCTTGGTAAAACACCAAACGATACAAAACGAACATTTAAAACAAAAATTTGGTATTCGAATTAAGTATATTCGAAGTATGCAACATATGGATGTAGGACAGACCATATATGTATTATCTGCATGAAAAATCTAACACTTGTCCTGAATTTTGTGCGAATAATCTCCAAATAAATTTTCAATAATTCCTAAGCCCTTACAAATGGACAAAGGTTTTCTATTCAAAAGGAGATCTCATTAAAGCACAGTTTGCATGAAACCATATACTCCGACTGAGCTAGCCATTTTGGATACGTTCGTCAATTGTTTGAATTGTCAAATGCTGTTAAGAGAAATCGTCATTCAGTTGTTTACTACATACCATGACTGCAGCGTCTGCACACAGGCATAATTAAGGAGCGCAGGCACAGAGCCCATGAGGGATGTCCAACAGCTACTTGCAAGTAGTCGCATGCGACACTTTTCAGGGTTCAATTTTGGGGTTTCGGTTCTACTTAGCAATAAGTTTTAAGCGAATACAGGCATGAGCATAATGATAGTTCCCTTCAAAGCTTAATTTCCCCAATATCTAATCTTACTCAAACCATGTTTCAGTATCTGACTGGCCTAAAACAAATCTCAAAAATGCGATAGGATGTATATAAAGATTCAGCCTTACAACTTGTTTGGTAAACAATAAGAGTGAAAGGTTACATGAAGGAGATGGGGTGTGGCGGTTTATCATTGGAGATGGTGGAACATTTTTAGACAGCTGAAGCTACTGTAATTACTATTTTGTAATGTTTCTCTTGTATTTGTGTTGTTGCAGGTTTCATGCTCAACGAGTTCATACGGCACTTTGAACCTGCTGAGTATGACCGTAGCGCCCTCATCACGCAACATTCACGTCTGCGCAGGGATACAAACTCTGCCATAGCACCCCTCCGACTTCAGATCAGCTCTTACGATAGGTAAGTGCCTACAACCTTTCAAACATGTTTTCCAATACGTACATATTTGTGGCGGGCGTCTGCTGGTGTGTATTTAGTTATAAAGAAGGAGCTGGAGATGCTTTCAAGTTACCCAGCTGCCCGGACGTATATTGGGATGCGAGTAGAAACTCTGCCTTCCTGAACTTTCTAGGTATACCTATACAAAAGGTAGACCAATGATTCCATAGTTCTGCCTTGTGTCCCAAGCATATTCTTGCAGGGCGCATACAAATAGCTTTTCTGTATGTGGGGAACTTAAGAGAGTCCTGAGCTTGACTAGTTAACGAACTACCGGGAGAAGAATGGGAAGTTTTTTATCTATTTTGCGTGCAGGAGACAAATACTGACTGGCTGAGTGTTATTTGGTATTATAATACTCTCAAGATAGTCGTTTATTTCAACAGAAAAATGCAAGAAATTATTAGTTTATCACTGGATTCTTAATTCTTGTTGCATGGCTGTCATTAAATCTATTCGAGCAACTGCATTAGTACTAAATAGATATGAACATGCAAATTTTTCATGTGATGTATTTAAAGAAATGTTGTAGAAAGGAGTACTTTTATTTCGTTCTTAAAATTTCAGTGATAGTGATAAAAAATTTCTCATATAATTTTTGTGTTCTAGTTATGGATATAAAATGTAGAGGGTATTCTTACTTGAAACACAATACTTGATTAAAATGCAGAAAACACACGAATAAAGTTGTAAAGTATAAGACAAAGAATTTTGGAATTAGCTATACTAAAAGATATTAGCAAACATTTTCGTCTACTGAAGTTAATGCAAGGTCAATAATATAATTTTATATATAATAGATTTTTGGGACGAATGTATTCAATATTTTAATAATAAATAGTACTATTTTACGACCATTGCTTCCAGATATAATACCATTATGAGCCTGGCCCCGTAGCTTAGTCGGTAGAGCACCTGCCTGCCGTGCTATGGGCCCGGGTTCGATTCCCGGCAGTGGGGGTGGGGACTTTTCTCCGGCCAAGATAATTCCCCATCTTCCCCAGAGTCTGGAAGTATGAATGAGAGTGTGAATGTGTGCGTGATCTAATGATTAAAAACCAAAGATAACGAGTCAACACCTTCAGTATGTTCAAAAAGAGAACGGCCGCCGATATGACCATAGCAGTTAAAGGCGGGGTATAGATGGAACAAGGTAAAAAAATACCATTATGAAAGTATAATACACAAGGTTGAAGTGATAGTCAAATGTTAAAATCAGGTCATTACATGCTAGGCTTCAAATTCCAACTGTTTCTTTCAAAGACAATTGAATAACGAAAGCGTTGCGTAAAGTGAAATATTTAAAATTTCAGAGCAAATGACAACAATGTCTCAAATTACCTTGTGCTGAAAAAAACATAATAAAAAGTAGAATTATGCAGAACCCATTCTCAATTATGAGGCGTTCAAATATATTCAAATAAAAGAAAATATTTAAATAAAAAGTATAATAAAAAGTATGCACACAACACGTATAACCATTTTAGAGAAAAAACTTTAGTCTGTGTTGGGGAATCTTCTTGTAAAGCTTGTTTTCTCATATTTGGAAACCACTGAACTGGTATTATCCGACATTTATTTTTCAGTCACGCAATTAACACTAGTTTTTATAAAATCGCTATCACTTTTTTCTGGTGAAATATCGATTGATTCCCTTTGTTTATTAGATGTGTGATAGAGAAAGTAAACTGTTTGATTAAATATCGGAAAATAAATTTCTCGGAAATGTTCAGTGGCATTCAAAATATTTACATAAATTCTGTGGTTTAGGGAGAAGTACATTTTTTGTACTGACTTTTGCTTATCTCGTTTCGTTTACAAATTATAAATCATTAATTTAGAATGAAGTTAGCTTTATTCACAGAGAATTAAGATTATAATTTTATACATGATTTAAATTTTTAAACATCGCACTTTAATCAAATGGTTAACGTTCACACAGATCAGGGATTTGCAGAACATGCACTTCCATGAAATTCCGATATAGAGTTGTTTGAGATACTCCACACTTTATCTACCTATCTACCTGACATAAATGGTTGGTGCAGAGAGAAAAAAAGGAACAGCCGTCATGTCAGAGTAAACATTATATTCAGTGGCTTTGCAGTGTTTCGCAAAATATTTTCCTCGATGGACAAATATTCGCAGTTAAATCATTTTGCTTCTGGAGATGTTCATTTATCCTTGTCAGTGGGGACTGTCTTCTTGAGACGCCCTAATTCTATCAGAGAGATATCTATAATGCAGAAACAGAAATATGCTTTTAGCTTCAAGTCACTTGATGAAATACCAAATCCACAAAACAAAAGGAATAAACGTGGCTAACTGTAAGTGGCCGATCAGATAACGTCATCAAACAAAGCCGCGGTTTGCCTCGCAAACTCTTGTTGTTATACTTCAAACCACGAGTCAGTGGCGGCTAGTAGTTAGGAGTACCTAGTAGTTAATTGCTTAGGATCAGAGTTTCAAAATCTGAAGGGCGTAAGAGATTTAAATGGGGTAATGCAGACAAAAAGTATTAAACAAACAACCTTAAAAGATGTTCATACTCGATTTGATTATTCTTTCACCATTAAATATCGCTGATCTCTCAAAGGACACGGCTGTAAGACAGATCCAATTTAAACTCCTAAATAACTAAAACCTAAAAAGTGTCTGCAGAACCTTGATGTTTTACAATAGGAATATACAGATATATTACCACGAACATACAGGAATTAAAGAGACTACAGTAATAATTCTACTGCTGAGTATATGGGACATAGTTCGGAATACCTGACTTCAGGTGTAGAGTTGGTAGAAAAGTGGACATTTTCTTCTCAAACAGGCAGCAATCTCGTGTAAATATTCTCGCACACTTTCCGAAGCTCATCAGCAGGTATTTTTGTGTTTTCTTGCACAACGTTTTCCCTGAGTTCCTGTAGTGTGAGAGGATTCGAACGATACCCTTTGTCTTTTAAGGAACCCCATAAATAAAGCCGCAACTCGTTAGGTCAGTGTTTCTCAAACTCTTCTGTCTCAAGGACTCACATGGTTTCACAACTCAATTTGTATAAACAAGTCAACTTTTGTTTGAATGTTATAATTGGAATTTAGATAATTACTGCATGTATAATTTAAGATATTTTGTTGTATATTTAGTTTTATATTCATTTAATAATAAATTAAAAAATACAGTTAAACTAAATAAAATAAACTTGTGGATGAAATGTATTTTAAATAAAAATATATTTTTAAATTGTCTTTATTATAATAAATTTTCTTTTCACTTTGAAGTAAATTGTATACAAGTTTTCCCAACTAGATTTTTATTTAACTTTAGCTTTACATTAGTAAAAATTTGAAATACCACACTCTTTGGATTACCCAAGGATTAATAACATCATGCACATGTTATAAAAATGAATTTATTTTCCATGTAAACAAACTATTTCTATACATATAAAAATTTATTCGTAATGTTCTGTATCCACCATTTCACCATTTCAACAAAGTTAGTATTGGGTTACTAAAACGTCAGTTTACGTGGCAAAAGCTTGAAACTTTGTTCTTTGGAATGTATCAACGTGAACAATGCAACTGTGTTTTATTGAATAAGCTCAGTTAAGCTGGGCATAATGTTGGTGACTTTTACTCTTAAGTCCGTTGGCAAGTACATTGGTAAGTCTGATTCTCTTGAATGGCTTGATGTTACACGACACTGAAAAGGTTTGCTCGGACATATAGGTGGTTGGAAAGGGCACAATATACGTCCTTTGGTAGCAAGTTCAACAACCTTCCGTCGCTGCTATTATAACGCTGTACTACATGCTCCCAACTGTTAAGTTGATTGCACCTCTCAGCTGTGTTACATCGTTACGATATAGATGTATAACAAATGTTAACTAAAACAAATATAATTCGGTACCGAGCAGATTACTTACTCAGTAAATACAATTCTACGTTTTCTATAGTTTTAATTCAACATTTTAACTACACTTAAGCGATCCTCTCGCGGACCCCTTAACAACCCATCGCGGACCCCCGGGAGTCCGCGGACCACACGTTGAGAAACACTGTGTTAGGTAATGAGAATGAAGGGGCCACAAATCAACACTAATTATTCTGTCGTCAAACAACTCTCTTACTGCATTTAATAATTCGACAGCCGTATTCGACCAAAATTCGTTGCATAATCTTGCTGGAACCAACATATGAGTTCTCTTCTGTCAAGCGATTGAAAAATGGTCTCAGAATTAACCTCTGATATCACTTTACATTTATTGTTTCATCAAAGAACATGAGCTCTATCATTCTTCGAGCACGTATCGCACACTTCAATTTTCTGATCATAACGAGGTCTTTCATCTAGTATCACAGATATTCCAGAAGCCCAGTATTGACTGTTGTGGGTATACAGACATCCAGTTAAATGAAAACAAGATTCATCAGTGAAAAACAACGGTTGTGGGTCAATGAAACCCCATTCTACGGATTGGAAAAAACAGTCACAATAATTCACACGTTTAGCGGGATAATTTGGCTGTAACGCTTGCACAGTGTGTAGCGATAGGGCTTCAATTTCAACAGACGTGTATATATAATCATATTGTTATAAGTTTAAATATTAAAATTGTACCAGCTAATCTTTTGCTACATTTTATTCAGCACTTATTAATTTAGCATTCTCTGGATTAGCCAACATTCGTCGAGATATGAATTATGGATGGCCTTTCGCAGTTTTAGTGTTCAAAATAATAATCATAAATTGAATAATATATATATATATTGTCACGAAGGCTACAGATCTGACACTCTTACGAGAGGAACCTAGGGCCAAAAATTCGAGCCCCCCCATTGGGAGTTGTTCGGATTGGGTTGGACTCGAGAGGACAGTGTGTTCCCGACACCCGTGGGAGATCGGGTATCTCCGACCAGGTTTCGGCCGCCCGGAGAGTGTAGAGGGTTGCCTAAGAGGTCTCGGGTACTAGCCTGTAAAGCTAGTACAAGGTGTGCTAGATCACCAGGCGGCCCCACCAAGTTTTTTGGTAGTATTCCCTGCGGGGTTGAAGCGCGTAAGTGGCGTATCCACTTCCACCCGTCTTGAATGCGGGGAGAGCTTTTAAACTCAAGGTATTTCCCCAAGAAAAATCTACCGGAGTTTTCCATCGCTGCCGGGTTGATTGAGGCCGGGGTCTTTGGCTTTCGGGTAGATCTCGTTGTAAAAACCCGTACCTGCCCCGCTGTCAAACAATAGTCAGGCTCGTACATAACGTTTCTACTCCATATTGCTGACTTGAGGGTTCGCTTTCGGGAATGATCTTTTCGGGTTCGGCAAGCGGTTGGCAGTGAGTGAGTCAGGTAGAGCGAGTCCATTCGCCGGTGCAACAGAAGGTTATGAAGCCGTCAGTGGATAATTTTGTACTTGTTCCGAGTGTAACAATGACTTAACGTTAGTGCTTCCTTAAATTCTTGAAGCGACTTTGTCAGAACTTGGTATTGCCATTTAGGCACCGAAATTAATGAAAATAAATAATAAAATAATTAAGATAATTAGGATAGTAAGCTAATGCACTTAAGATTTCCTACAAAAGTATCGCGATTGTCTATTGTTTTCTTTGTTTTCTGCTTTCATGTTTCTAAACCGTAACCATTTGTGTATGATACTTGGATTCAAATATCGCAAACCTTATTCTTATTTCACTTGCATTGTAATTCCATAACTCAAATAAAATCCGAAGTACTGAGATGGACACACGGAATTTAGTTTGGCAGGCCTGGTTGAGGTAAGTCTTAGGTGTAGGCTGTGAGTGGGTACGATTATAACTTAACTACCCTATGGCTCGTGTGTTAAAGAAGTTGCCTAACAAGCACGACGTTCAGACAAATGTCTTTAGTACTGTTTTCAGATTTATGGCCCGTGTGTTTAAGAAGTTGCCTAGGAAGCACGGGGTATAGTGTGAATGTCTACTTCTAGCAACAATCGACGTCTATAAGGTATGTGTCTCTTTTGCAGTGTTTTGTTTGGTTCATTTATATATCCTTGAAAGCTATGGTCATCATCGGTAGGTTAATGGCAACATAAATTGATTGTCGGTAAACTGTGGTTTTGCCATTCTCTTACGTAAATGAAGAAAAAAAGCATCAAATGAATGGACGTTAAAAAATTATTGATTTTGTTGTTAAAGATGTCCAATTTCCAATTTACAAGCCAGTAAATTTACTTACTTAGAAACCGGTGGTCTGGACCGTGTTTGAACCTGGTTCATTAGACCAATGCTAAAACCAACTGAGCCATTGAAATGGTGTTCGTATGATTGGTTGTTTATTTTATCATAAGATTATATTATGTTTTGTGTACGTGGCTCTTTAAATTCTAAGTACTGACGTAACTGAATAAAACAAAAACATTTGACGAATTAAAACAGTTGCTATTCCAGTCAAGAAGGTGCAGTGAGCACCTTCTATGGTAGGCAACTTCTTCGACACACGGCATACCTGCCTCTTCGGTCCGGTTATAACTCTGTATTGCTTGCATAACCACTACTATTTACAAAATGGTTATAAAAGCATATGACCTTACCAATGTCCGCTCCAATGCTAACCGGAACGTTCATACAAGTGATACCTTTACCTTGTACGCAACAATCACTGATAACTGTTAGTAACAGTGACAGTAACACCATAGGTAGTTCCTATTTTTGGAATTTCTTTGTTTTCACTAGTATTACACGTATTTACAAATTTCCATGATTTCCATGTTGTGTTCTGTAAACCCAAGTCAAGAATTGGTGCATTTATACTATCCACGCCTTCATCTCTGTCTAGCACATGTGAAGTGTCCCCTACGCCCAACGTGGTTCGGATTCCACGGTATAAACTGTAGATCCTCTCGCCTCACCGTCATCTTCGCTATATCTCTATCATTGAAGTTAATGGACCCTGCCCTCTAGGTGCCTCCTCCTAAGAAATGGGTCCGGACATCACGTGATGGGGCGAGGTTACCCAGAAGTCCAAGGTTGCCATGTAGGGAATTTTGGAAACCAACCGTACTATCCAGCCTTAGGTCATTTTCGTACAAGTGTAGCCTTTAGAAAACTTTATGGTTAAGTATTTTCTAAAACAATTTGGCCTCAGTATAAATGTAAGCATATATCCCACCCCTTTAAGGTCGTGTACAATTGTCCCAGATTCATTCCAACGATGATGCTAAAAATTACGTCAAATGCTCTTATTCTCCTCAAATAACCATATTGACTGAATGATAACAATCACAGTTAAAACATTTGCTTCCATCTCAGAAAACTTATAGATCTTCAAACATAACTAGCATAAAATAAATTACCAAATATGTCTTCAGTGCGTCTTCCTATTTTCACAGTGTTGTCAGTAACTTGAGAAAATGTGTCACCAGATTCAACAAAATAAATCAGAGAATTTTTAATCTTATATAACAAAAGGGGCTGAAAGATTTGGTCCGCGATCATAAATGTTATGCTTAGCATAAATGTTCAAGTCACGTGCGTACTAGTGGGTGAAAATGCTTGAAAATTTGCCTGCAAAAACACAGTTCTCACAGTGAAATGACTGCAAGCTGTCAACTCTTACTGCAGTGCATCATACAGGACTCTCACGTGCAGCAGTAGAAAACAGCCGAAATGTTGGTATTCCATATTTCCCGAATATGCCATAATACCCTCCTCTATTTTCTCTCCAATTCTTATGGTAAATGTTTGGGTCGAGTGCATTAATTTCTTTGTGGTGATAGGAATAGTTTATAAAAATCAGAGTGTATCCATTTTTAATATAAAGAATGAATCTTTTCCTCAGTTGTTTGTAATTTATGTGTTGTTGCCCTGTAAGGACCCATATTTCAGTCTACAGTTCAATATCATTCGGTCTGTAATATCTCACCATTAAATGTGAAGCAAATGAAGATGGTTGAACCGTTTGGTAACCACACTATAACGTTCGCAGAGTTGAATGCGTTTTTCTTTTGTTACCAAGTTCACCTAATAGCCGAAGGCCGTGTGCCCGCCGCAGAGCTGGAATACCGCCAAGTGTTAATGCTTAATGCGGCTATACCCAGCTTCTCGCACAATTATGTTCAACCTCGTAACCATTTCTCAACTATTAATTTTAATAGGAGCATGGAATTTGGGGAAAATACCTTGGTGCATGCACTTTTACTAAAAGCTCCGCTGTTCTTTGCTAACGAAAAGTACTAATTTCTTTTTTTAAAGAAATTTTGGCCTAGAAAACCGGAGCTTTGAACAGTTTTCCTGTATTAATATTTGGAATTATTGGTAATTTTGCCGGCCACAGATGTATGTATATATCAAAGATAAAACTGGTTAGGTTCGTCCTAAATCTGTCCCCAAAAGGTTTTTGTACGGGATAAATAGTTCAAAGAATATACGGTGCTTTCAAAAATATTTATTGATATCCTTTTGTCACCGACAGTTAAATACGAGGGCTGTTCAATAAAGAATGATCACAATTTCTTTTTGACAACGTACCTTTACTCATCCTCATAATTTTGTTGGTTATTCTCAAAATAGTCTCCCCTGAATGCGATGCACTTGTCCCAGCGTTTCTGCCAGTCTTCAAAGACATGCTGGAAACCATTTTGTGAGAAATCCGTCAAAATCGCCTCCGTAGCCTTCACCACTGTCTCTAATGATGGTTAATGCCTTCCACGAAGGCATTCCTTCAAGTTAGGGAATAGAAAAAAGTCACATGGGGCTAAATCCGGACTATAGGGAGGGTGAGGGATGCACTTAATGTTGATTTGTGCAAGATATTCAGCAACAACATTGACAATATGCGGCCGCGCATTATCGTGGTGCAGCATCCAGCCGGCTGCACGGAAATGTGGTCTTTTCAGCCTGATATGGACTTACAATATTTTCAGGACATCCCCGTAGTATTGTCCAGTTACTGATGTGTGTGAAAGTACAACATTTTGATAAACCATTCCATGAATATCAAAGAATGAGATGACCATAACTTTCCCAGCAGAAGCAACCACTTTTGCTGTTTTAGGGGTTGGTGATGAAGGATATTTCCACACTGAGCTTTGCTGTTTACTCTCAGGATCAAAATGATGTAGCCAAGTTTCTTCAGCAGTGATTACGTTTGAAAGAAACTTCGGATCTTCCTCTAACATCAACTTTAACTGCATGTTACCTTCATTGCAGCGGTACTGAATATGTCTGAACTTGCCTGGTTCGCACAGGTGGGAACCAAGAGTATCAACAATGAAACTACTACAGCGTGTTTGTTTCGCATTTAGCTAACAGAATATAATAAGATTGAATTTTAGTTCGAAAAATTATGACCGTAAAAAATTATGATCATTCTTTATTGAACAGCCCTCAATTGCGGGCACCCGAGATAACAATGGAGCTAAACCATATAGCAGCTAAAGCTGAGCTCCAACTTGGCTGCAAGAGGTAGCGGGATCGGTACCTGGCGCCTCCACCAATTTGTCACGATATGGCCATGGATATCAATGGTTTGGGATGGTACGTGGCCAGATCGTACACAGGGGGAATAATTCAAACCGAATTCATGCTTGGCAGAGAGGTTGGGGATTTCTACTGATACATTTTCTATAAAGGTTAGGTTGCACTAGTATACTGAAGCTAGAGGTAATTTAGAACATATTTACTTGGAATGGAATTATTACAAGGATGGCGGTGAGGCCTTTACCTTACAGAAGGGGGAGCTAGGTCCGCTCTTGACCAAAGCTGAGAAGCAAGACAGAGAGCAAGTTTCTTGTATGCCTCAAAAAGGAAGCAGAGGTCACTTGATGCAAGACGTCACAAACACCACCACAGATAAACCAATCACTATTATTTGTAATAGTCAAAACAGCCACTGTTGTGATAATACATCAGGATACATAAGATTTTGCATCCTTTCCTTTCATCCCGGAGAACACAAAAGCGGTACCTCACATCAGACACAACATAATAACCCAATATCATCCGACAAAATCCTGAAAAAACCTACCTTTGGTAAAACCCTTAAAGGATGCGCACGCAGCCAAACCCTTCAGGCCATTTACTGCCTGCCAGCACCCAACTGGACTTACTGGACCTAGTGTGTTGGATTTTTAGAAGCTTTTATTTCATTCAGTGGAGTTAAAATAGAATTTTTGAGTGGAATAGAATATTTGTTCTCCTAGCTAATAAAGTACTTGTTCAACAAAATATCTTGAACCTGTCAGCTGTTGTTTGACAAACGAATACCGTAAGACAAGGCAGGCAACAGTTTCTCTGATAGCCAAGGGGCGCGGTGATGCAACAAACGACAGACCTTGCAGCTATGAAAGTGAAACGTGCCTGTTTCTAAACCTTACGATTGTTGAGGTAATTTTCGTTACCCAGGAGATTTAAAATGTGCGGATTTTGCTTCCACGTAATCACGTAAAACATTGCCAGGATAAAAAACAAAAGAGGAATCCACTAACTAAATTTAGCAAAGGACGTGGGGTGGAACAAAGTAGAAAATCCCCAGGTTTAAGCCCTTGCATGACCCTTACCGTGGGAGAGGTATATAAAATCTAAGGAAAATCTCCTGCTCTAATCTCACCTAAAAGCAAAACCGCAGAAAGGGCCGGATTTAAAAAAAAATTAAAAATAAGAGCGCGATTATGTTCTGTTTTCGTGTTCTCTACCTTCATTCCAAATTAATATTTGGTGGTAATAACCCAGCATAGCAGAAAATGGGATAATTATTATAAATGTAACGTGGAAAAGGCGGAATAATTTCATTTTTATATTCACTAGACTGTGTAATTAGCAATTATATGTAATACAGTTCACATACTACGTACAACGATATATGTTACAAACCCCTCTATCCATTACAGTTGGCTTGTTTACTGCCTGAAAAATGATTCTCTATTCGTGAGAAAAGTTTTCCTAGAAAGAATTTAAGATTCATCAACGCAGATTTAATTACATACATCACGTAATATAATTGACGAATTCATGCAAAGTATACAAAAGCAAGTAATTGTGATGTCAAACACGTATATAGGATGATAGGTCTGTAAATATGTTTCTAATACGTGCATATCATTATGTCTATCTATAATTCTGCAAAATATAAATGTTATATAACTAAGAGCTATTTCCGGGCTGTTATGCCGTGGTCTGCTGGAGTTAGATTTTCCAGACGTTTCGTCTACTACTATGGTGGACATCTTCAGTGGCGTGGTCGTGGTCGTAGTCTCCTCGGAGAAGCTACTCTACTCGAACGCTACTCGAACTTCTCCGAGAAGACTACGACCACGACCACGCCACTGAAGATGTCCACCATAGTAGTGGACGAAACGTCTGGAAAATCCAACTCAAGCAGACCACGGCATAACAGCCCGGAAATAACTCTTAGTTATATTGACTCCGGCCGTGAAAGCCTACGCTCTCTTATAAATGTTATATTTATTGGTAATTAAGATGAACGTTTACCACTCATTTGAGCTATCTGGTCGATGGTTAGTTCATAAATCTCTAGCAGTTCTAGCAGTAAAAAGTATCTTCGAGCCCAGAAGAATTAGAAACTACTGTGCGATTCTGCGACCTCCCAGCCTGTGGCCGTTAACCTTTATTGTTCCTTTAATTCACCCCTTCCTCCTTTACGATGAAAGTGTATCTAACTTGGTTGCATAACCTATAAGCTGAAGTAAAGTGAAACCTAGTTAACCTGGACCAGAAGAAAAAGTGTTCCGAGTTGTTTTACAGACGCCAAGTTGGTATTCTCAGCAGGTACATTACTCGAATTCTCTTGACAGCGGGGGAATTTATTACACTCGCCGTACGTACTTGAGACCAGGTTGGAAGAGAAACTATAATATAGTCATGGTAAAAGTTGTGGTCTTGTGTGTGGACTTTCAAATGAAATGTGTAGTGTTTAACGCCCGCTTTTACTACATACGGCACCGCAGGCGATGACACTGATGATACATGAGATGAAGATGGAGCACCGGTGGAATGAGCTGGCGGGGAAACCGGAGATCCCGGAGAAAACCAACGCCGTTTTGACCACCACAAATTTCACTTTGCGGACCCCTGGGATCGAACCCGGGTCACCTTGGTGAGGGCCAAACGGTCTAACCACTGAGCCACGGTGCGGCCTCGCCATTCGACGGTGTGCTATGCCGAATGCGAGAGCTAAATTATTGTATTGATCGTTTATTGCGCGTGCGCTTATTATATGTATAATGGCAGAGTCTACGCCAGGTTTTCGCTGAAGCATCGCAATGGAAAACCTTTAGAAAGCGGCGAAAAAAGAATTGTGTTGCATGTGTTTAATGCACTCACAGAGAAGAATCCGTCTTTGTCAGTGAGGGAAGTCGAACAGCTGTGCCCTGAACTTACAGTAGTGTTAGATGCGTAGGAACATCGCAACATGAAACTGAGACAACAGGAAAACTTACCACTCCAGGGGCAATATTGCTGTGTGGCGAAGACGTTATTTAAAGACAATCAAATAGTCCAAATCGCTACCTTGACGAGACTTGGGTGAATGAAGGACACACGACAAGTATGGCGTGACACGACTTTTAAGACTGAAAGACAAGCATTTTTACAAGGAATGTGTGCTGGTTTAAAAAAATCTCGGCCTTTTATTATAAACTTGTTCCAGTTTCATTGCTTATTCATTCAGTTTCAGCTTGCTCAGTTTCATTATAAACTTCATTATTTTTGCATGCCTTCATATTCTTATTTCTATCTTCCTGGCAATCATTATGACCTTCACTGCAGGTTTATATGTGACGGGAAGGCACCGCCTATGGCGTATGGCGCGAAAGCATTAGCCAATTAGGATGAGGGGGAAGTTAGTTGCACGCGGAATGATACATGTCAGCGAGGCAAGGTTATATGAAACAGATTTTAATCTATGGTTACTTCATGAATCTCTCTAACAGTTCCGGCAATGAAGTGTATCTTCGAGCCCAGAAGTATTAGGGATTACTTTGCGACTCTGCGACCACCCAGCCTGTGGCCGTTAGCCTTTGTTGTTCCTCTACTTCATCCCTTCCTCCTAAACGATGAAAGTGTATCTACCTTGGTTGCATAACCTATAAGCTGAAGTAAAGTGAAACCTCGTTAACCTGAACCAGAAGAAAAAGTGTTCAGAGTTGTTTTACAGATGCTAAGTTGGTATTCTCAGCAGCTGCATTACTCGAATTTTCTTGACAGCTGGCGAATTTATTACACTCGCCGTACGTACTTGAGACCAGCTTGGAAGAGAAACTATAATATAGTCATGGTAAAAGTTGTGGTCTTGTGTGTGTGACTTTCAAATGAAATGTGTAGTGTTTAACGCCAGCTTTTACTACATACGGCACCGCAGGCGGTGACACTGATGATACATGAGATGAAGATGGAGCACCAGTGGAATGAGATGGCGGGGGAAACCGGAGGCCCCGGAGAAAACCCGCCCCAGCGCCGTGTTGTCCACTACAAATCTCACTTTGCGGTCACCTGGGATCGAACCCGGTCCGCCTTGGCGAGAGCCAAGCGGTCTAACCACTGAGCCACGGCGCGGCCGTGTGACTTTCAGAAAACAAGATTAGAGAAGAGAAAAGAAGTGTTGAAGAAGATTTAATAGACATTTTTAAAAATATTGATGGCTGTTCCCATGTTGATGAAGACCGACAATTGGTTGCAAATCGACAATGACGAAGGTTATAAACCGATTACAGAAGAAGCCATTATTGCATCATGCAATACTACTGAAAATAAAAATAAAGATTATTCAGATTCAGTGTTGATGAACCAGCTGTGGTTATGGCCCACTACAAGCAGTAACAAACAGAGAAATTGATGCTTTATTTCGAGAGCCAAGCCGAAATATTTCGATATGGAGTTCAAGTGTTAAAGTGGATGCGAGTTCGCACTGCTCGTGATACACTAAACAAAGACAGCAGCAGCTCGCTGTTGTTATGACCCACACACAAGCAGTAACAAACATAGAGAAACTGATGTTTTATTCCGAGAGCTAAGCCGAAATATTTCGATATGGACTTTTAATGTTAAAGCGGATGCGAGTTCGCACTGTTCGTAAGTGATACACTAAACAAAGACAGCAGAAGCTCGCTGTTGTTATGACCCACACACAAACAGTAACAAACATAGGGAAATTGATGCTTTATTCCGAGAGCCAAGCCGAAACATTTCGATATGGACTTCTAATATTAAAGCGGATGCGAGTTCGCACTGTTCGTAAGTGATACACTAAACAAAGACAGCAGAAGCTCGCTGTTGTTATGACCCACACACAAACAGTAACAAACATAGGGAAATTGATGCTTTATTCCGAGAGCCAAGCCGAAACATTTCGATATGGACTTCTAATGTTAAAGCGGATGCGAGTTCGCACTGCTCGTAAGTGATACACTAAACAAAGACAGCAGAAGCTCGCTGCTGTTATGACCCACACACAAGCAGTAACAAACACAGAGAAACTGATGCTTTATTCCGAGAGCCAAGCCGAAATATTTCGATATGGACTTCTAATGTTAAAGCGGATGCGAGTTCGCACTGTTCGTAAGTGATACACTAAACAAAGACAGCAGAAGCTCGCTGCTGTTATGACCCACTACAAACAGTAACAAACACAGAGAAACTGATGCTTTATTCCGAGAGCCAAGCCGAAATATTTCGATATGGACTTCTAATGTTAAAGCGGATGCGAGTTCGCACTGTTCGTAAGTGATACACTAAACAAAGACAGCAGAAGCTCGCTGCTGTTATGACCCACTACAAACAGTAACAAACACAGAGAAACTGATGCTTTATTCCGAGAGCCAAGCCGAAATATTTCGATATGGACTTCTAATGTTAAAGCGGATGCGAGTTCGCACTGTTCGTAAGTGATACACTAAACAAAGACAGCAGAAGCTCGCTGCTGTTATGACCCACTACAAACAGTAACAAACATAGAGAAATTGATGCTTTATTCCGAGAGCCAAGCCGAAACATTTCGATATGGACTTCAAGTGTTAAAGTGGATGCGAGTTCGCACTGCTCGTGATACACTAAACAAAGACAGCAGAAGCTCGCTGCTGTTATGACCCACACACAAGCAGTAACAAACACAGAGAAACTGATGCTTTATTCCGAGAGCCAAGCCGAAATATTTCGATATGGACTTCTAATGTTAAAGCGGATGCGAGTTCGCACTGTTCGTAAGTGATACACTAAACAAAGACAGCAGAAGCTCGCTGTTGTTATGACCCACACACAAACAGTAACAAACATAGGGAAATTGATGCTTTATTCCGAGAGCCAAGCCGAAACATTTCGATATGGACTTCTAATGTTAAAGCGGATGCGAGTTCGCACTGTTCGTAAGTGATACACTAAACAAAGACAGCAGCAGCTCGCTGTTGTTATGACCCACACACAAGCAGTAACAAACATAGGGAAATTGATGCTTTATTCCGAGAGCCAAGCCGAAACATTTCGATATGGACTTCTAATGTTAAAGCGGATGCGAGTTCGCACTGCTCGTAAGAGATACACTAAACAAAGACAGCAGAAGCTCGCTGCTGTTATGACCCACTACAAACAGTAACAAACATAGAGAAACTGATGCTTTATTCCGAGAGCCAAGCCGAAACATTTCGATATGGACTTCTAATGTTAAAGCGGATGCGAGTTCGCACTGTTCGTAAGTGATACACTAAACAAAGACAGCAGAAGCTCGCTGTTGTTATGACCCACACACAAACAGTAACAAACATAGGGAAATTGATGCTTTATTCCGAGAGCCAAGCCGAAACATTTCGATATGGACTTCTAATGTTAAAGCGGATGCGAGTTCGCACTGTTCGTAAGTGATACACTAAACAAAGACAGCAGAAGCTCGCTGTTGTTATGACCCACACACAAACAGTAACAAACATAGGGAAATTGATGCTTTATTCCGAGAGCCAAGCCGAAACATTTCGATATGGACTTCTAATGTTAAAGCGGATGCGAGTTCGCACTGTTCGTAAGTGATACACTAAACAAAGACAGCAGAAGCTCGCTGCTGTTATGACCCACTACAAACAGTAACAAACACAGAGAAACTGATGCTTTATTCCGAGAGCCAAGCCGAAATATTTCGATATGGACTTCTAATGTTAAAGCGGATGCGAGTTCGCACTGCTCGTAAGAGATACACTAAACAAAGACAGCAGAAGCTCGCTGCTGTTATGACCCACTACAAACAGTAACAAACACAGAGAAACTGATGCTTTATTCCGAGAGCCAAGCCGAAATATTTCGATATGGACTTCTAATGTTAAAGCGGATGCGAGTTCGCACTGCTCGTAAGTGATACACTAAACAAAGACAGCAGAAGCTCGCTGCTGTTATGACCCACTACAAACAGTAACAAACACAGAGAAACTGATGCTTTATTCCGAGAGCCAAGCCGAAATATTTCGATATGGACTTCTAATGTTAAAGCGGATGCGAGTTCGCACTGTTCGTAAGTGATACACTAAACAAAGACAGCAGAAGCTCGCTGCTGTTATGACCCACACACAAGCAGTAACAAACACAGAGAAACTGATGCTTTATTCCGAGAGCCAAGCCGAAATATTTCGATATGGACTTCTAATGTTAAAGCGGATGCGAGTTCGCACTGCTCGTAAGAGATACACTAAACAAAGACAGCAGAAGCTCGCTGCTGTTATGACCCACACACAAGCAGTAACAAACACAGAGAAACTGATGCTTTATTCCGAGAGCCAAGCCGAAATATTTCGATATGGACTTCTAATGTTAAAGCGGTAGCGAGTTCGCACTGCTCGTAAGAGATACACTAAACAAAGACAGCAGAAGCTCGCTGCTGTTATGACCCACTACAAACAGTAACAAACATAGAGAAACTGATGCTTTATTCCGAGAGCCAAGCCGAAATATTTCGATATGGACTTCTAATGTTAAAGCGGTAGCGAGTTCGCACTGCTCGTAAGAGATACACTAAACAAAGACAGCAGAAGCTCGCTGCTGTTATGACCCACTACAAACAGTAACAAACATAGAGAAACTGATGCTTTATTCCGAGAGCCAAGCCGAAATATTTCGATATGGACTTCAAGTGTTAAAGTGGATGCGAGTTCGCACTGCTCGTAAGAGATACACTAAACAAAGACAGCAGAAGCTCGCTGTCCTTTTTACTACCGAATAGTTTGTAGCTATAGGTATTGTGTGCAGTGCAAACACATATGACATTACAGTACATACAGTGTAAATGTTTTTAGGTTAAAATGTGCCAATAGTAATTTTTTTTTCGTTAATTCGAATTGGACATTGTCCCAGTTGATCCGAGTAAACGAGGTTCTACTATAGCTAAAAGAATAAGATTGTGAAATAATAGCTTATAGAATAGTTGAGAGAGAAATTCTTGTGAAATTAAGACTAGATTTTAGACAGTTGTATTCAAATCGTTTGTTGACGACTGCTATTTTGGGTAGATACGGTTATAACTTGTAAGTTTTATCGTATCGAAGTGGAGGAGGTAGGAGGAACATTTAACACGCCGAACAAACAGGCGCCTGGTGTTGGCCCCAAATTTTACTTTTGCTTGGCCCCGGGAGAGCCCTTCATGTTTCATGAACCAGCTGAACCTCTTTGGTATACCGATCACGTTCCTGTGTAACACTCGACCTGCCCAATCACAAGCCACAACCATGACCATTCCGATGTGCTTTTGTTTGGAATGTATGAGCAGTCGAACATCTCCAAAGTCTTAATCTCATGTTTCATTAATTTCGTACCTCTCTACATACGTAGAAAAAAACCCATGTGTGCCTATGTGTGTATGTGTGTGTGAAGATTACCTAGAAATTCTCCCGCTCCAAACTATTCTTTATTTGGTACATTTTTCGAAATGTTTAATTTCCTCAAAAGTTGGTCTAAAGTTTTCATTAAAATAGCATGTGTTGAAGATATTTACATATAAAATAAAATAAGTATCCTATTTTTGGGTGGGAGGGTTATAGCTTGAGAGGTCCTCTTAATTTGGAAGTAACTTTTTATGATCTTGTATAACTAGTAAAATTCAAGCGATGTATGAAAACTCCTGCCCAAATACGTAGCTATTTTTAAAAACACACAATTGACTTTGTGCCATCAGCCATCTCTGTTATTAATGGTTAGTATTGTTCAATATGTTTGCCATTCTTCGTCGTCATTGCATTGAAATGGTGTGGAATTTTGAGGCCAGCACATAACTTGCAGTACTTATATATTTGACAAACACTATGCCCTTTGTATCTACCTACATACCAGATGGCCCAACTACCCCGTCTTTGTGCGTTAAAATAGTTACAGAACCAAACGGAGCAGTTCCAATTAAACGCACGGCAAACGGTTCTGCTCCGAACGACAAGAGGCAGTTCCTTTCCCAGGACTGAACTAGCCTGTGTAGTACATCCACACCAATCCAGTTACTTTAACTGGAGTTACCCCGTTACGTTCTGCAACTGCTTTAACCCACTAAGAGATACTGCTTACGCGAAATACGGGGCATTTGGGTCACTTGGTATGTAACGAAATTTGTGGGGTAGCTGTTCTGCATTTGTTTATCTCCATAGAAATAAAAGCTGTCATATGAGTAATTTGTATACGGACATAACGAAAGAGGGTAGAGAAAGTGATATGAATGTAACAGCAGAGACGTTCTATATTTTGTAATTCGAAATAAAAATAAAGAAATGGTTTAATTTTGCATGGCAGTGTAGGTACAAGGCGAATACAGAAGGATGAAGCGTCAATCGAATGGATCTCTATTCCATTCTTTTTAACATCACGAGAAATAAAAGAATGATGGCAGCAGTTCTACAAATGTATAATAAAGTATTGAAACTTCCAAAAAATCCAGACAAATTTTCCGTGCGTTTGTTTTAACGAAATCCACATCATTCGTGTAGTCAGTTTTTGACTACCCCTCCTATTGCCCTTATTATCTCCTCGACATTTAAAATCGGATACAATTGGAAATCAAATTAGGACAGCAGTGGTTCAAAAATCACTCCTGTTATATTAATTTCATATCTATTATATAATAACTTGTATATTCAAATAATAATTATTTCTTCAGCAATTATTGGAGCATTTGGAGGTATCAATCAAATTTTCTTACGTAAAATTTTATCATTTTCATCCATTTATAATTTATTTCAGCTGTTCAGCGTACTTACTATTACGTATATGTTTGCTGGACTGATGGAAAAAAAGACTACCGCAGTTTGGAATGTATACCAGCAGGAAGAAGAAAGAGGGGGAAACCAGGGTTTAAATAATCGATGGAAAAGTCAAAGAATGCAGTCATCGTGAAAAGAGGGAAACATGTATAAAAATAATTTCGGTACAGGAAGATTAATAATAATAATAATAATAATAATAATAATAATAATAATAATAATAATAATAATAATAATAATAATAATAATAATAATAATAATAATAATAATAATAATAATAATAATAATAATAATAATAATAATAATAATAGAATATATTTCATTTAATAAACAATCAACAAAATACTTTGACAACAAATATGGAAAAATTAATCGAATTTAACAGCTTAAATATCTTGGGAAAGAATTCAAGGAAATGGAATCGAAACTAAAGCAAACAAAAGCAGGTGCCAAAAATGGAAACAGCATATCGGCGTACTCAAAATATATATAATAAAAATTGCAGGTCTAAATATACAAAATTAAGGTGTTATGTTGGATTGCCTTTATGTAGTAGGCACATTCATCCTGAACAGAATGAAGAGAAAGAAGAACGTAAAATTATTGGAAAAATTTTAGGTCCACAAGTCGTAAGGGAAGAATGAAGACTTACAAGCAAAAGGAAATAAACAAATATATATAGACATCCTTAGTGATATTAGGAAGTGAGGGTTAAAATTTTATGAACGTAATAAAGGATTGACTTCAAAAACGCTCGCAAAACAAATTACTTAATTTTACGAAAATAGAAGTAAAGCACAAGTAGACATTAAATGGATTGGTGAAGTAAAAATGATTTAAGAGACAGGAATCACTCAAGACGATATCCTAGACAGATGAAGTAGCATAAGTAGCAAGTTGACCAGGAGGAAAAACCGAAGAAAAACACCGGAACAACGTGGACAGACGAGAGAAAGAAAACCAACAGCCAAAGAATCAGAGAACTTTGGAATCATGGAATAGCTAAGGAACGTCTCTAAGTACTTTGCTTGGTGCTACATGGACTCATTAGCAAATGATGATGATAATGGTGATGGTACAAAACTGAACTAGAATAAAGAGATGTTCACAGGGAAGGGATTTAATGCAACGTCACTTTTTACAGCATCTTGCTGAATATATGTAGAGCATAACGTTGTTCATTTTTCTTGTGCTACGTTTACCAACCTGGTTACACAAATACGACTGTCACAGCTAGGTACGCCGAGTTGACACGATGACGCGGAGATGATGTAATGGGTTTACAGCTCCAGACAGCGTAACAAATTGTTGTGTAACAATCATTATTAGTGCGCTGCGGTCCAACAATGAGGTGAAACTTAATGACTGCGAAGTTAGAAGTAGGTTAGTTAGTTCAACGAACATTGTGTTTAGACATAAAGATCTTCAAAATACAGTTTCTGAAAATACCTGCCGGTAACTTCTAAAACTTTCGAGGGTGGAATTCGTAGATATTTTTATTAGGAAAATTCGTCCTACTGCAAACACAGAAGCACATATTTATACAGCTTGAATGTCAAATTCCATGACCTAACTAGTTTTCTGCCCGCCTCGGTAGCGTCTGCCTCATGTTCAAGAGGTCCCGAGTTCGGTCAGGGTGGGTTACCTGGATAAGGTTTTTTCCAGGGTTTCCCCTTATGCTAAAAGACGAATGTCCGGTAACTCTAAGCTCTATGGAACCTGGGCTCCTGACCTAGTATTTAATTTACTGTATACAGTCTTTTGTTCAGGGATGCGAATAACCTTTACATGGGACGTTTTTCCTATATTTTACATTTACTGAGAAATAGTTCTAATGATTTTAAATCAAGTGTCATACATTGAAGGTATTTACATAACTAATAAACACATATATGTGAAATACTCTATGAATAGCCTAAAGTACTTTCCAATCGGAATTTATTTTTATAGTTTTTATAATTGCAAACCACAAGAAACATATAACAAAATTAATTAAAAGTAGAGTTTTCATTAAAATGCACAGTTTTAAACAAATGTTTGTGGTATGAGTCTTTCCGAGACATTATTATTGGTCTTGACTTTCAGTACTTTATGCTGCAAGACTATGTGCTCGTTCATTTCTTTCTCGAGGTCATACAGAGTGTGAACTTTATGAAGATTGACTGTTTAAAGATTATTCAGTGTACTGTATTTTGTTTTCTTTTTTGTATCTACAATGAAATGATGGTTTGAAACATGAAGTAGGTGTTAGAAATGTGTTTTATTTTGAAATTTACCTACTCCAACGTTACGTCATATTGGACGATGAATGAAATAGGTGAAATGATGCTCAAATGAGCCTTAGGTCCTTTGAGCTTACAGTTACCCGACATTCATCTTTCAGGCAAAACTCAAGAAAATACCATATCCAGATAACTCACCTGACCGAGATTTGAACTTGGGACTTCTTGAAAATAGGTGTGCAATTTAAGAATAGTTTTAGAAGTTAGATAAAAATAAACCAAAGTGAGGAGAGACAAAATTACATCACATATAGCGATTGTGTTCAGTCCCTCTCTTTTTCTGTCGCTTTATTAATGTCATCTTGTGTAGTTTTAATTCTGACCTCACCTTCTTTCCGGCGTAGTGAGGTGATGAAATATGTACAACATAGCCACTTCTTCCGAAAGGTTAACTGGTTGGGGAATTGAACACAAGACTTCTCCAATCTCTCCTGCAGTGGCAGTACTAACGGCATGTTATAGTGGTCGTTATTGAAATTGATTTTCATTTATTAACGCTCTATAGCTGCTGAGTTTCTCAGCGTCCAATTCTATATTGGGTGTGAACGGTCGCTTAGTTTTGCTCAAAGACCTCCTTATCAAAAATTACTGTTTCTTTAGTACCACAAATCCACGACACGGAACCTACAGCTTTACTCTCCTTCCGAAGGAAGTCATGCTAAGGATGTTCACGCCCCAAAAGATCCATCGGTCTCCGCCATGCTTGAATCCCCGACCTCAGGAACCAGAGGTCATGTTAGCGCTATTCCCGGAGAACGACTACAGTAATCGTTTACAAATTCGCATGAAGAACAGCACATTTGTCGGAAGAAAGTTCCAGAACGTTCCAGAGGTGGAACTCTCCAGAAGATTGCGATTGTCGTACAATAGCGCTTTTGGCCTTCAGAGAGCGCTACTTATCTGTTTACGCTCAGCAGCGATCCTCCGAGGTCGTGGAGGTGGATGGAATTTTTCCGGCGTAAAAATGCACAGCATGGCTTTCTGTTAAAGAGACCTCTGAGCAAAATTAAGGACTATTTCACGTTCAAATAGAACGGGATACTAAGAACCACTGGTATTAAAAACGTCTATAAATCAAAACTTAATTTCAATTTTTATCGTGCTCCCGATATCCTTGGGCTATAGCCGGTGCTTTCGGTGGATGCTTGGAAGACGCTGAAATTAAACATAAAATCAGGCTGTTCTTATTTTTTTAGCAATACTTTTCACAGACATGTTTCTAAGTTTGTTATTGTTTGTTAAGCTGACTTCGAAACGTCCATATTTGGTAACATCTTGGGAATGTTTTGCTGCTCCTCGGGTTACTATAAATGGATGGCAGAGTAAGAACATGTCTCCCCACTGGCTTATGTCTCCATCTAGAGACTGGTTTCTTCGCTATTTCTGAGATCAATTTATTTTTTCATCTATATTAATATCTCCTCAGGCTAGGCAGCAGAAGGAAGGCATCGATACAAAGTCAAATCCTTCCTGGGAACTTCCGGTCACGTGCGGTTAGATTTAACTGGAAGCTATCGGTTTCCCAGCTGCGGTCAGTATTTCTCATAATACAGTTCCCCTTCTGGTATTTGGTTCCTTTCCCCTTCCTGTCTTTTTTTTTTTCAATAAATTTATTCCCCCCAACGTTGTCATATCGGAGGATGAAAGAAAGGAGTGAAATGATGCTCAAAGAAATCCATGGTCTATGAGCTAAGAGTTACTGGACATTCATCTTTCAGGATTAGGGAAAATCTGGAAGAAGAGCTTATTCAGATAACCTATCCTGACTGAAATTCAAACTCGGGATCTCTTGAACGTGAGGCAGACACGCTACACCTACGCTACAGAGACGGACATCCACATCCATAACCTGCGGGTAGCATGTCTGCCTCACGTTCAAGAGGTCCCGAGTTCGATTCTCGGTGAGGGTGAGCTACTTGGATAAGGATTTTCCCGGAGTTTTCCCTTATCCTGAAGTACGAATGCCGGCTAACTCTAAGCTCTGTGGACCTTGGGCTCATTTCAGCATCATTTCACCCATTCCATTCATCGTCCGATATGACTTAACGTTGGAGGACGTAAATTACACCAAAAAGAACCTGCGGGCATGCGGTAACGGACCAAATATTAATTATTTAAATGTCATCTCACATTAACGTACATTTCTCTATTCAGTATAATTTATTTTTACATATTTTCTACAAACCATTCATAGAATAACGAATGTTTCTACTTTATGTAAATGTTTCAGTATACTTTCCGTTGTTGAGCCGATAGTCAAATGTTTAATAACCGTGTTGTTAAATACTGGCTTTGAAATTACACACTCTTAGCGTGACATCATGAGAAAAAAGGTGTGGTGGCTTATCTCTTAAAAATATATACCTAACGTACTCCAAAATTAAAAAATTCTAACCACTAATAAATATTTTGGAAACGGTTAATACAACAAAAATATATTTGACAAAATAAATTTGTCGTGTAGTAAGTTTTTGCCTATATCTTTTGGTTTAGCAGTTATAAAACGTATACAAAATTCTAAATGAAAGGAATTAAAGTGGAAATGGCCCAAAAAGAAGCAAGGAATTAATTTTTTCTACAGTCCAGAAGATATATCTAACATTGGACATTTTAATAAAAATAATAACTTTTATGAACATAAAAAGTAATTTAAAATGTTGTTTTTTAAAGATGTGGAGGGAATTTCTGACATTCTGTTCTGTCGTCTTGGTTGATACAGGCAATTTGTATTTATTTGTTTGCTTATTTATTTTTATTTTGGGAAGTATGAAGCCGTTGTTTGCATTTGGCCCCCAAAATAAATATTGCTTGTAGATTTTGTATATTATTGAGAGTTTAAAAGATGTTATAATGTTTATATTGAATGTGGAAGTGAAATTGCGAGTAAGAGACAAACAAGAGATATATAGGTGGCCATGAGTTCTAAGTTTTTAAAGAAATGAACGTTTGTTGGTTTGTTAAAGGAGACAAAATCAACTTCCGAGAGGCGTTTGGAATGAGTATGGTTAATGGATATGGAAGCCATCGTGTTAAAAGAGTTATTGTATAAAATTGTGTTGTCTCAGTTTGTATTTAATGCTCAAGTAAATAATTATCAACAAGGAAGCTTCATAAGTTGTTTATAAATCCATTACATCTTCAACATTTTCAAATCTAATCATTCGTGCAGTACAAAGAGCTGCAAAATTAGACAACTAAATTATAAATACAAAATTATTTATCACAAATTGACGGTGAGAACATCATCAAAGCAAAATTTTAACTCGCAACATACACATTTTTATTACGATTTATTGTTGCTTGCATATGCACATACAAACACGTGCGCGTCTACCTTTTTCTTAATTTGTTTGTGTCCAGTGAAAGTCAAAACATGTTGGTCCTTCGAAATGTCAATATTGAACATTTAGATGCTCACTGCATTGCTCCTTTATTTTCTATAGTTAGGAGGTGGACACACACACACACACACACACACACACACACACACACACACACACACACACACACACACACACACACTAACCAGGCAGAGCAACTTGCAATTCTTGAGGCGCTGAAGAAACTAAAGGAACTAGAAAATGAAGGTTACACTGATAAACGAGTTGCATTTTTCACTGATAGCAGGATAACACTGGATCTCCTGAAAAACAACTCGAAACACAATTACCTGACTGAGGCAGTCAAAGCTAAAATCCTCGACCTGAGAACATCAGACTGGATGCTGCATTTTGGATGGGTGAAAGCACACTCGGGCATATATGGTAATGAAATAGTAGATAGACTAGCAAAAGAGGCTGCTGGGGAAGATCGTGAAATACAATATAATAAAACACCTAAAGGAGTCCTGATAAGCAGAGACACTGGAGAGAGACATTGGACTGAATACATGGCAACTACAATGGACAGCATCAAGGAAAGGAGCCATCACCAAAGAATTCTTCCCATCAGTGAGAAATAGACTAAAACAAGAACTGCCCTAATGCCTAGAGTTTACAGCAATTGTCACAGGACATGGAAAGCTCCTCTCGTATCGCCATCGATTTTCTTTACTAGATATCCCAGTATGCAAATTTCAAGAAGAGGACCAAACAGTAGACCACATAATATTCAGATGTCCAATCATAAACAAACAAAGAACCGAAATGATCAGGAAAATAAAAAGCAGACAATGCGCGTGGCCCATTACCAAAGAGGAACTTATTAACACACATCTAACATGTATCGTCAAATTTGTTAAATCAGTAAACTTCACAGATATAGAGTAGGCAAATGAAGCATAAAAATTAAATAAAACTGCTAATTAATTGCAACTATTTTAATAAGAATATTGTAAAATATTGTAGGATACATTTCAATACAAATACAACATATGTAAAATCATTGTAAAATTATTGTAAAAGTTGTATATAATGTAAATAAAATAAGGCATGTAGTATTCCTAAGGAATGGGGCATGCCAGGTAACATAAAAAAACCACACACAGACACACACACACACACACACACACACACACACACACACACGCACGCACACACACACACACACACAGTACATTAGTCAGTATGAACTGATGCTCTCAAATAAGGTAATAAAAGATTATGCAAAATTCGCAAATAACACAAAACTATGCATACCACAATTCGATATTTGTTAGCAATAAGATAAAATAAGTTGCATGTTTTAAGGCACATTTCCTGGAGACTGCCCTTAGGTAAACTTCAACATGTAACAACAAAATTCCCGAAACAGCTAATGCTATGAAACTATGTATTTTATTACTCATACCAGTGTATTAAGCATATACCTATTTTAATCAATATCTTTCTATCCATTTAGAGACTAACAAACATTACAAAAACTATTGCAGGTAAAGGATTATTCGGATAGAAGGGAAATTTTAACTTCATCTTCGGATGAAATCTTTTTGTGCTGTGTTGACGTGAAATTCAGTATTTATGGGATTTTTCCTCTTTGATTTATGATCTTTGCATGCATATCTCTTTTATACATGAAAAAGAGGAATGTCTTTTACTTCCTCTAAGAACTACTCCACCCAAAAAGTAAACGTTGAGGAGATTACCGTGGAAATGCAGTTTTGATGTCCTTAGAATCCAGTAAGAGCATTCTCTCTCTCTCTCTCTCTCTCTCTCTCTCTCTCTCTCTCTCTCTCTCTCTCTCTCTCTCTCTCTCTCTCTCTCTCTCTCTCTCTCTCTCTCTCTCTCTCTCTCTCTCTCTCTCTCTCTCTCTCTCTCTCTCTCTCTCTCTCTCTCTCTCTCTCTCTCTCCCTCTCTTATCTGTGTGCGTGTGTGTGTGTGTGTGTGTGTGTGTATTTGTGTGTAAACAGCATCGCTCAACGTGGGATATATAGCAAATTTTATATCGTAAAGATATGCAGTATGTTTCAATTCCCCGCCTCTGTTGCGCAAGTGATAGCGTGTCTGCCTCACGTTCAAGAGGTACGAGTTTAAATCTCGGTCAGGGGGACTTATCTGGATAGGATTTTTTTGCGGAGTGCTTCCTTATCCTGAAAGTTGAACGTCGGGTAACTCTAAGCTCTATGTCCGCCTCGGTAGCGTAGATGGTAGCGTGTCTGCCTCAAGTTCAAGAGGTCCCGAGTTCGAGTCTCGGTCAGGGTGAGTTACCTGGATAAGGTTTTCTCCTGGGTTTTTCCTTTCCCTGAAAGACGAATTTTAACTACAGATGCTCCACTCCCCTCCTTCTACTTTGGAGCAATGGAAAACTCCAGGGCTCTTTGCATGGGGCAACACCTTGAGTCTAAAGAGCCCCCCCCATCTACTACAACGTCAAGACGGTGGAAGTGCATACGCCATTTATGCGCGTCAACCCCGCAGGGAAGACTACCGAAAACCTCGGTGGGACCGCCTGGTGATCTAGCTCACCTACTAGCTATGCAGGCTAGTACCCGGAACTTTTTGGGCAATCCTCTACCCCTTCCGGGCGGCCGTATCCTGGCCGGAGGTACCCAATTCCCCGTGGGTGTCGGGAACACTGCCCCCTCGAATCCAACCCAATCCTTTTTTTTGTTAATTTATTATCCATCGACCAGCAATTATGCTTTACAGATGTTTGTTATAAGATACATGGAGCAGGACACAGAACAATGGAGGTAGCCGTGAACGACTCCTCTAACTAAATATGAAGGATAACTGTAACACAAATTGAGAACTTAAAGTCTGATAGTAGTAATCACGTGTCTGAGGCATCTGTGCTGGAGACGTCACTCAGGAGAAGATCTTGGGGCAGTCTGCGCTTCAGGCGAGCTGGTTGGCGAGTGCGAGCACCGAGATTGTAGGTAACAGCTCCAGGGACCTCCTGAAGATGGTAAAAGAACGGACGTGCCAGGCGTCGGATGTATTGGTGAACGGGTAGAAGACCAAACTCATGATGTAGTTGGTTTCGGATGAACCATGGCGCGTTTGTAACTGTACGAAGCACCCTGTTTTGTAGTACCTGCAGTCGGCGGAGATTAGTCGTACTGGTGCCACCCCAGACTGGAGCTGCATAGGTAAAAATGGGACGGACTAGAGATGTGTAAAGAAGCAGGGAGGATTCATAACCAAGTGAAGTGCGCCTATTGAGTAAAGGGTACAGTTTTGAAGGAGGATCCCTATAAGGTCGTAAAGAGAAGATCTTAACCTCTGTCTTGTTAGTATTGAGGGAAATGCGCCAGTGAGAGAACCAATGAGCTAATTGATCTAGGGCAATTTGCAGTTCCTGAATGGCATGAAGGATAGTGGTGTGAGAATAAAAGAGAGCAGTGTCATCTGCTTATAAAGCCGTACAAACTGGAGTTATATCAGGAAGATCATGAGTAAATATATTAAAGAGGAGCGGTGCGAGTACTGAACCTTGAGGTACACCTGCTAAAATAGGCCGTCGGGTGGATGTGAAACCAGCAATGCGCACCACAAAAGTTCTGTTAGTGAGAAAACTTGTATCAAATAAGAAGGGAGACCAATGCGATATGCTTTAAGGAGTAGTCCAGTGTGCCACACCTTGTCGAATACCTGGGCGATATCTAGGAATGCTGCCACGGTGTATTGCCGGTTTTCGAAACCTTGAATAATAGACCCAACCCAATCCGAACAACTCCCCGACGGGAAGGGCTCGGCAGTTCGGCCCGAGGTTCCTCTAGTAAAGTCAGAGGTACCACGAGTGCTAAGGGTCCGCAGCGCCCGCACCTCGGCAGCTGATGGAGACGGATCCCCTCCCCTACGTGACCTGAAAGACGAATGTCGGGTTACTCTAAGCTCTATGAACCCTGAGCTTATTTGAGCATGATTTCCGCCATTTCATTCAACGTCCAATATGACTTAACGCTGAACGTAAATTACAACCAAAACTCTAAGCTCTATGGATCGTGTTTCATTTGAACATCTTTTCACCTATTTCATTCGTCGTTCGATGTGACTTAACAGGACGTAAATTATAAAGAGGATGAAATACGAAAATTTGATTTTGCAGTAAAACTTTCCCATTCCTAGCTATCCTTTGCAATAATAAAATAATGCAAGTTCAAAATAGGATGTACAACTTGAATCTTTTGGGACTATCGCTTGGAATCCTCTTCATACTGAATTAATTTTCTTTAATATTGTATCACTGTACAGCGTAAGAAACATAACGCTACTACATAAGAAAACCTATGTCATAAATATTTGTTTTATTAAGTAATTCCGAAGTAGTTGTTATTGTTTTAAATATTTCGGTTTTGTATTTTGAACTGCTGTCACCATTTTTCTTTCTCGCAAATCCGTATAAAAGTATGGAATTACATATCGATCCTCTAAAGATTGGAGGTGCTATGAGACTAGCAAAACGTTAAATGAATTAATTGGAAAACTAGAGTGTTGTAAGAATAATTTGTTTAAGTAAGGGCATGTGGTCAGGCAAGGTCACGTCTCGATATAGAATGTCTGGGTCAAACGCAATGCTTCCTTTACCTTGAGTTATGGAGAACAAAAGCATGTTTGCTACGTGCTTGTGTATATAGCGGATATTTTCTTTAAAACAGTTGAAAGCTTTTAAGACTGAAAGCAAAGCCTGACGCAGCTTAAAGAGTGTACTCTAGCGTCAAATGTAATTTTGTTGAAGATAGTTCTTACCAAGGTGGAGCGGATATCCTTGTAAGGTCCGCGTTACTGACTCACGCACGCCCGAGTCGAGGCAACGACCTCTTACTCAAGGCGCACGAGTCGCCTACGTGGGTCATTGTCATTCTGATAGGAAGTCGCTAGCAGGAGGCTCTCACGGGATTCGAACCCCTGCCCTTGGTGACATTTTAACACTTTAAAATTAAATATTTAACATTTACGTTTTACATTTGACATTTTGATTCATTTATACATTTGTAATTTAACATTTTGCAGCATTTAAGAAACTGATAAACAAGTGCAGATGTTTTATAAACATTAAAATAGCTTTTTTTAAAATACTAGGTATGAATTAAATTCTGCAGTTTTAAACTGAAAGCAACAAAGAGAAACACAGGCCGGAGCGAAGCGTGATGTGACGTTTACCTGTATGTATATAGGCAACAAGTTTCGAACCCAAGTCCACGAGTTGCAGATATATAGGAGCCGTTTCCCTAAAAGTTACGCCACGCTTCGCCACTGAATGCAGAATTGATGTAGGCTACAGTAAAAAGCAAAAACGAAGAATTTGATGTAAAAATGGGATAGTAAAAAGTGATACATGAAGCCGTAATACATAGCTCAACAATTTGTTATTTTTTTAGTTAATTGATGGAAATTAATCATTTCTCCACACTAGCCGTATATAAGCTAAGGTTTTTGATACATAGAGTCAACATGAAAAACTCAATGCCATGGCCGGGATTTGAACCACGGATCTCCTGGTTTCCGTCCAGTCGCTCTTAACCTTTGAGCTACCATGGCCAACGTGCCTCCTGACATTAAATTCTCCATTTGATTCGTATATTTCCCCGGTATACTACTAGGGGCTCTCGCATCCGAGATACACCGTTTGTGGCGACTTACTATCGTGAGTACTTAAGTCCCAGGCTTCATCATTTAACTCTTATTATTTTAGTTAATTGATGGAAATTAATCATTTCTCCACACTAGCCATATATAGGCTAAGGTTTTTGATAGAGTCAACATGAAAAGTTCAATGACATGACCGGGATTTGAACCACGGATCTCCTGGTTTTCGTCCAGTCGCTCTTAACTTTTGAGCTACCATGAGCTACTTTGAGCTCTTAACCTTTGAGCTCTCAAAAACCTTAGCCTATATACGGCTAGTGTGGAGAAATGATTAATTTCCATCAATTAACTAAAAATAAAAAGAGTTAATGATGAAGCCTGGGACTTAAGTACTCGGATGCGAGAGCCCCTAGTGGTCTACCGGGGAAATATACAAGTCAAATGGAGAATTTAATGTCAGGACAGCACGTTGGCCACGGTAGCTCAAGGGTTAAGAACGACTGGACGGAAACCAGGAGATCCGTGTTTCAAATCCCGGCCATGGCATTGAATTTTTCATGTTGACTCTATTCATGAATTTGTTATGTTATTGCTATTCTCCTAATATTAAAATGAATTATAGTTACTGACATATTTTGAGCATCTATGCTATAGATGTGATCTCAGATATGTTGCAGAGTACCTGAATTTTTGCATTTAAGACAGCAGCATTTGTAGGCAGTCTGCATATTTATTTTTCTGAATAGTTAACGCGGTTTGGGAGTGCAAATGTGCATGTCCCAGAAGATAAATAAAGAGGGAGAGAGAAAGGAAGGGAGGGAGGTAGGGAGAATGAATAAATAAATAATAAATAGACAACTAAATAGAAATAGATAACTAGATAGATAAATAAATAAATAATAAATAGATAACTAAATAGGTAAATAAATAAATAGTAAATAAATAAATAGTAGATAACTAAAGAGATAAATAAATAAATAACCAAATAGATAACTAAATAAACAAACAAACAAAGAGAGAAAGAAAGAATGAAAGAAAGAAAGAAAGAAAGAAAGAAAGAAAGAAAGAAAGAAAGAAAGAAAGAAAGAAAGAAAGAAAGAAAGAAAGAAAGAAAGAAAGAAAGAAAATTTATCGATATAAGCCACTTAAAAATGGAGGAATGGGCTGACAATAAAAAAGGCCACTACAAATCTTTTTAAACAAACAATTTGTGTAAAAAATAGTTTTGTGACATCATTATTTCTGAGCTATATGTATTGTATTATTTAGTTCTTATTAACTGTAAAAATACTATCGTCATTCAATTTTTTCTCGAATGCGATATGTGTGTAAACGGGCGCTCAACTGCAGTGTCATATAAAGAGTACGTAATTTCAAGGTTATACATATTTATTCTCGTTATTTATGGATTTGACTATCGGTTCAGCCTGCTTATTCGCTTTGTAGCTTCAGCGAAATGTATAATTAAGCAATGGCTGCAAACGATATCTAGATTAACGTGAAGTACATATAAGATTTTTAAGGAATACTGCAGAGCAGTGATTATAGAAAGTAAAGTGAATTTAGTGTATCTGATTTTTACACATATTTTGTCAACGACTTATAATTTAATTTATAGAGAAATAAATTTCTGAAATAGTAATAAAAATCGGAACAAAGCTTTCTGGCCCAAATTTAAATTGTATTCCAATAAATAATCTAATGAAAGATCATTTTTGAACATCGTACACAAAAAATATGAATAATAGTGGAATGTAGACATTCATTATAATAGTAGAAAAACGAAAATAATTGAAAGCTACACATCTAAACCGTAATATCGTTTGTTCTTTCTGAATATTGAAAATAAAAATTACTCTCTCTGTTAATTTATGTACTAGGACTTTTTAGATTGGATAGGAAAACTTTTTTCAGTCAAGTATACTTTTAGAAGCACGAACTCAAGTGGAATTGAATAGATGTGCAAGAGGTTTTCAGTGCTTGAGGACCTCATACAGAGAGAATTACGATGTGATGTGCTAGAGAAGTAAAATAGAGATGGATAACATGGTAATAAAGTAAATTTGTTTCCTTGGGACGAGGAACATACCCACATTAATAACGGTTTCAGTAATATTGCACTGCTTGTGTTAATATGTATTCCGAGACACGCGAGTTCGTTTGTTATACCCAGCTCTGGCACTGAAGGGTCGTTTGAAACTATCATAGCGGCTAGAAACAGATATGTTCTCTTTAGTAATTAAACCAGAACTGCAGACAGTTGACATATTGATGGTGAAATGGTACACCACTTACTCAATGGTCTTTGCTTTCAGCTTATGTATTATTAACTTATATCAGTTCTTTTCATTTTTACTTCTGATGGATATTGACTATAAAATACGTTTTAATCTCAATTCTTAAATTACTTAAAGATAAATGGGATTTATAAAGGCTTCGTTTAGTATACCGTGGAGGAAAGAATTGTTGCTGTATTACGTAGAAATGCTTGACAAAATAAGAACCAGTAATGTTTTATTGCAAGCAGCCTATACAGAGACTCCTATAAATAATAGGACAAAGCACATTATTAAGTTTTGAAAGTGAAAATCAACATTTAATGTGCTGTTTTATTGAAATTAATGATAACAGACAGTTACATGGTTCTTTCTTGTAATAAAATAAGCGTTATTTCTCATAAAAATTATATACTGCATACTTTTTTAAGAATAAAAAGAAATATGGCATTTTTTGCTCCTCAAAAGTAATCGAACATAACTTGAGGGTGACACAAAATATGACATAGTGCTTTCTGACACCCCCTCTTCTTTTTACTACTTCTCTCAATCTATTTGACATACTGTGAACCAGGTTTTTCAGGTAGGCTGCAGGAAGTCTGCTCCATTCCTCTTGTAAGCTCTCCTTTAAGTGCTGCTTGGAGGTGATGGGGTCTTCCGCACGGCCTTTTGCAGTTTATCCCATACAACTTCTATGCGATTAAGTTCTGGACTGAGGGAGTGGATGCACTACATGAGGATAGTTGTAAAATAACCATAGCTGCACAATCTGGGACGTATGCTACCGATCATTATACTGATAAAATGGGAAGCTGTTCAAAATACCCATCATTTCTGCACTTTGTATTAAATTTTTCTGTAATAGTCTAAGAAAGACTTCCTTGATCATGGTTGTGTCTATGAACACCAGCTTTCCCACTCCCGTAGAGGAAATACAGCCCCATACCGTTACATTCCCTCCGCCGTGTTTGACTGTGCCTTGTAAATTGCGCCTTCCAGCTCCGTGTTTGGTTTTCTCCGCACAACCACCCTGTCATCGGAACCTGCAACGTTGTATTTGCTTTCGTCACAAAAAATAACTTGGTCCCTCCAATAAGTTGTCTTGTTAACAAAGTCACTGGCAAATTGTGATCGCTTCCTTTTATTCTTGTTGGAAAATGTATGGCTTTCTTCTGGCTACGCGACCATTAAAATCTTGTTTTCACATGACCCTTCTGACCGTTTCAGGGCTGTCAGTCCCAGTTCTTCCTGAGTCTCAGAACAAATTATTGGAGCGCTCATAAACGGATTCCGTTTTACTTTCCGCATAATATGAGACTCCTGCCTATCGGTAAGAAGTTTTGGTCGCCCTGGCTTTGCTCGAGATTCAATTGTCTTCATACTTAAACCGGTGAATTATGTCACTTCCCGGTATGTTTTGTTCTTTTCATAGTGAGAGATCGACTGTCTCTGTTCAAAGATACTCTGCTTACCTCTGGGCCCTATACTATTTTCTGGCCTTCTTCTTGGTGCACAGTTGACATACTTCTTCTACGATGTTGTTTTGTCTACTGACAGACTTCACCTACTCGTTTGTATTTTATTTCATTTGTGCTGTCCGATTCTTTTTGTGTCGTAAACTCACGATGTAAACAAGGCTGAATGGGGAAGCTCTTAGTTTAGTCACATTTTCAATCTCTAAAATGGATATTCATAGCAAATGATTTTTGCTTAACACAAGGAGTACCTTGAGATTGAAACACATAATCTATCCCGCTTTATAGAGCACTCCATAGTGAAATGCAAAGTCTGTCCGATTATACTATGTCCATCGAGAGAATAAAGTACCGTACATGTGTTCGGAATGGCAGTACTGTTAACGCTTCGTTAAATATAATATTAATATGTATTAATAATATGAATATGAATTTTCAACACAAGAACATGTATTTATTCAAGGCAACCGCTTAATCGCTTCATTTCTCACTAAAGGCACATTTTTCGAGCTAAGTATGACGCAGCACACTATTAATATCCATGAAAATTAACTGCTAGTTACGTATTTTTGTACTCTTTAACATGAGACTTGACCATTGCCAGCAATTCCGCCTTAACATGATCCTCGTGGAAAATTACATTTTTACTCTGTAGCCATGTTACGATGTCACTTGTCTGGAATGCGTTCTAACCTCACATTTTGGTAGGGGGCATTGTTCATCACAATTCGGTTGCAATTTGGGGAGAATCTTTTCAAACCAGGATTTTAAAACGTCGTCGTTCATTTATTTATGACAGTCTCCCGTTGTTTTGGAGACGAAAACAAGCTCAACACCCTTGACAAAACCATCATCACTTCCTATGTGCAAAGCTATAAGATGCTTACCCCTCCCCGTAGGATTTCTAAGTCCTGCACTTAAACCAGATTGAAATGCATGGATTTTTATTTCACTGTGATGTCAGTCCATACTTCGCTTGTCGTGTGTCCCTCGTTAAACCACGTCTCGTTTAACTAATAAACTTCCCGCGTTTTACGGAGTTCCTTTATTTTATGGAGAAAATCTCTAACTTCAATATGCGCGCGCAGCATGATTTACGTTAATTACAAACTAACCTAACTATTTATAAGTATATGTTTTTATAGTTGAAATATGCTTAGTACGCACTTGTGTGCTTTAGCAAAACGAACTCAAGACTCCACACCTCAGTAGCAGTACTTTTTCAAGGGACTATTTACACGGCGGAAGCATCCTGCGCTACGATCAACGGTCACGTGGTTTTGTTTATTCTCGCGCTACAAGCAGTATGCATACCATGATGTACAAAAACAAAACAGACGTTAAAAAGCACAATCAATCCTGTTTATAACGGCACTAATTGAATGTTATATTTATTTTCAATTTCTTTATGCAGGTGTTTGTATGTATAATGAAACAGAGTCAAAACCTATGAATGACTTTATTCTCACGGACGTTTATGCACACCGGAACTTTCTAATAACTCTCCTGTAATACACGTTTGCTTTATTCCCTTTGTACTTTAAAGTTAGTTAACAGTTAAAGTTAGCATGCAGTTAAAAATGTATAAAGAGAGAACGTTTCTAACTTAAATTTCTAGGAGGAAGGTATTTAGTTAAGGAACAACGGGAGGCCACGGGCTACAGGTAGACAGCCAGAGACGTGTGTAGGTCCCTAAAACTTCATGGTCTCACTACTGAAGCTCTCCAGAAAGGCGCTAAAGGATCTTCGACCAAATAATCTATAGGGAATACTTCTTTCCTTGCAAGAACTTCCATGTCATCTGTCCGGGACAGCCCTACGCCACGATACCTATAAGTTAAGATGCAAAAGGAATGTAGGAGAAATTATGTGGAAAAAACATGGTGGGAGAGAAATAACCCAACAATCGCCTAACGATCAGGGAAAATCATATAAGCCCTAGGTCAGTGTAGGTAGTTGGTAGGGCTCGAACCCAAGAACTCCCGTATACGTTCCTCAATACATCACTGTCAAGCCATCTCGCTGAATGTGTGAAGCATTAAATAATTCAGAGAAATTCATGCTGGGATTTAAGTTAACGCAGAGGAAAATATAAGCCATTATATTCTTCAAGGATTGGGCCCTGTGACCCATTCCGTTCTGTTCAAGAGCCTACTGATCCTTCCAGCGTAGAGCTGGGCGTCCCACATCTCTTTCCCTTCGGCATATAATCTAAAACTCTTCTTGGAAGTCGTTCCTCGTCCATTCTTAAAATATGATTTTTCCATACATTTTTTGTTCTTTATTATTTTAGTGTTTAAATTAAAAATACCAAGCTCTTCTCTTATTTTTTCGTTTCTTGCGTGGTCTATTCTGTTATAGCTTATCACGCTTCTCAAAAATCTCATCTCTGCCGATTCTAGCTGTTTGCATTGGTTCTTTGTCAGAACCGTATGTTAACGTTGGGACTGCCATTATCTTATAAAATGTCATCTGTGTTTGCTTTCGTGTTTTCCTGTTCAGCGTTCTTAGTCCCACACATTTGATTGAATCTGTTTAATTTCACCTCCATATCCTTGTTGTTATTTGCTACTGCTACTGTGTAGCCTAGATAGTTAAAACTATTAACCTGTTCTAGTATTTTATTGTGTATAACTATTATTGCTCTTATGTTGTTCTTTCCTCTAAAAGCCATTACTTTAGTTTTGTGTTCCGAGATTGAAAGGTTTCGGCTTTGTTGTTTAAACTATATACTGCTCTTTGAATGTCATCTTCTGAATCGGATATTATCACTTGATCATCAGCAAATAATACTATATTTAAAATTATGTTTTCATTCAGTACATTTTGTTTTATACCTTGCTGCCATTCTTGTACCATATTATCAATATAAATATTAAAGAGTATAGGCGATACAGGGCATCCTAGTCGTACTCTTTTGTTTATGTCCACTGCTTCTGTTTTTCTTCCATTCTTTATTATTGCTATTGTAGTGTTTTATACATACCTTGTACAGTCCCTGTTAAATGTGCTAGTATTCCACAATTTTCCATCGCTATCCAAAGTTTATCCCTTAAAACCGAATCGAAGGCATTAACATAGTCAACAAAAAGCATAAATATGTCTTTGTGTTTTTCAATTAGCTGTTAAATTATAGATATACTATCCCTGTATGATCTTCCTTTTCTAAATCCGTTTTGGACATCATGAAGCCGTGCTTCCGCTATTGTGCTTATTCTTCTTGCGGGGGAATGAAATGGCGGATTCGGCAGCCAAGACGGCTATCATGAAGCCCAGGGTTCGAGTACCATCTGTGACATCGGAAGATTTTAGGGCCGTATTGCGGAGAGCTGTGCAAACCTGCTGGCAGGAAGAGTGGTCCGCTCTCCGCAATAATAAACTTAGATCTGTGAAAGAACTTCCGATTCCCTGGGTTACCTCCTGTCGGTCATCTCGTCGCGAGGAGGTGACTTTGGCTCGGTTGCGCATTGGGCACCGCTGTTTTACTCATAGTTTTCTATTTAAAAAGGAGCCTTCTCCACTGTGTCCGTTTTGCAAAGAAGCGTTATCTGTACGACTCGTGCTGCTCGAGTGTTTTCACCTAGCAGACCTTAGGACGTCTCTGCAGCTGCCGGTCAGCTTTGCAGAAATGCTAGCGGACGATAACGCAGTAGTGGAGAAGGTTTTTAGATTCTTTTCTCGTTTAGGCTTTAGGATATAGCGAACATAATTTTTAGTAGCTTTTGATTTTTTTTCCCCTTTCTATGTACATGTAGTTTTAATAGGTTTATTTACATTAGTATAGTTTTTAGAAACTTTCTATGTATGTATGTATGTATGTATGTATGTATGTATGTATGTATGTATGTATGTATGTATGTATGTATGTATGTATGTATGTATGTATGTATGTATGTATGTATGTATGTATGTATGTATGTATGTATGTATGTATGTATGTATGTATGTATGTATGTATGTATGTATGTATGTATGTATGTATGTATGTATGTATGTATGTATGTATGTATGTATGTATGTATGTATGTATGTATGTATGTATGTATGTATGTATGTATGTATGTATGTATGTATGTATGTATGTATGTATGTATTTATTCACTGCAATTGGGTACTACCCGGTGGCAGAGTTAAGAATACAGATCAAATTACAAATACTAGATTTACAACAATAACACAATAAACAATACAAACATAATATTATTTTACTTTAGTCACTTAAGACATATCTAATTACTTCTCTATTTACATATTATATACCATTATAATTCAAAAGTTAAACTATAAACCATCTATATTTTTTCTAAATTTCTTCAGCGACAGGGGACAGCCCTGAAAGACTGCTACAGGCAATTCATTCCATTCTTCAATGGTTCTATTAACAAAAGAAAATTTTCCTACGTCGGTTCTGTATCTTCTACCCTTAATTTTATACCTATGATCGTTTCGTCCATAATAATCTGGATTATCTAACCTTACACTAACGTCCACCTATGCCTTTACACCAGCATTAGCTTTGAATAATGCTACCAACCTATGTTTTTTACGCCTAATTCTTAATTCCTCCCATTTAGTCTCATCTCCTTTTATAGGCCCAAAATACTTGCCTCTTTTTATGAATTTTATTGCCCTCTACTGTATTTTCTCTAATGGATCGATTTGGTTAGCTCTATACGGGTCCCAGCATGCTACTCCATATTCCATAACCGGCCGCACTAAGGCCTTGTAGGCAATTTCCCTGGACCTAGCGCTCCCCTTTTTCAATATTCTCATTACGAAATGTAATGCCTTCCACGCATTCCTAGATGTGGAATTTACTTGTTCGTCCCATCCAGCATTACTTGCCAGGTACAGTCCCAAATATTTGCAGCTGTCCACCTGTGGAATTTGCACCCCTCCCATGTGACAGTTAACAATCATTTTGCCCTTAGTTCTACTGAAAACAATGGACTTACTTTTCTTGGCATTAATTGACATTTTGTTAGCCGCAGCCCAATTACAGATTTCATTTAAATCATCCTGAAGAGCGGTTTCATGCACTGTATTCCGAATTTTATTATAAATGATACAATCGTATATCTGGCTTTTGCCATGAGTAGTTTTTAAAAGGGCGCTGATAACCGCTGAAGTTGAGCGCCCCTATATCCATCATCATCTTCTTATTCTTCTTGCAGAAAAAACTCACAATTCTCATAAAAAGAGCCGAAAAGATAAGTTTCACTATAAATAATTTATGGAATATCCAAGTAAAATTGGTAGACAGTTGTGTGATTGTTCCACGTTGTAGTTCAGAGTAAAACCCAGCATCACTCCTCATCTATATTTGACAGGTTTATACAGCGTCCGAACTACTCCAGTTGTAATTTGCATGTATACACTGCAACCGTTCTGTTATGCACCCAGTTGCCTCAGGTTAACTACTGTACACGACCAGTTCTCTGTTTTTCACTTTGTTGTTAACCTTTCCAATAAACATTCATGTTACGTTTTGTTATGAATACAACAAGCCAGGATGCCAACTTCCATGTCTCCATGACAATTCGCACATTGTTTCCCTCCTCGACTTTTATATCTATTTTAACCTCGACCAATTTATATCTGCTGACGGAGGCGTATTCTGTTTCGTTGTATTCGCTTCATCTCGTGACGCAATATGCGACTTCTGACTTGTTATACATACCACTTTTCCTTGTCGATTTGATGTGTGTCTTACCTTTGACGCCGTCTTCGATTAGTTTGCTGTCAGCTGCTCCAATTCTGTGCCATTAGATCTTTTCTCAGAGTATTCGTGGGTGGGGTGAAGATAAACAGCCTGCGCCATGGCCGAGTAGTTAGACCGCTTGACTCTCATCTGGGCTTGATCCCAGGTGACCGCATGTGTGTGGGTTTTCTCAAGAATTTCCGGTTTCCCCGCCATTGTTTCAACAGTTGATGCATTATCATATTTCCTTTCATTCATTTTTTTTGGCTTGTTCCATTTATACCCCGCCTTTAACTACTATGGTCATATCGGCGGCCGTTCTCATTTGGAACATACTGAAGGTGTTAACTCGTTATCTTTGGGTTTTTTATCATTTCATCACGCACACATTCACACTCTCATTCATACTTCCACACTCTGGGGAAGATGGGGAATTATCTTGGTCAGAGAAAAATCCCCACCCCCACCCCCACCGCCGGGAATTGAACCCGGGACCGCTAGCACGGTAGACAGGTGCTCTACCGACTGAGCTACGGGGCCAGCCCCATTTCATCTTCTTCTCTCTCATACAAGACATTTGGTTCATCACATCCTGGGTTCTCTATCTTATCCAGAGTTTCTAAAGGCTTAAGGGATAATTGAAGGCAAATTCCCTAACTCCCACGATAGTGGTAAAACTAGGCAGGTCGAAGAAGGAGAAAGAGAATTAAGTTGAAATTAATTTTAGATCTATTAAGTCACAGACAGGGGTAAAAGAATTGAACTATTTCCGAGTTTTAATTTGTATATCAGACTTAATGGTATAAAAATAAATGCTTTATTAATAATAACGACATAAATAATTCAAGGTGTAGTTTTCCGTGAGTCCCCAGAAAATGTTAATGTGGAAGATTTCCCACCGATGACGGACCTACTATACACGGTGTTCATTTTCATTCGTTATTTCCCGCCCTCCGATTGAGCAAGAATGACTTCATAGCTGACTGGTGAGTCTATCTAAATTGCAACGCTCTGAGTGTGTTTGAGCTGGTAACTAATACAACCAGCTTCCCCTGGATATGAACACAGACCAACGCGTCTTCATAGTTCAATGCTACTTTCATACCGGTATTAAAATTGGTGCGACATATAAATAAAATTTAAATCGCTGCATAGAGGAGTTTATGCAACGCTATCCAGCATTCAAAAGTGTCCAGGTACCGTCAAATTGACATTCTTTTGTTTGCAACATAAACGTGTTATGTTTTATCAGTATACGACATAAATGTTTTGTCATTCTCACACTTAATTAAAGTGTCTATTTATGTTGGTATACTTATGTCTTTAAAAACCAATAGGTGTATGAAATATTTCCAAGATATAAGATCAATTATTCGCAAAAAGAGAGACACTGGACGCTATAAAGTGACTGGTCCCAATCTAGAAGCAATAAATAATGTTATGACAGAAAGACCTCAAGCATACCTTCTCGCAATACAGATAATGTTTAAGGGGAAGAGAGAAAGGAAATATAAGAAAATGGATACATAAGACTATGTATTAGAGATATTTTCTTGTTAGACTTGGATAAAAGCTTTGTACATGTTGTAACACTAATTTATTTTTCATTCCTAGAACATTTTTTGTGAATTTTCTGGTTTATAATGAAGTTATTTGAGCGTAACTTCACCCATTTCACTCAACTTCCGATATGACAACGTTGGAGGACGTAAAATTAAAACAAAAAGGTGCAAGCGGTAGTTTAGCGTATGAATATATTTTTAGGAAGAGACCGATAAAGCTAATTCATAAATTTTTGTAAATTCTTTTGTATTCAGTGATCCTCAAAACATGTATTTCTGGTGAAATCTAATGCAGAATTTTTGTGTGGTAGCTCAGCCATTGTAATTGGGTACTCGAAACAGCAAAATGGGAGTTTGCCTTCTTGAATTCTTTAAACAGAGACAAATTTGTTGTTCTGGAGTCTATGCATCTGCAATGTACCCATATTTAAGAGTAAAGTTATATATCATGCAGTCACGAAAATAAATTTACCAAATTTTCTCTGTCTTACTGACAGATTACGTCGTAAACAGTTTCATTTTGTCACATCCGTTCTTTTGCAGAAGTTTAACATAATGTTAAATCATAAAGTGTTTACGCATCAGTAGACGATGTGCAAGTGTTCACACCGATCCTAACATGTTCTGGCTCAAGTAATGTGAAGTAACATAATTACTCCAGCACACTTGCGCTGATTAATTCAATTAACAGCGACAGTTCCTGTCAAGAGATAAATTTGAACATGTCATTATACGCAAGTGGTTGATCATTGTTCCGGTTGGATTGGTTCTAAGTGACGTAACGTACCAAGATTTAATGACCTGAAGCTGTAAACAACCCTAACATTCCTTGCTCTAACACTGTGAGACAGGTCAGCGAAGCTTATGATGAGCCAGTGGCGTCTCTCACAGGATAGAGTAAGCATCAGTTGGACTGTAAAGACGTTCGATTGTCAACATTGTGTCTTTTTAGCATTGACACAATAATTATTGCTTTGCAGCAATGATGTCAAGTCGTTGATTTTTATTAATTTCATAACTCTAAGTTCTTAAGTTAAAAAACAAATAAGTTTTATATTAATACCCTTTTGGTTTCTTTTAATTACTTCCTTCACCTACATATACTACTTGTATATAGTATGTTTTCTTCTTCCTCTTCTTCTTCTGCTTCACTTCAAGGATTAGGCTTTTCTGCCTGTTCCGTCTTCGCATTCCCATATTTCTCTAGGGCGTCCTACAACTCTTCTTCCACAAAGATTATACGAGGGCTGTTTAATAAAGAATGCTCACAAATTTCTTTTGACAACGTGCCTTCACTCACACTCAAAATTTTGATGCTTCTTCTCAAAATAGTCTCCCCTGAATGCGATGCACCTGTCCCAGCGTTTCTGCCAGTCTTCAAAGACTTGCTGGAAACCATTTTTGAGAGATCCTTCAAAATCTCATCCACAGCCTTCACCACTGCTTCTGATGATGGATAATGCCTTCCACGAAGGCATTTCTTCAATTTAGGGAAACAGAAAAAAGTCACATGGAGCTAAATCCGGACTATAAAGAGGGTGAGAGATGCACTTGACATTGATTTTTGCAAGATATTCGGCAACAACATTGGCAATATGCAGCCGCGCATTATCGTGGTGCAGCATCCAGCCTGCTTCACGCAAATGTGATCTTTTGCGCCTGATATGGACTTGCAAAGGTTTCAGGACATCCTTGTAGTATTGTCCAGTTACTGATGTGTGTGTAGGTACAACATACTGAGAAACCATTCCATAAGTATCAAAGAATGAGATGACCATAACTTTCCCAGCAGAAGCAACCACTTTTGCATTTTGGGGGTTGGTGATGAAGGAGATTTCCACACTGAGCTTTACTGTTTGCTCTCAGCATCAAAATGATGTAGCCGAATTTCATCAGCAGGGATTACGTTTAAAAGAGACTCCGGATCTTTCTGTAACACCAACTTTAACTGCATGCATACCTGCATGCGAATGTCCTTTCGTTCGGGAATCAACAGTCTTGGAACCCATCGCGCACAAACACGTCTCATGTGTAATGTTTCTGTCACCAACGTGTGGGTGGCACCCAATGAAATGTTCAGTATTTCAGAAAGTGATCTTAAGGTAATTCGTCGATACACTCTCACAGTGGCAGCAGCAGTGTTGATGTTTTCTTCCGTAAGAGCAGTAACTGGAGCACCGGGTCCACCTTCCTTTGAAATTGATTGTCTTCCCTCTTTAAACATTTTAAACCTCCTTCGAGCTCTGCTGTAGGGAAGAATAGACTCTCTATAGGCCTCCTGTAACATTGTATTGGCCGCAACTGAAGATTTATTGAGACGAAAGCAGAATTTCAAAGCCGCATATTGTTCCTCGCGTGTTACCTCCATTGCAGCGGTAGGCGAGACTGAAAATGTCTGAGCTTACCTGGTTCTCACAGGCGCGAACCAGGGGTACCAACAATGAAACTAGTACGCCGTGTTTGTTTCACATTAAGCTAACAGAATATAATAAGATTGAATTTTAGTGCGAAAAATTATGACCGTAAAAAAAATTGTGATCATTCTTTATTCAACAGCCCTCGTATCTTCTTATTAAAACCGCTACTCTTCGTTCATTCTATCCATATGTTCTTTCCAGTTCTGTGTATGTTTTTCTATTTTGTCCTGTAATTTATATATGCCTAGTTCCTCTCGAATAGTTCCATTTCTTATTAAATCTCGACTAGTACATTCTTTAACTCATCTTAAGAACATATTTCTGCTGTTCGTATCTTAGTTTTATCTCTTTCTTTTAATATCCAGGACCCACTTCCATACATGAGCACTGGAACTGCCATCGTTTTATAAAATTTTAACTTCGTTTCTTTCCTTGCTTTGTTTTTCAGTGTTCTTGCTACAGTTCCACACTTCTGCTGAAATTTGTTTATTTTGTTTTCTATGTCTTTATCTAAGTCAAAGCTTATATATCAGCCCAAATAGCTGAAATTCGAGAGCTGTTCCAGGTATTTATTTCCAATGCTTATTTTCGATCTTACAGGATATTTTCCTCGATGTGCCATTGCTTTCGTTATACATGGAACATTGAAGGCTTTCTTCAGTTTTCTTATAGGTATTATTGCTACATCATCAGCATAGAGTATCACATTTAAGTTGTTATTTCTATTTAGTGGTATTCCTTCATCCACTAGATTTTTGCAAGTTTTTATCAAATCGTCCAAGTATCTATATATTAAATAGTGTGGGAGAAAGGATACATCTTTGTCTTACTCCTTGATTTACTTTTATATCTTCTGTTTTATCGTGCCTGTATTTATGATAATTTTTGTGTCTCTATATAAGCTTTTAATTATTTCTACTATATAAGGGGGATATCTCCTTTTGTCCATTATGTTCCATAATATATTTATAGGATCAAATGCTTTTTCGAAGTCTAGTGGGTTTCTAAGTTGACTTCTCTTCTTTTTTTTTTCTAAAATTCTCTTTATTCTTAAACATTTTTTGAAAGGGAGAACGCAAAAAGTTAAAGTAGGTAAAGATCTGTCCGATAGGGGAACCGTAAGTTCGGGTGTGCCGCAAGGCTCAGTACTAGGACCTTTACTGTTTCTCGTTTTTGTTAATGACATTGCTGTTAATATTAACTGCCAGATAAGGTTGTTTGCAGACGATTGTATCATTTATAATAAAATTAAGAATACAGCGCATGAAACCGCTCTTCAGGATGATTTAAATGAAATCTGTAATTGGGCTGCGGCTAACAAAATGACAATTAATGCCAAGAAAAGTAAGTCCTTTCTTTTTAGTAGAACTAAGGGCAAAATTATTGTTAACGATCACATGGGAGGGGTGCAAATCCCACAGGTGGACAGTTGCAAATACTTGGGAGTGTACCTGGCAAGTAATGCTGGATGGGACGAACAAGTAAATTCCACATCTAGGAATGCGTGGAAGGCATTACATTTCGTAATGAGAATATTGAAAAAGGGGAGTGCTAGGTCCAGGGAAATTGCCTACAAGGCATTAGTGCGGCCGGTTATAGAATATGGAGTAGCATGCTGGGACCCGTATAGAGCTAACCAAATCGATCCACTAGAAAAAATACAGAAAAGGGCAATAAAATTCATAAAAAGAGGAAAGTATTTTGGGCCTATAAAAGGAGATGAGACTAAATGGGAGGAATTAAGAATTATGCGTAAAAAACATAGGTTGGTAGCTTTATTCAAAGCTAATGCTGGTGTAAAGGCATGGATGGACGTTAGTGTAAGGTTAGATAATCCGGATTATTATGGACGAAACGATCATAGGTATAAAATTAAGGGTAAAAGATACAAAACCGACTTAGGAAAATTTTCTTTTGTTAATAGAACCATTGAACAATGGAATGAATTGCCTGTAGCAGTCTTTTAGGGCTGTCCCCCGTCGCTGAAGAAATTTAGAAAAAATCTATATGGTTTATAGTTTAATTTTTAAATTACAATGGTATATAATATGTAAATAGAGAATTAAATAGATATGTTTTAAGTGACTAAAGTTAAAATAATATCATGTTTGTATTGTGTATTGTGTTATTGTTGTAAATCTAGTATTTGTAATTTGATCTGTATTCTTAACTCTGCCACCGGCTAGTAGCCAATTGCAGTCAATACATACATACATACATACATACATACATACATACATACATACATACATACATACATACATACATACATACATACATACATACATACATACATACATACATACATACATACATACATACATACATACATACATACATACATACATACATACATACATACATACATACATACATACATACATACATACATACATACATACATACATACATACATACATACATACATACATACATACATACATACATACATACATACATACATACATACATACATACATACATACATACATACATACATACATACATACATACATACATACATACATACATACATACATACATACATACATACATACATACATACATACATACATACATACATACATACATACATACATACATACATACATACATACATACATACATACATACATACATACATACATACATACATTCTAAAAACACTATTACTAGTAAATCTCTAGTTACTCTCCTCGTATGGACAGCTTATGGACCCCAGAAAATGCAAATGGGTACCTGGAGTACGACACCTGTCGAGGAGCAAAAGAATTTCTAGATCAGAGAGAATATCCAAGACGGTGGATCAACCCCAAACCTAGTATGAGGTTAAAGAAGCAAATCATACGAAATGGCGGTGAAATGGATGATAGGAAAAGTAATTATGGTTGAGTTTGTGGCATGAATGACGGGGGAAACCGCGAAAACCCACCCTCATGCCACTTCGTCCACCACAAATCCCTCTTGCGATACCTGGGATCGAACCAGAGCATTTAGGTTAGACGCGAGCGGTGTAACCACTTAATCATGGCGTTTTTGTTCGATTGTCTTTGTGAAATTATGCTCAAACGAGTCCAGGATACATCTAGAGGTACCGGATATTCATAATTCAGGATAAGGAAAAACCCCAGAAAATATCTTATTCAGATAACCCTTCCTGACCCAGATTTGAACTTAGGACCTCATGAAGTCACGGCGTTGGTACACGTTGCTGCAGAAAGAATTTCGCTCCATTCAAGAATTGGATTTAGAAACTTCACTAGAATTCCTGAACTGTAAGAATTACTTTACTTTTAGAAAGAAAGGAAAAACTCCGTGTGCGTGTGCGTGTGTGTGTGTGTGTGTGTGTGTGTGTGTGTGTGTGTGTGTGTGTGTGTGTGTGTGTGTGTGTGTGTGAGTGTGTGTGTGTGTGTATGTGTTTTGAAAACATGAAATGTCAATATCTAATTTTTAGAAGCATACAATATTTCCCCCTCTTTATGTAAATACTAGTAGAAAAGTAAACACATGACAATACGAGAACTGTACGGCTGTGGGAATAGTAGAGACTGATGAAGAAATGAAATAAAATTTTATAGTTTTAATGAACCTCTAAACCTGAAAAAATACATCTTTCGGATTTCTAATGTTAATGGTATTTTGTACACATTTACATTAGGTACAATATTTAAAAGGACATAAAGTATCACACATCATTCTAAATAAAGAACAGACAAAACGAAATTTACCTTACTAATTTATGTGACAGTCTTTTCAGACGTTTAAAGGTACGTGACAAAGCTGCAGTGAAGGAAGTCATAAGTACGTGCCTTGTTTCCAAACAATTTTATTCACAACTGCAGTTAGTGTTTAGAATTTTCCCCCGGTGTCCCATTTGCCGATATCTTTGACTAAATCCTCCATAACCTGAGGAAGGGCCATAAGGTCTCGTTTATAGCGGCTGGTACCATCACATCATTCTTCCATGTCAAGAAATCCCCGTGCTTTTTATGATGTCTAGCCGTTTTTACCGTCATCTTCTCGAACCTTGTTTATTTCGCTACGAGCCACAGCTGTGAGGAATACATCTCTGCGTCCGCTATTTTATTGTGATAAAACTACTGCAATTTGTTCATATTAAGTTGGCAATCCTGAGGACGGAAGAAAGCTCTAATGTTGTTTACTCACTCTCTTATTTTTATATACCTTCTAGAAACTATTTCTACACAGGATTCTTCTTTACGGACATAAACGCTTGCGGAAACGCTTTCGTATTAGACTGGATGGTCCACGCTACGGAGGGGATTCGGCACTGAGGTCCAAACTTACTCTATTGTGCCTATGCCCCCGGGAGGAAGGAGAGGAGAGGACGACTGTCCCAAGGAGCTACAGCAGTGCACAGGGCAGCCTCTCTGCACTTTACCAGTTGTATACTCCCCGGCAGGCCTATATAATCGGCACCCCACCATAATTTCAGCTGCCCTGGTGCGGGCGCTGCGGAGCCCTAGCACTCGTGGTACCTCTGACGTTACCAGAGGAACCTCGGGCCGAACATTCGAGCCCCTCCCCGAATGGCAGTTGTTTGGATTGGATTGGACTCGAGGGGCAGTGGTTCCTGATACCCGTGGGTGATTGGGTACCTCCGGCCAGGCTTCGCCCGCCCAGAGAGGCAGAGGGTTGTCTAAAAGTCCCGGGTACTAGCCTGCAGAGCTCGTAAAAGGTGTGCTAGATCACCAGGTGGTCCCAAGGAGGTTATTTGGTAGTCTTCCCTGTGTGGTTGCGTGTAAGGGGCGTGTCCACTTCCACCCGTCTTGGATGGGGGGTGGGCCTTTTAGATTCAAGGTATTGCCCCAAGGAAAGACCCCCGGATCTTTCTATCGCGCCCGGGTTAATAGAGGCCGGGGTCTTCGGTACTTTCGGGTAGACCTCGTTGTAACTAACATCCCACCCTAATAAAACTGTCCCACCAGGCCGGGTTGGGTGATCGGTGACCGTCCTACTAGAAGAGGAAGTTTTATATAATCATCATGATTTTTTACGGTCATAATTTATCGCACCAAAATTCAATCTTATTATATTTTGAAACAAACATGCCTTAGTAGTTCCATTGTTGGTACTCCTGGTTCGCGCCTGTGAAAACCAGGCAAGGTCAGACATGTTCAGTATCGCCTACCGCTGCAATGGAGGTAACACGCGAGGAACAATATGTGGCTTTGAAATTCTGCTTTCGTCTCAACAAATCTTCAGTTGTGGCCTATATAATGTTACAGGAGGCCTATGGAGAGTCTGTTCTGCCCTACAGCACAGCCCGAACGTGGTTTAAAATGTTTAAAGAGGGGAGATAATCAATTTCAGAGGAAGGTGGACCCGGTGCTCCAGTTACTGCTCTTTCGATAGAAAACATCAGCACTGCTGCTGCCATTGTGACAGAGGATCGACGAATTACCTTAAGATCACTTTCTGAAATACTGAACATTTCATTGGGTGCCACACACACACATTGGTGACAGAAACATTATACATAAGACGTGTTTGTGCTCGTTGGGTTCCAAGACTGCTGATTCCCGAACAAAATGACATTCGCATGCAGTTAAAGTTGATGTTAGAGGAAGATCCGGGGTTTCTTTCAAACGTAATCACTGCTGATGAAACTTTGCTACATCAATTTGATCCTGAGAGCAAACAGCAAAGCTCAGTGTGTAAATCTCCTTCATCACCAACCCCCCAAAAAGGCAAAAGTGGTTGCTTTTGCTGGGAAAGTTATGGTCATCTCATTTTTTGATATTCATAGATTGGTTTATCAGCATGTTGTACCCGCACACACATCAGTAACTGGACAATACTACAGGGATGTTCTGAAAACATTGCAAGTCCATATCAGGCGTCAAAGACCACATTTCCGTGAATCAGGCTGGATGCTGCTCCATGATAATGCGCGGCTCCATATTGCCAATTTTGTTGCTGAATATCTTGCAAAAATCAACGTGAAGTGCATCCCTCATCCTCCCTATAGTTCGGACTTAGCCCCATATGACACTTTTCTATTCCCTAACTTGAAGAAACGCCTTCGTGGGAGGCATTATCCATCATCAGAGGCAGTGGTGAAGGCTGCGGAGGCGATTTTGAAGGATCTCTCAAAAAGTGGTTTCCAGCATGTCCTCGAAGTGTGGCAGAAAAGCTGGGACAATTGCAACGCATTCAGGGGAGACTATTTTGAGAAGGAGCATCAAAATTATGAGGATGAGTGAAGCTACTTTGTCAAAAAAATTGTGATCATTCTTTATTGAACAGCCCTCGTACTTACCCAGAATTCTTCTGGCGACCAGGGAAATCCTCGAAAAACCCCATGTGTCAAGTGGGTCGGCTACGGTAATCGAACCTGGGCGTACCGAATGCGGGCCACAAATGAAACCGCCTGCACCAACTCGCTCGGTTATCGTTGTTTCTGAAGTGTGATACTTCTATATCACATCACGACAAACAAACAAACAAAGGATGATCGGTACTTAAATTATAAGTTGTTCGAAAATCCAAGCGATAACAATAGGTATCATTGTGATTTTTAATACCACAAAGAGTTATTTGAGACAGTGAAAGATTTCCAGGTAAGAATTTCACAGCCAGTTGCAGAATACTTTGTGAGAATACGAAATGTATAGTGAAATAATGTCTGCAAATGTTTGTCTCCGGAGAACAAACTTTTGTATAAGTAATTAAGTAAATATACAGAACAATATATCTTTGAAGAATAGCTTACAGAAGAGTAGGTAGTTTGATTCAAATGAGGTCGCAGTCGGGGTTCGCTTTCTTATATCACTGCAAACTGAGGTCTATTTGAACCGCTTACCTTGAGGCTGTTATCATGTAAGTTGTATTGGAGTCCACGATGTATTTTATATGTTTTAAGTGGCCGTTTCAATCTTTACTCGTTTCTGTATTTCAAACTGGGCTTCATCCACCCCACTTTTAGAATCATTGTTGTTCTCGCCCAAGTGAATTAATATTTCCTGTCTTGCATCCAATATTCTGCCTCAATTTTTTTTTCACGTACCTGTATCATTCTTGTCAATCCTGTGCTGAATGCAGGTAAATTTATCATCAGCTATCTGAACATTTCTTTCAGCCACCCATATTTTTGCAGTAGTCCAAATAAATTGAATGGAGATTAGTTCAGAATGATAAGGAGATAGTTGTGTGACTGTGTTGGTAGAGAGGACGATCTGTTTTGTAGGTGGTACGTGTAGAGTTTAAAGGAATAGTTAAGCTTTAAATATCAGGAATTAATGGCATGGAACTGTTCTGTTGGAAGGTTTTGCCTAAGCTAGTCTACCATTATATCTCTTCTGGATATTTTATCTTAGCATACACCTTCCTTAAAGTAGGTCTATTTCTCATTGACTGTTTGACGAATTGTCTCTTTGAAACTAAGGCGATCTTTGGAGGCTTTTCCCATGGACATAGAAAGAAGTTGAACTGGAACTCACATTTTTGGTCTCCTTAATTATTCATTTAACACTTCTTTCCGACACATGTAGCGTCAGCTATTACTTTTCACAAGGTTTTTAATGTAGACCGGACCGCTCTGTACATACTTTGCCTTGGAATTGTACACGTTGCTTACCGCTTCACGAATATATGGATGTAGCATCTGTTCTTTCAATTGTCTAACATTAATGGCATTGAATGGAATATGAAAATAAATAAAGAATTAAATATTTTACAAACGCAGATAAAACTTATGCACTCACACAATTAATAACTCTAATTAATATAATGAAGTGTACATCTACTTCAACTGTGTAGCACAGACACGAACCTGTCGATATGCTACCGTGTGTGTCTCGCAGTCAGAACTGCCTTTTCCTACCCTAACAATACAAGATGAGTTCATCTTCCAATCTTCTGCGTTTATTTCGAAATCGGCCACCTCATCTGAATCAAACTGTAGAGAAAGACATGTGAATGTAACTTATACTTCGAAAAATTGTTATTTTCCTTAAAATATATGAAATTCAGTATGGAGGAGGTCTTGATAAAAGGGAAGTGGTCCTAGTGAAAGGTCTCGGTATTTGAAAACCAGAGCCTCGCTTGAGATAGAATCGCCTGCGGATGCTGCGAGTATAACCACGGAAGCATGTAATGTTCGCAACACGTAAATGCCGCAGGCAAAGAGGAAAATCAATCAAATCATTTCTGCACGGGGAATGGGGTACTGCGATTGATTGATCCTGGCCGCAGATTTGTATCCATTACAAAGACGACGGACAAGCCAATGGATCACGCAGCCCACTAAATTGAAAGTTCTCGCATATTCCTCTCGCTGTAATTATCGGATCCCACAAAAGAAAGCCTACAGACGCATTTTAATTGTTTTCCATTTCTCTTCACACAAGTATACGTGGACATCTCATATCTTCTGCCTGTAGGTTAGTTAATGATGTTGTTTTCTTTTATAACTCTCGTCAAACCACTAAATATTTGCAGAAATATTTTTTTGTGGATAGAGTTCGTTGTAGTTGCAGGAGATTTCAAATTTTTAGAAGGTAGGCTAGATTATAATACTGTCTTTGACATTGTACACTCATTTGTTTATCACGATAAAACAAAATGTTGATAATGGTAGAGTTTACGCCTGTTTTTGTTGGCTACTTCACTGTAAGTGTAGACTCTGATAATACCTTCATTAAATGAAGTGATAATCGGGTCACGAAATTAGGTAGGAAGCGTTTCAGGTCTAAGTTTAGGGTATCTCCCTGACATTTGCCAGTTAAGAGACTAATACCCGATTTCGCCAACAGATGTTAAATTTGACGTTAACAAATGTAACGTAACAATTGTCACAGCGCTAAAACTAATGTTAAATTTCTTGCATTTCACCAACCTGTTTTCTTAAAATGTTAACAAATCTGTGTTAACGCCAAGAAACTTGTAAATATCACAGTAATAGAAGGCTATGGATGATTTTCTGAACGTACTCCGATGCGCCTTTGTTTTCATTTTCGTCTGCACAAAAGGCGAATGAACAAAATCATAAATAAAGCCGTGAGACAAATTTCTCATCGACGGAAAAAGAATTGTTAATTGAAATGGTCACCAAGTGTAAGGATATCGTGGAAAATAAGAGGACGGATGCAGTGAATGTAAAAAAGAAAGATGTCGCGGGGAAAATATTGGAAACGAATTTAATTCAAATGCATGTGTCACTACTACAAGCACCAAACAACTTGTCAATATTACGTAAATTTAAAACGAGCAGCGAAGAAGGGCAAGTGACTTGAACGTTTCAAGACGGGAGGTGAACAATGTATTATCCACATAATTCAGTGAGTTATAAAATCGCAAAGTTATTAATACTTGAAGCAAAGGCGATATCGGCATATTCCCTTCGATGTATATTCTAACTCATTACGTAAATTTAAAACGAGGTGCGAAGGACAAGTGACTTGAACGTTTCAAGACGGCAAGTGGACAGTGTATTATCCACATAATTCAGTGAGTTATAAAATCGCAAGGTTACTGATACTTGAAGCAAAGGCGAGATCGCCATATTCCTTTCGATGTATATTCTAACTTATTATTACGTAAATTTAAAACGAGGTGTGAAGAAGGACAAGTGACTTGAACGTTTCAAGACGGCAGGTGGACAATGTATTATCCACATAATTCAGTGAATTATAAAATCGCAAGGTTATTAATACTTGAAGCAAAGGCGAGATCGCCATATTCCTTTGGATGCATGTTCTAACCTCTCTTGTACTTCCGCAGTAACCTTCATAGCAACATGTTTCGACAGTCTTTAACCCCGTAAAACAATTTTCTTCGGATAGTTCCTCAAAATTATTTCTCCTCATAGGCTGTACTCTATTATGAATGTCATTTAGACGGTCTTAAATATAGCAATTCGACATCAACAGCTGAGTTCATGCTCGCCATCTTGACTACAATTGTTAAGAACTTAACATTAGAAATTCAGCTTGTTAATTTAACATGAGATTTAACACGAGTGTTACGCTAACACTTGTTGGTGAAATGCAATTTTAGTTTTAACTATTGCTAAACTCGTGTTAATTCTTAACATTTGTTGGTGAAGTCGGGCATAAGACAAGCTTGAACAATTCTTGTCAGGATAAACGGCTCTGGTAGAACTGCACCGCAGACTCCCGCTCATATGTTCCTGTATTACCCCTCTCAATAATTGGAAAATATGAACTAATAACAACTAGGAATGGGCTCTCGATACCTGCGATACCTCGATACGATAATTTTATGTTATCGACATCAACGATGTTTCGTTCGTTAATTTTTCAATACTTCGGTGGTGATTCTGCAATGTTTATTTTATTTTAAAATCACCAAATATTTTTGCCGAAAATAGAACCTTACAAAGCCCAAGAAATCGACAGGAATGTGGTACCTGTAGAGTAAGAAAATAATGCGTCAATTAACAGGTTCCAAGAAGAATCCACTACATATTTTGTCACCTGCTCTTTCTAGTGCCTTGGATTACTCGAAAACAAATTCAGAATTTCCAAAAATAAAATAAAATTAGTTGTTAAGAATATATTTGTGTATTCCAACTGCAACATACATCCCTGAAAAACTATTTAACACAGCAGGACTCATGCGTGACAGTAAAAGAAGTAGACGTTACCCTGAAATAGTGAAAATGCTAATGTTTTTAACAAAATTTTATGAAAGTGTACAGTTTCAGAAACACATTTTGCTTTTAAACGTCTAAGGTAGAGTTTAAAAATAAGTACAATGATGGTTTTAAATTTCGTCACATTAAAATGTGCACCTTATTAATTTAATTAATTTAAATTAATTTAATTAATTTAATTGACATTAGAAGTAGAAATGGCGGTATCGGAGTATCTTGCGTATTGGTATTGAGTATCGAGAAAAACTATCCCCAATAACATTTATTTTAGAAACATATTCGTTTCGCCTTTGTTTTTCTGTATAGCAAAATCGTGACATCAACATATTAATTGCTTTATAAAATTATTCAGGAGCTTTCTCTTTTTTCTTATCCACATCAATTATCTTCAGATCTCCACGACTTTTTAGGCTCTATCCTCTTAGACGCCTTTACCATTGATGGTTCATAATCATCCATTTATTAGGTATTTTATCTTTTTTAACTTAACTTAATCCTTCTGGAGGTTATGATACTAAATAAACATCATCACTATGCACAGTGTTTTAGGTAACAGTTTCGACGAATGAATTTGTGTACAAACAACTATGTCCAAAATAATATACGAAATAATGGTCAAGTACGGGTAGAAAATCAAAGTGTCTTTAAATAATGAAAACATGTTCTATATAGAATCACTTTTTTCGTGTAGTAAGTTTTTGCATATCTCTTTAAGATTTTACAGTTTCTTTTGAAGTGAAGAAGAATTCACAACTTATTCACTGGAAACTCACATATAGCTTTTGTTATAGATATGTTATACTTCAGTTGTTTTAACCTAAATATTTGTGCACTTTTAGAGCAAATAAAAGACAACCAAGAATTGTTGGCACCTATGAAGAATTATTTGATGCAGGGACATTTGTTAATATCATTTTTGCATCCTTGGAAGATACTGAATTACATTTTCATTATTGCTTTGTGTTCTATAAAATGTTCCTAAGTTCATGTCTTTTTGGTAAACTTTCGATATCAAATTTTTAAGTTCCACTATAATCCACCTACGCCTATACACCTTCTGACTGATCATGTGCCGTGCCTCCCTTCACCTACACCAGTCAAGTACCTTGGAGTGTTATTGGACACTCGACTTACGTGGAAGCCTCATATTGACCGCGCTATTACCATGACATCCGCTCGTCTTTCACAACTCTCTCCCTTATTTTACAAACATACTTCACTTGGTTTAGAATCTTCACTGCTCCTGCACAAATCTCTGGTTCGACCTCTTATTACTTATGTCTGCCAGGTATGGGGGCTACCAGTACTTGTCAACATAGGCGTCTTCATCCAGAGTCGATTCCTACGAATTGCCACCAATGCTCCGTGGTTTGTCCGCAACCAGAAGCTATCTCGAGCTGGGACATCTTGCTCTTCACCATTTTATCCGACAGATTGCTCGATGTTTCTTCTACAATCTACGCCACGATCCAAGAGCTGTGACGCTCTTCTGTGGGCTGATGGCCATCCTCCACCTTTCACTCCACGTACTGATGGCTCGTTGCAGCGGAGGGAGGCAGTAGCGGACGTTATTGTTCTACGCCAGGATGAGGACGTCGTCAGCATATTGGCACAGAACAGTGCGAGGCTCTGTTGGGAAGTCAGACATATAGGTAGCAAAGAGTAACGGCGACAGTACACTACCTTCCGGGACTCCCGCCGCTATGGGTCTGACGGAGGAGAGTTTGCCTTCGACCCGCACCCTGAAGGTTCGATCCCAGAGGAAACTACTGATCAGGGTGAGGTAAGGGGAGGGGAGTTGTGCTTCCTTGAGCATATTTACAGCAGGCTCTGGTGCCACGTTGTGGCGAAGGCCTTGTCCACGTTCAGAAGCACCGCGACGGTTTTGAGGTTGTCCTGGAAACCCAGGGCAGCCTTTTCTACCAATCGCAGTAGCTGCAGGGTCGTGGAGTGGCCCCGCTGGAACCCGAACTGGTGATCCGGTAGGAGGTGCCTTTCCTCGAAGAGAGGAGTCAGGCGGGCCAGGAGCAATCGCTCAAAAACCTTTGAGACGTTTGGGAGAAGACTGATGGACCGGTAGGTGGAAGGGAAGAGTGGATCTTTGCCGGGCTTCAAAATGCAGACCGACCTCGCCTCCTTCCAACAAGTTGGAAAGTGGCGGAGGTAAAAACATGCATTGTAAATCCGCGTCAAGTGGATCACAGCTCTTTTGGGAAGGTTTCGGAGCACGAGTGCCCGTCATGCCTCGCTCTTGGCTCTTGGCTGTGACGTATAACATCGGCGTCCGAAGTCGCCGGCCAACGCGACTGAAGCGACGAGTACCACAGGACCTGCTTTACAGTGATGACACTTCTACTTCTGAATAATCTACTGTTACACATTTGCTTTTCTATTCTTCTTTTCTGCTGTGTAAATTCTCACAATTGAAGTATGTATGCAATTTTATTAGTTCAGTATCACATTTGTATTACTTCACAGGAGGCTCACTGTCTTACCTCTACAATGTTGTTACTCTATAATTATTTTGTGTCTGTTCTCCCAGATCTACAAAGCATGTATTATTGCTGACCGATCTAATAAATAAATATATAAAAAATTTAAGTTGAATACAATACATTCACTGCCTATTCTATGTACACGGCAGAAAGTAAAAAACTTAGAGACTAACCTTTCGTGTTAAAACACAGCAGCTGTATCGTTGAGGGGCAATCCAAGGAAGGTATTTTTCGTTTCCTTCCTATATGACCACAAACTACGACCCATGCTGAGCTGCCAGACACAGGCGTCGAGTAATATTAATGATGGCTAGAGAGTACGGTCCCATGAAAACTGGCATTTACCTCCAGATATTGGTTCTGACATTATGTGACATGTTATGACATGGTCGGCGACGCTGTCCAATGAGATTAATTGTCTTACTTGCCAGTAATCAAACTGCCTAACTTTTTAAGTGTCGTAAATAAAATGTTCATCAAATCTCTCTAATATTGGTGCAACTTGGTTACATAAATGTTAAAGTATTCGATATTTAAATATTTTGCTGTATTTGTAATTTGTATATGGAAACTACACAAAGTTTTACTTTTTTTTCCAAAACAGATGTTGACTAATTCCTTTCATGGAAGTGTTGAAAACAGTGTTGTTGTATAAATTAAATTAATTGGGAGTCGATTAATAACACAAAACAACACTCACTTTTAAACTTTCCCGGAACATGTTTCTGAGGCCTTCCCTCTATCTTCAGCCGGACATCGACTGGTTCTCATTGGTGTAGCTGGCAATATTTTGTCATCGGTCTCCTCTGGTGGTGGTTCGAGGAACTTGCTGAACAAATCTTTCTGGGGGATGTCGAAATTGAATACTTTGTTCCTATTTTTTGAAATAAAGATCTGTTCCCATGTGGACAGTTCTTCTTTTCCTGTTGTATGTTTTAGTAATTTTGGTTCTGGATTTATGTTGTGGTTTTTTTTCCCAAAAGTGCGTGGCAACTGCTGATTTTTCTAATTGTTTGTATTTAAAGTTCCTAAAGTGTTCCTTTGCTCTTGTTTCTAAATTTCTTTTGGTTTTTCCAATATAGTCATGAATGTAGTCCAATGTAGTCAAATTTATATTGGAAAAACCAAAAGAAATTTAGAAACAAGAGCAAAGGAACACTTTAGGAACATAAAATACAAACAATTAGAAAAATCAGCAGTTGCCACGCATTTTTGGGAAAAAAAAACCACAACATAAATCCAGAACCAAAATTACTAAAACATACAACAGGAAAACAAGAACTGTCCACATGGGAACAAATCTTTATTTCAAAAAATAGGAACAAAGTATTCAATTTCGACATCCCCCAGAAAGATTTGTTCAGCAAGTTCCTCGAACCACCACCAGAGGAGACCGATGACAAAATATTGCCAGCTACACCAATGAGAACAAGTCGATGTCCGGCTGAAGATAGAGGGAAGACCTCAGAAACCGGTTCCGGGACAGTTTAAAAGTGAGTGTTGTTTAGTGTCATTAATCGACTCCCAATTAATTTTAGATGTTGACTAGTTTAAACATTTAATAATATGTAGACAATATTATTTTTATTATTACTTTAATTAAAATTAATAAGTACCTACGAAGATCTTGCTTTTATACTAAACTCAAATCAATATTTTGAGAGCGATACAATAAGCTGGTTCAAAGGGCATTTCATATTACCACATTAAAACGTAATTGTGAATAAGGAATTAATATTTTAACAACATAGATAGACTCAACATGAAAAATTCAATGCCACGGCCGGGATTTGAACCACGGATCTCCTGGTTTCCGTCCAGTCGCTCTAACCCATTGAGCTACCCTGGCCAACGTGCCGTCATGATATTAAATTCTCCATTTGACTCGTATATTTCCCCGGAAAACCACTAGGGGCTCTCGCATTCGTAATACACCGTTTGTGGCGACTTACTATTGTTAGTACTTGAGTCCCAGGCTTCATCATTTAACTCTTATTATTTTAGTTAATTGATGGAAATTAATCATTTTTCCACAATAGTACTTAAGGTAGTAAGTCGCCACAAACGGCGTATCTCGGATGCGAGAGCCCCTAGTGGCCTACCGGGGAAATATACGAGTCAAATGGAGAATTTAATGTCAGGATAGCACGTTGGCCATCGTAGCTCAATGGGTTATAGCGACTGGACGGAAATCAGGAGATCCGTGGTTCAAATCCCGGCCGTGGTATTGAATTTTTCATGTTGAGTCTATCAAATGCCTTAGCGTATATACGGCTAGTGTGAAGAAATGATTAATTTCCATCAATTAACTAAAACAGTTTACGTGTTGAAATTCTGTGCGCACTATTTTATTACGTTCTGATAATATGGTAAAAAGATGATAGCAACTAGAAGAAAACTATGTTTTGTATTGTTATAGATGCATTTTCTAAATCTTAAAATATATGATCAGAATATTATTTAAATATTTTCACCGTCTCTAGCACTCCAGGAAGTGTTGTTTTCCACCAATATACGTAGTATTTTATTTCCTGTTTGTGTAAAAATTACAAAATTCTATTTAATATTTAAATTATTTGAGAAGTTTTTAATTAAATTACAAAGGTAATGTGTTTAATGTCAATCTGTTTATAGAGATCAGGGAGTGACGTAAATGTCATACATGTTTTTTGGTCATATAGTAATATATTTCAACATATGAAGTGTTGGTAAAGATTCAATCTCTTGTACTTACAAATACTTCTGTTAAATTTATCTGTACCTAAGTAGAGAAGTTATAACACTTTGTCCAAAATAGTTATGATACAAGATTTTATTTTGGGAGTAGGTGTGATTCCGATTTGTAGGTCTCGGCCTATGAAGGAAATTAAATTTTAACCGGTGCATTAATTTCATTTCATTTTCCTTGCGTAGCATCATTGTTGACAATATGACTTAGGAAACTACAAATTCTACATAAGGGACGCAGTGGAAAAATAAAATGATAATAGTGGTTTACCAGGGAAATATATGAGTCAACTGGAGAATTTAATGTCAGGATGGCACGTTGACTATGGTAGCTCAATGGTTTAGAGCGACTGGACGGAAACCAGGAGATCCGTGTTTCAAATCCCGGCCGTGGCATTGAGTTTTTCATGTTGACTCTATCCATCATAAACCTTAGCCAATAAACGGCTAGTGTGGAGAAATGATTAATTTCCATCAATTAACTAAAACATTTGATTAATTAATATATTAAAACTATCTCCAAAGTTACTCATCTTTCAAGAATACTTAATTGTTTATTGTATATCTATTTAAATAGATTCACGACCTTTTGGAATGAGGCAATTGTCATAATCCGCAAGAAATTAAAGTTGGCACTACCTGCGTGTTATTTTTTTTGTACACTGCGATCCATATAAACCTGAACCATTTCAATACGACATAATTGTTGAACCAATAATAGGACACGCGTACAACTTTGGGGGAATTTAATACACAATTGCGAGATTGCATTACACTATTTACATTTCAGAGAAAATGTGGGAAGTGTCCTCCACCAGCATCTATAGATAGTTGGTCCCATTTTCTTTGATGCGACTGTAGACACTGAAGTTTGTATAAGTATCTTCAAGACATTTGTGGAGCAGCCGGATGATATCGAATTGAGAGAAGGTTATTTCCAGCAAGATGGAGCAGCGTGTCATACATCTAATGACACCATGGAACTTGTAACCAGTTTCTTTGATAATCGAATAGTTTCAAAGTGACTGTTGCCCCCCCAGAGCCCCTGACCTAACCTCACTGGATTTGTCCTTGTAGGGTTATCAAAAAATAAAGTGTACAAGAATAGGCCACAAACAATTGATGTTCTCAAGGAATCCATTCGAACCGAAATAAGTAACTTTGGCGAGAATACTCTTCGTAAATCTTCAGAGATTATGGTGAGACGAGTACAGACATGTATAGATGCTGGTAGAGGACACTTCAAACATTTCCAACAAGTATTAAACTATAATCCAAAAGGAAGAAGAGACAGAGGACGACCCAGGAAACGCTGCAGAGATCTATGAAGCCGGAACGGGTGATATGCCCAAACCATGGAGTGAAGACGAAGAAGAAGAAGAAGAAGAAGAAGAAGAAGAAGAAGAAGAAGAAGAAGAAGAAGAAGAAGAAGAAGAAGAAGAAGAAGAAGAAGAAGAAGAAGAAGAAGAAGAAGAAGAAGAAGAAGAAGAAGAAGAAGAAGAAGAAGAAGAAGAAGAAGAAGAAGAAGAAGAAGAAGAAGAAGAAGAAGAAGAAGAAGAAGAAGAAGAAGAAGAAGAAGAAGAAGAAGAAGAAGAAGAAGAAGAAGAAGAAGAAGAAGAAGAAGAAGAAGAAGAAGAAGAAGAAGAAGAAGAAGAAGAAGAAGAAGAAGAAGAAGAAGAAGAAGAAGAAGAAGAAGAAGAAGAAGAAGAAGAAGAAGAAGAAGAAGAAGAAGAAGAAGAAGAAGAAGAAGAAGAAGAAGAAGAAGAAGAAGAAGAAGAAGAAGAAGAAGAAGAAGAAGAAGAAGAAGAAGAAGAAGAAGAAGAAGAAGAAGAAGAAGAAGAAGAAGAAGAAATGTTTAAAGATACACAATTTATTTAAATAAATGTTTTTCAACATAACGATTTTCGAGGTATCCCGCTATTAGCGCTTCAAGTTTTTCATTTTAAATTCACATTATAGTGACTCCTTAAAACATCTGACTGAATTTGCAGTTTCATAATCCCCTTTGTTTAATCTACAAACTATGTTTCTAAATATTTACTTCAATTAACATGAAGTAAATGTGGAAATAAGCGATGTGACACTTGAGAAAGCAGAATTAACCTCCCGCAAAGGAATTTTAAACGGTACGTATCACAAATCCGTAGAATTTACAGCACATTCTTTTATTTGTGGGCGAGCTGGAGGTAATTCGTCAGCATCAAGCACAGAAGTCGGCAGCGATTTATCAAGCCTGTCACAGAGTCAGTTGGTGAATGGACCTGAGAGGAGGCAATATTCCAAGCACGTCCAGCTGGACTCCAGATACAAATGCTCACATCGCAAAGTTCATGAAAATTTCAACATAATTTCTTTCGGAACTGCGTAGTCATAGGTTTGAATATTTTGAAAAGAGCTGTGGGCATCTCCCGTTGTTACTGGATCAATATTTAACAAATGTGTCCGGGTGAAAAACTGAAGCGGCACTTTTACCTCTTCCCTACTTTGTCACTGGTTTGTTCGTACGGTCGATCCTTTATATATATAACAATTCCATTTCTCAAGTATTGAAACTGTAGCACTAAAATGAACTAAAAAGTAAATCCTTTACTTCTTCCCTTGTATTTAAAAGATGTAAGTAACATGTTACTTTGCTAATTCCAAGATTTCTCAAGGTGTTATTCGATTTTAAGTATACTTGCTACTGAAATTGGTTATTTATACAAATGAAAACTAAATTAGTAGCTTAAATTTTTATCGTAGATTAGTTCAGCATAATTGTAGCCTTTCAAAAAATTGAATTGTACGTAAAACGTTCCATGTTATTTCTAAAATTAGTTATTTACAATGACAATATCCCTCATATGACGTCATCCTATATTCATCGTGTTAAAGTTGACCAATCACATTCATGAAATCATACACAATGGTGATATCTATTTTGTTATAGCATTCTCAGACACGATAACACATTCTGCATGTTTACTAATAGGCAAAGGATCTCACAGATCGTCGACTGTTAGCGCGACTTTCAAATGTCAAAATGGCTGAATGGTTTGTATGCCGTGAATTGTGAGGTTAAGTTTAATTCATTTGCTAATGTAGGGCTGTCATTTAGGGAATCAAATAAACTTATTTTATTGCTTTCATTTTTTTCGTGAAATAGTCTCTACAAATGCAACTCGTGGCTTTGAACTTCCCTAGTTAAATTCCCTCACGACTTTGTCGCTCGTGTACTTATCGGTAATTTCAAAACCCCTCGTGACAGTAGGTACCTATGATAATATCTGTAATATTTTAAATTTCTGTGTCCAAATGTAAACTTAATATCAAGCATTCACTCTTTGTATTCCATAACCAACCTTCAAGAAGCTATATTTGAGAGAAGTTGAACAAATGTTCTAAAATGGAGAGATTTTAAGAGAATACAATATTTTCAGAAAATCAAGTTTGAAACTGTCACGTGCTATTTGCTTGAACCATTTGAACAAACGTCACTTTTGGTAAAATGACCAAAACTGCAGCTGAATATTATTCTATACCTATGAAGGTTTTTCTCAGAAAAAAAAAGACATTTCAAACTTGGAAAGTGAATGGTAAATGCCTGCTTCGTTAGCGTAAATGATAGCGTGTCTGCCTCAGTTCAAGATGTACCGAGTTCAAATCTCAGTTACCTGGATAAGGTGTTTTTCAGTGTTTGCCCTTATTCTGAAACACGAATGTTGGGTAACTCTAAGCTCTATGGACCCTGGTCTCCTTTGAGCATCATTTCATCCATTTCATTCATTGTGAGGAATGAGGATGTTAGAGGACGTAAATCAGAAAGAAAAACTGGATGATATATGTTGTATTTTTTTTTTTTAATTTCATAAGATTGTGACATCTCTGGCCGCATATTATTCAACCTGGGTTCTCAAAAAGTATGAATTTATGGAAATAAATTTAAAAAGAGAAAGCATAACTCTATGTTTCACTTAAGATTCTGGCAATTAAGACAATTTGAGTTAAAACAATTTAAGGATTAATAAGGCAGATTACATATCAATAATCAGTATGTAATTCAAATGAACATCATGGTTAAAAAGAAGAAGCACAAATCATTACGCCATCTATTTGGAATAGGAGTGTATGAATACCACCTCGGCCACCTCCCTAAACTCTATTATAGGTTTACTTCTCTTCTAATGAATAATATATAATATAAATTATATTTATTTGTATTTAATATACACATATTTTACTGCAATATTTTTAGTTAGCAAAATTTCAAAGATGTTAGGCTTGATTCATATTCATCTCCGAGTCTAAAGCTGTTCATCTTAATTAGCCCTCATTTTTCATCGTTTTCGATCACAATTTAAACAAACTGACACTTTTCCTGAAATGACTATATTGTGACTTTGTGGGTTCGTGGAATAAAAAGTCCAATTACACCACTCAACAATGTTCTTTATTTCCACCGACTTACAGTTAAACTCTTGCCAATTACACAGGATTACGTGCTGCAACAATTACAATTTACCAGTTCGTCCGTTACAACTTCACTTGTACTCGCGATTACATAAACTCCGATACACATACACAGTTCGTACAGTCTTCCGTTGCACAACCCTTTCGTTCATTAACACGTCACTGACTAACACTGCCTTCTTACACCGAGAACTGTCCTCTCTCACACACTAACCAACCAACTGACTGACTCTCCCTGTCTGTCTGTAACTCTCTTTATATAGGAATATCGCCGGTTTCTAGTGACCAGGAGAATGTTCCAGATTACGTAATTTCGAGAAACAGGTGTAGAGAAAACAGGCGACACAGTCATGTTTTTTTCCCTGACCACAGTCTGTCACCACCACAAGACAAACGAGGAGGAGGTGTGGCTAACCGAACCTCCCCTGCCTTCCGCTGCCAGCTGCTTTCACAGGGTGTTCCAGCGCTCCCGTTACAATATCATCTCAACTTGCAGCCTTAGCTAGTTGTTTGTAAGTGCTGCTAATTGAGGCTGCATACTTGTTTTCGGGGGTAGGGTATAAAACCCCGCTTAGTTCAGTTTTAGATTTCAACCTCTCAATCGTAGCAACCTTCTTGAAACCTCAGATGATGCCCATAAATTTTGATATTTCTGAATAGCATTAATTTGAGAATAAATCTAAAAATCTTTAACAGAGAGATATTGAAATATTCAATTAGTTTGTGAAAACACTTCTAATTACTTTGGCATTTCAATTCACAAACTCGCATTTGATATTGATTAATAATGTTTAGCGATGCTTCGAATGTCCAGCAATTACTTTCGTTTAACGTATACTGTTTCCATGTGTGCGATTTTGTGGGGTAGAACATGAGCTCTTTATTGAACTAGTAACGTCAGTGGTGAACGCGAAACTGTGTTGCAGGGAGAAACGGAATCTCAACCGCCATTGCGAGGAAGCAGCAATAGGGAAACTGTTTAGCCTTGTTGTTTATTGGCTGGCCAAACGGGAGTGGCACGCCTTCAAGGACATCGCTGGCTGACGTTACAAATACGTCAAGATGCCGGAAAGAAACTGTGTTGTTACTAGGAAAAGAACTTTTGAGACTGTATTGCCAGATGTTTTCAGTTCTGAAAGGACAGTTCTTTGTTATTTTCTGATTTTAACTTATCTTAATTTTGAAATTAACTGTTTTCTCTTTCCTACTTTTGATATCATTGTTAGTATTCCGTAGCAGATAGCTCAAATGATTGCTCAAACGAAGTACTCCATGAAGATATTACACGATAGCTCTAGTAGTGGACGTCTGAGAGCCAAGAAATGTTAGAGACTTGTCACTGGTAACCAACGGTATCTAGCCTTCTGTAGATCCTTCACTACACCCCTCGCAGTGTTCGAGGTGTCCATCTCGGTTGTGTACACCACACCCTGTAGTATTCCATAGCACATCCTATTGTACTTTTATTTAATGTGCCTTGATGTGACAGCAAACGCAGTCGTAATATGGTTTTAAGCAATAGAAATAATACAGTTTATTACATTATTATTAAGTTATATGCTGCATTTTATTAATGGAATAATTTTAATAAAGCTCATTCGAGACTACGTGCTTCATCAGAAAATTCGAAACTTCTCGTAGAATTACCTATGATAAAATACATGTTATTCATTCCCCCTCCCTATAAAGTGCGTATGATAATCAGTTGAAAGATGACCTTTCAGTTTCTCTTTTGTCTTATGGTTGAAATGTCTCTGAAGACAAACTTCGTGGCTTATATTTGGCTTTATTTATTAAGTTTGTTTAATTTTCTGCAGCAAAAAAATTAGAATAGACAGTTGCTTGTAGTACTCTATTCCAAGTATAAATTTGTTTTGAAATTGAAACATTTTTCGAAGCGAATCCATAAACAAATTGTGGTGTGGTCACTACCCGATATGCCCTTTTTTTTAATTTATGTCCTCCAACGTTAAGTCATATCGGACGATGAATGAAATGTGTGAAATGATGCTCAAATGAATCTGGGGTCCATGGAGCTTAGAGCTACCCGACATTCGTCTATCAGGATAAGGGAAACCCCGGAAAAAACCTTAGCCTGACCGAGATTCGAACTCGGGACCTCTTGAACGTGAGGCTGTCACGCTACCATCTACGCTACCGAGGCGGGCGATGTGCTTTTTACATATCTATTCTGCAAATGATTTGTTTAAAAAGCACTTCATCCCTAATTAACCCAGCGGCACAACAGGCAGTTATAGACAAAGGCCTATCACCAGATTATTTAAACAATATCACAAGTACACAGTTTTGTTTTATTAACCATGTAAAGTTTTGGAAAAAAATGTATTCTAGGCAGAAATGTTACAGCGAACTTTTATATAATAAACAATATATAAAAATGCGACACCTGAAATTACACGTTATTTTTTAGAAGCTACTTATAAGATCCTTGCTGAGCGTTTAAAATTCCTTAGAGAATGCTCTTTTTGATTTTACGGCTCGTGATGAGACTACCATACCATTTTGGCACGAACCTTAGTGGACCTTTGGTATCGGTGCTCATTACAGGAGGGAGGGCTTGGGAGAAAGGAGACAAAGGGCTACCTGAAAGTATCTACCATGTCCAAATTGAAACTCCTCGATGCCAGCTGGTACACCCGGCCCCTTCTACAGATTTGCGCAAGGACCTCCTACATATATTTGCAGACTCCTTAGTTTCGGAAAATAGAATTACTAAGAACATCGTTTTTCTCTGCCATGTAGCACTGTAACAAATATCGACAGGTGGCAATCTTGAAACAACAAAATGGATGAAGGACGAAGTGAAATGAAAAAAAGGGTGAAATTGAAGGAGAAGAAATTTGAGGATAAGAGAAACTTTCCCAGCACTGTCATAACTACCGAGAAGTCCGGCCGCGGATTTCGAAACCATGCTCTCCCGAAGGCTAGCCACACGCTGAACTCATGTATTCGGTTTATTATTTACATGCTATTTTGCTTTCTAAAGAAGAAAGCCTCATGCTGCATAGAGGGATTACATTCCGCAATGTGTAACAGAGTCCATAAATCTAATGTGCAAATCGGGAGAAATGGCAGGTAATTTTACCTCCGGTATTTGCTGCATGACGTCTAGACGTAATGGAATAAACCAGTCTATTATCACGTATTACCCATTGCCCATACACTTCCTGCATTTGATTTATCCAACGTGGTGCTTTGGCACGAAGCGGCGATTCTGGTGAAGCCATAGAATTTAGACTATTGCGTCAATAGTGCTGTCGTTGAGGTTGTTTGTAACATGTAGGTCACCAGCACTGACCTCGGTATCATTGTCACAGACAGGAAGTGTGAGCACACCCCAGTTTACCACAACGTAAAGAATATCCCCGATTTAAAATAGAAAAGTCAGATGTGTTACACTAACAGGGTTTCCTCTGTCATCTATCGCCTCTCACTCAAGAGGTTCCGAGTTGGATTCTCGGTCAGGGTAAGATATTTGATAGATAGAGTCAACATGAAAAATTCAATGTCATGGCCGGGATTTGAGCAACGGATCTCCTGGTTTCCGTCCAGTCGCTCTAACCGATTGAGCTACTATGGCCAACGTGCCGTCCTGACATTAAATCCTCCATTTGACTCGTATATTTTCCCGGTAGACCACTAGTGACTCTCGAAATTTTTCATGTTGACTCTATCATAAACCTTAGGCTATATACGGCTAGTGTGGAGAAATTATTAATTTCCATCAATTAACTAAAATAATAAGAGTTAAATGATGAAGCCTGAGACTTAAGTACTTACGATAGTAAGTCGCCACAAACGGTGTATCTCAAATGCGAGAGCCCCTAGGGGTCTACCTGGTAAATATATGAGTCAAATGGAGAATATAATGTCAGGACGGCAAATTGGCCATGGTAGCTCAATGGATTAGAGCGACTGGATGGAAACCAGGAGATCCGTGGTTCAAATCCCGGCTATGGCATTGAATTTTTCATGTTGACTATCATCTCTCTTTATTTGATGTACCTTTTATATCTGTTATTTAAATGCTTATGCTTTTTCTACCCATATAATGATAATCGAGAGAAGTATTTTCATTAAACGTGTCCGTAAAGTAAGGTAAAGTCTCCATGGCACTGGAGCCGTGAGGAACGCTATTACGCAAGATCCGGCAACACTGGCGCGTAGCTTGGTTTCATCTCTTCAAATCCCCACCAAAACGAATCCTTTGCAACCATTAGTTTTGGCTGGGCAGCCGTTTGCGATGGAACTTCCTATCACTTCCGCCGCCAAGTGCGAGTTGCGTGCGGTGATACGTTTTTTGAGTGCCAAGGGTACTATCCCAACTGAAACTCATCGTTTGTTATGCGCAGTCTATGAGCCACAGTGTATGTCAAAAACGTGCGAGTGTGGGTGAGATTTCAAAGACGGACGTACAGACGCTCATGACGAACAGCGTTCTGGTCGGCTTTCGGTTTCAGCCGAAACAATAGCAAAAGTGGAGCAAGAAATGCTTAAGGGTGTGTATGACTGAAATTTTATGAAAATCGTGAAAATAACGACTTTTTTATTTTAATTCTATAAAATAATTTAGACATTCCCGAATGTGAAAAATGCATAATTTGCCTCCGGACGCCATTTTTAAAAGCTTATTTAAATGTCGGTGGCCTTTAAACTCTGTCAGAGTCACGCCCTCTTTTGCCTACATCCACATTCTTTGTCTGTTTTCCGTTCTTAAATTTTCAATTCAAGAAAATAATGCTTTCAGAGAAAATAGTTCCTAAAATGTTGCCAATATATCAGAGGCTGGCTTCTACAACAATACTAGAGAGGTGCGAAACAGGAAAAACACAGAATGCCAATGAATCTTTGCATCATGTCATATGGAATAAGTGCCCAAAGGAAGTTTTCATATCAAAACAAAAATTGGATCTTGCTGTTATTAAAAGCATCAGTGAGTTTAACATGGGTAGTCTTAAGTCATTGGAGCTACAGCAAAATATCAGAGGTGAAAGTGTAGTAGACTCAGCAAGGAAAACTTCAGTGCAGCGAGATCAGACTCCTATCCTGCAAAGCAAGAAGCGAAGTTGTGCAGAAGAAAAGCAACATATAAAGAAGAAAAAGGTGGAAAAAGCAGCAACAGAGGAGAGGAAAAAGAAATCTGAGGGTCCAACCTATCAGCCTGATGGATTTTAATGTGAATTATGCAATCAAATCTTTAATCGCTGTTTTCTCAATGTTCATATTTTCAGCATTTTTCTTCCTGCAAAATGCTCCTTGCGATGCAGTTTTTGTACTACATTCATGAAATTTCCTACACAGGTTCAGAATATCATGAGGAATGGAAATTGCCCTAGGTTTTATTGTGAAATGTATATAAGCATATATTTTTAATTTTCAAACACAAAACTTACAGTTTTTTCGACAAAAAAGAATATTTGAAAATTAAAAAATTTTTGTGACCTAAAGGAGACACAGAAAAACCCAGAGCAATTTCAAAAAATATGTGTATTATGAACATAGGGTTAAAATATTAGACGAAAATTCAAAATATTTTGTCGCAAGGGACTTTTTAGTGACGTAACAAAAAACATACAAAATTTAACATAATTTCTAAACTGCTGGAGAAAAATGGTTTAAATTTAGGTTGTAACATGTTTACACTATACTACACCTATGGTGTAAATTTGAAAAAGCTAGCATTATTAGTTCAGAATTTGAAAATTTCAGTCATACATACCCTTAAAGATCGGCGTGTGGCAGTTCGTGAGCCGTGCGAACTTATCCCTGAAGTCAGTAAGACTACGATTAACAAGATTTTGACTGAACACTTGTATTATCGCAAGGTGTGTGCGAGATGAGTCCCCAAAATGCTTACCGAAGACCATAAACGGCAACGTGTTGTAGCGGCCCACAGATTCCTGGAGCACTATGCAGAACAGAGCGAGGAATTGTTGGATTCAATTGTCACTAGCGATGAAATCTGGGTGCACTACACAACATTAGAAACTAAAGAACGTTCTCGTCAGTGGCGGCATTCGAATTTGCCGAATCCGCGGAAGTTCAGACATTTTCTGCCGGCAAAATGATGGGCAGTGTGTTCTGGGACAGGAAAGGTGTATTGTTGTGCGAGTTTATGCCTACCGGCACAACAATAAACGCCGCTATCTACTGTGCGACTTTAAAAAAATTGCGAGGTGTTATTCAAAATCGGAGGAGGGGAATGCTGACGAAGGGAGTGATTTTTCATCACGACAACGTTCGTCCCCATACGGCACATGCAACGGCTGATCTCCTGGCCCAGCTCGGATGGGACATCCTCACCCATCCCCACCTACTGATTATCATCTGTTTCCTGAGTTGAAGTCACACCTGGGTGGAACACATTTCCAGACCGACGATGATTTGAAAAACGAGGTTGAGCACTACCTGCGCAACTTGGCGGGAGAGTGCTATGACAAGGTTATACAAAATCTGCCACAGCGCATGTAAAAGAGCATCGATTTCAATGGCGATTACGTTTAAAAATATCTGTAATTTCCGCCTTTCCATCAATATAACATTCATTGACAGTAAAGATGTTTTCTATATTAAATAAAGTTGGAGACCTTATTTTACTGACACGCCTCTTAGTTGCAAGTAGTTGTAGAATAACCATGATCGCTGTAGGCAAAAACTCTATTGTTTGCATGGAATCGGGAAGAACAAATGAATGACGCTCTAAACAACTGTAAACTCTCCAGTAATTCAAATCAATAGCAACAAAACAAAAGAAGAATTATAGGAGATTAATTCACAGTGAACATGCAGAATAAAACACATTTCATTTGCAAACTAAACATTCTATACACCTCTCTGAAAATAGTTTGAAATCAATTTTTTAATCAAAGTAGCTAGAGGTATTCTTAAGAAATAAAAATAAAATTTTATATCGAATAATTTAGGTAAGGGATTTTAGGATTAGGATAACTACGGAGCGGATTCAACCCCTGCCTCACCCAAGGGGTTTTCGGGGCGTTTCCCGGATTGCCAGACGAATTCTGGGTAGGTTAATTAAATCACCCGAATTTCCTGTGCCTCAGTTTCATCTCCATTATCATTTCACATCATCTCTCATCTGGTGGTCTCTTTCAGGGTAGAAGTGTCGGCGGGTGTCTCGGTGGAGCATGGCAGGATGATATGGTCTGAGTGAGCAAATTGCTCCTCCAATGGGACGGTTGCAGGTCTCCGAATCCTGGTTCTTGTGGTGGGACTGTTTCCGAACCACAGTAGGGTGGGATGTCCGTTGTCCTGCCTGCCGGGGGAAGTTTCCATCTAAGTGAAATATAGGGAGCCTACACTCTGCACTGTCGTGACTCCTTGGGTCGGCCTCCATGTGTCCTCCCGCCTCATCCTTCCTCCCCAGGGATGCCCCACATAATTTTTTTTTTTTTTTTTTTTTGTCATTTAGGTCCTCCAACGTTAAGTCCAATATCGGACGATGAATGGAATTGATGAAATGATGCTCAAATGAGTCCAGGGTCCTTAGAGCTTAGAGTTACCCGAAGTTTGTCTTTCAGGATAAGGGAAAACCCCGGAAAAAGCCTTATCCAAGCCTTATCTGACCGAGATTCGAACTCAAGACTTCTTGAACGTGAGGCAGACATGCTACCACCACGCCACCGAGGTGGACTATGGATGCACCACATGGGGGAATAGGTACAATAAACCAACTTTGGACCTCTGTGCCGAGTTCCCTTCGAACTGATCCAGTTATCCTCCATTAGGACGACCTGCGGTCTCCGCGTCGACCTGGTGGGACAGTCCCCGGGCCGCAGTCGGGTAGCTGCCAGTTGTTCTGGCCTGCCGGAGAGTTGCCAACTGATAAAGTATAGGATCCCTACCCTCTGCACTGCCATGGCTCCTTGTGATGACCGCCTCTGTCTCCTCTCACTTAATTCTTTCTCCCGGGGATGCCTCACTTGGGCAATAATGATGATGATGATGATGATCATAATAATAATAATAATAATAATAATAATAATAATAATAATAATAATAATAATAATAATAATAATAATAATAATAATAATAATAATAATAATAATAATAATAATAATAATAATAATAATAATAATAATAATAATAATAATAATAATAATAATAATAATAATAATAATAATAATAATAATAATAATAATAATAATAATAATAATAATAATAATAATAATAATAATAATAATAATAATAATAATAATAATAATAATAATAATAATAATAATAATAATAATAATAATAATAATAAATTTAACCATTTGGCATACAATGCAATACGTTTCGTCAGCAGGTCATTAAAATAAATCTATATTTAAGTACTCTTGTAGTGTAGAAAAATTAAGTAACTTAATGCTACTTTTCACTCTAGTTTTAAAAGAATTAGCATTTACAATTTGTCTTAAATTTAAAGGTAATTTACTGTATAATTTCACTCCAAGGTACAGATGAGAATCCAGAGATTTCTGTAAGCGAAATTTAGGAGATACCATATTATTTCTACCCCTAGTATCATGAGCATGTATATCAGAAAAAAGTGCCTCATCTGTCTTTTGAAGATGAATGAAGTTCAAATATTCAAATACATACAGAGATGCTACAGTTAAAATAGCAAATTCTTTAAAGATAGGACCACAGTGTTGGCGAGTCACAATTTTTTATTATTCTAAGAGCTTTCTTCTGGAGCTAAAGCACCTATTTGGCTTCTCCACTGCTACCCCATAGCAAAATGCCATATTTCAAGTGACAGTGAAATAAACTATAATAAATACTTAATAAAATATTAGTTGAAACAGACATTTTAAATCTTCTTAAGAGAATAGCTCAAGACTGGTCGCAGTGCTGAATCCCCTCCGTACTGTAATCCAGTCGAATCCAATTTTAAGGCCTTTTATATTTCTTATGGTTTACCAGTTATACCAAAGTCAATCAGAATGAAATTCAAAATTATTCCCATAAAATTCAAGATATACATTTAATTTGGCTTGAAAATATCTTAAAAATATAGCAATTTAATCAAACTCGTAAGAGAAACTTTTGAGAAAATGAAAATGTTCAAAAAATATGTATAAAGGTTCGTTTGGGATGAAGTAACTTTCTTGGAAATCCTGTCGCTCCTTTGATAACGCTGAACTTAAATGCTGAATTTGTTGTAAAGATTATATTTGTTATTTCTTTATAACTTCTTCTATTTACTGAGACAGTGGCGCATACTCCTATGTATTCTGTACTTACGACGGACTCTCTGTGTTGCATTCCGGATGCAATAGAGAAAGTAATAAAAACAACCCTTACTGGAAGACATGTGAAACTAACACATCAAACGTTTTACAAGTAAAGGTTGTCGAAGGTGTCGTTAGTTACAAGCGAAAGAAGACGAAGCTGTTTCCCGATCCACAGTTTGAACACCTGTGACAAATGTCCTGTACGCGAAAGTTTCCACCTGAATGATCGGCTGGGTAAGGAAGGGTAGCATGTACAACATGTTGGAAATGGGGGTGGACGGCCCCAGTAATGCCACCTTTGGGTCTGATGCGGACAGCGCGACAAATGAGTTTCACTTACACTACGTTCAACAAACGAATACCCCGTAGCGATTCGCGCTATTTTCATCTTCTGCCCGTGTCAAATAAAACTGCCAAGAAGTTTATATATCTATATGTCGTTCAAAATTTAGTTCAATCGCTGTAAATATAATAATTGAGGTAGAAAATCTCACACTGTTTACAAAACATTGAAAGTGCTCGCCGTCTAGTCTACGACACATTTGGCTGATAATATTAGCAGTTTCTTGTGAGAGGACATCTTATGCCTCATTCACATAGAAAAGTTATCGCAAATGCAACTAAAGCTAGTTGCTAGGTTAATAAATAAGGTCATTCACAAAGAACATTATCGCCAAACGGTAACGCCAGATCTTGCAAACTACAAACTTTCATGTTCGAGTTTGGTGATTAAACAAACGAGGAAAAAAAACACTATCGCACTGTACAGGAAGGGGAAAAAGAGTTATGGAGTCGCTTGGCGAGAAATTGTCTAATTTATTTCAAAATGATCATTGTCTTTATGGAAAAAAGCGTAAATAATACAAAGATAATTCACTGAAGAAACATATTTGGAGGAAATTGCAAATGAACTGAAATGTGAAGGTGGGCATGAGTTGTTTATATTATTTACTATGGTAGCTGTCGACTTTCTGAGAAAATTTAGGTTATGCAAGCTATAAAATATTTCGCTTTACTTATATATGAGTATTCCATAATAATAATGATTATTAATTAATTAGTTATTTATTTAAATGCTTAATTAGTCAGAACGTTTCGCAAAAAATTACTTTCGTGGAATGTTAATAGTGCAGTGCAAATGTAATTCAAAAACATCCCACTACCAGTAGTTTAAAAATATTTAATAAGATTGATAAAGGAGTTATCATTTTATTTTGATGTTGATGTTGTCATTGTGAATGACAAAGTGAATTGCATATCCATGTCATAGGTTTAAGTATTGTTGGGAAACTCTTTCTTTAAGGTAATTCCACATTCAAAATTTGGCCAGATTGAAATCATGGAGGACACATTGTTAGAATGTGCTTACTGGTTACTACAATGATAAGAAAACCACAATCTTCAAGTATAATGGCGCTTCACCTCACGTCTGCAGCTCTGCAAAACAAACTAGGAACATTTTTGGCGATCATGTTATGTGATCGTGTCATGTCAACGAATATCTTGGAAATTGCTAATGGCAAAAAACCTATTGGACAAACGGAAGACTGCTGCAAAACTTCCGTGTGATCGCCAGTACTCTAATTGTTCAGGGTAGTACTTAAGGATATAAGAGGCGTCTCACAATCGCATATGGTCTCGAACTAGGCGCCCAGGCATACTTAATCTCGGGACAACTGTCCCGTCAAGACCAACCCAATCCGAACATCTCCGTTATCGAAGGAGAGTACGAGTACCAAGGTCAAAGCTACAGCACCTGACATGTCGGAAGCAGTTTTGTATGGGATATGAGGCAATTTTATTGAAAATCCTTCTGTTTATCTTTAGAAATTACTGAACTTGCGAGCTGGATATACATGCTCTTGGGGGAAGAGAGAGATAGAGATAGAGAGAGATAGAGATAGAGAGACAGTAGACTCTAGAAGGGTATGTCTTTCTAAGTCCACTTCGTTTCCGCGGCCGATTTACAATAATATTACGGAAGGCGCCTTTTTAGCTTCGTTCTGAATCCTCTCATAACTGAGTCTCATTTACTAAACGTTTGATTTGTTATTGTAGAAATACGAAATGTGTATTACGCGCATTGTAATATAACTTCCAATAATGTTTTCTTGATTTTATAGTGTTTATTCCCACAATGGAACTGAAACACTCTGCTCTGTTTTTAAACTAAATGAAATAAATATTTTATTTCCATGTGTAAACTCAATAAAATTGAAAATTAATTTACTATCGGGTGTGCAAACCCTCTGCTTCTATTACTGGCTATATTCTGCGGGGCATGAATGAGAACAAATGACTAGTGAAATTTTCACGTGAGGATACTTCGCATTGTATGTCAGCAACATTCATAACAAATGAATGAGCCTGAGTGAGTGAGTGAGTGAGTGAGTGAGTGAGTGAGTGAGTGAGTGAGTGTGTGTGTGGAGTTTTAGGGCCCGTCGACAGCAAGGTCATTCTGAGCCTGAGTGTTGACACAGTCAACATTAAGGCAATTTTCTAATAACATTACATTTATTGTGAAAATGACAAGAATATGTTATTTGCGTATTTATAAATTAATGTATTTAAAATGTTATTATTTATCTTCTGCAAGAAATACTTAAGACATTGCTATAAAAGTAACAGTAATGAAATGAAACGTGCACGTCAAGGGTTCGAACTCATGTTGGTCCACTTACGATACACATGCGTTTTACCGCTCGGCTATCATACATACGGCCAAGCCGCAAAGCATTTTCCTATCTATCACATATCTTTGAAATGAAGCCAGAGCCGTATTAAAGCGTATTTTGGAAACGCAGCGTTATCGAATGTTCCCGATATTTTCAAAATCGAAATTTGTTTCGGGTAGATATTTTATCTAAGGCTCTATGTCTACGGATGGGCCTGTATCTAATCATTCCTTTTTAGGAACTTCAGTAGACCTCAAAACGTGTATTATCAGTGAAATCTCTGTATCGAACTTTCAGTACTTATTATAATATATTTTCCATTTCTACAAAGAATATTACATGAAGGATAATGAACTGTAGCTCTGAGAAAGCAGTAAATGAAGTTATCTTTGATACACGAAGACACTGCACAAATATTCCGGGCACAATCAAGACATAATAAGGTGCAAATGTGAGAAGGTATCAAAAGGCAAGGATAAAAAGAGAGAGAGAGAAATGAAGTTGGCGACCGTATCGCAGTTTGCATGTCTGTGCTCGTTAAATAGAATGTGGTGTGAGGCCAGCAACTGATGAGGGAGAGAAAAAGAAAACTGACGCTCGATACGCACTGCAAGTCCCTTGTTTATGTATGGAACATTAAAACCCACTTTCTGCATAACAGCTGTGAAACTTCTTTTACTTTTATTCCAGCCCACTTTGATTTTTAGCGCACATTGTTAATTCCTCTGCAGTGCGAGTGTAGTATTCGAGATTTCATCTCAAATTATTCTGGGGTTTGAATCAGCTATTTGACCTTATACTTTCACTACGTCTATGTTACCTCGAGGAAGTAATACGAGACATTCCACCCAAAAATTCTGTACAAAGATTTTCCCAAAAATTTGAGACCCAACCCTCGATAAAAAGTTATTTTTACCTTTGCATATTAATTTTTCTTATAATTTACATCCTCCAACGTTAAGTCATATCGGATGATGAATGGAGTGGGTAGAATGATGCTGAAATGAGTCCAAGGTCCATGGAGCTTAGAGCTACCCGACATTCATCTTACAAGATAAGGGAAAACCCTGGAAAAACCTTATCCAGGTAACTCACCCTGACCGAGATTCGAACTCGGAACCACTTGAACGTGAGGCAGACATGCTACCATCTACGCTACCGAGGCGGGCTTTGCATATTACCGCAAATAATAATAATAATAATAATAATAATAATAATAATAATAATAATAATAATAATAATAATAATAATAATAATAATAATAATAATAATAATAATAATAATAATAATAATAATAATAATAATAATAATAATAATAATAATAATAATAGTAATAGTAATAGTAATAGTAATAGTAATAGTAATAGTAATAGTAATAGTAATAGTAATAGTAATAGTAATAGTAATAGTAATAGTAATAGTAATAGTAATAGTAATAGTAATAGTAATAGTAATAGTAATAGTAATAGTAATAGTAATAGTAATAGTAATAGTAATAGTAATAGTAATAGTAATAGTAATAGTAATAGTAATAGTAATAGTAATAGTAATAGTAATAGTAATAGTAATAATAATAATAATAATAATAATAATAATAATAATAATAATAATAATAATAATAATAATAATAATAATAATAATAATAATAATAATAATAATAATAATAATAATAATAATAATAATAATAATAATAATAATCAATCTCTAATATAAATACTATTTGCAATAAAACAAAAATTCAGATTTTACAAAAACTGTTCCATGCGGAAGGAGAGAGTAAGGTATTTAACATAACCGTAAAAACCCCATATTTTTAGTTCAAATAGTTTTCCTAATATAAATAAAATAGATACCATTATATTATAACAATGCATTGCGACGTAAGTACTATAATAAATATCATTATTGGTTGGCATGTATGCGTGAACGTATATTTGAAATTACTCAAAGCTGAAACGTAAACATTTGACATGACGTGGTAAAAGAAATGTGTACTTTGAATAAGCCAAGGTGTTGTGTTAAATTCGATGAGAGGAAACGATACACTTGTTGCTAGTCTGGCAGAACGTGTCTGGTCACATTATATCTTTGTTTATGAATGGTTCGTAATCTCTATTTACTCTAGAGTTCAAATCAGCATTATTCAGTTACTCTTCCATGAAAAAGTGTATCAAATGGATCAGTGAGACGCGATCCACCTTCCCTCCCTTACTACTGCTAGAACAATCCAATAGAGTTAATGTGGGCTCAAATTATGTTGCAAACAGATATAAAATTTTTAAACTGGCTGACGTTGAACGATTTATTCACGAAGAAGTTGACAAGGAACACAACAAGACTGGGAAAACTGCGTGAGACATCAGATAAACTACAAGAAGACGACTCTTGTAAAGAAATAGCACGTAACGAGATTTTGGAACCTATCATCACAAATTTGCAGTACTTAGACGATGAAGACAATGACAATGACGAATTATCTCTTAACGTAACATTCACAGCTATACGGATGCACCGCTGGTATTTTCGTTAGATTATAAAAATAAGTGATTCCTAAACTATAATCAACTTTAAACTAAATATTTAAAACATTTGTGTATTATACGAATATTTATATTATTATAAAACTTTGGAAAATGCAGTTTGCGTTCCCTTACGTCTAGCGCCACGAACACTTGCAATTTTGCGAGAGAGAGGGAAATATAAAAAGAGTGGGGATAACGAGTTGGCAACGGTGAACGCTCTGATGCATCTGATTCGCTACAGGCGAGAACTCTTCTCATTTGAAAAACATAATAAATCTTCATACTCATTTTTGGAGAAATTTCACTTTCCTACCAGAAAGAGAGAGAACAGTAGATTGGTTGCAGGGGACGAAATTTGTAGGAGGCCTAATGAACCTCCTGGCGTAAGGAGACATAGGGCTGCAGGTTGAGACATAATCGGGCTGCCTAACGTTTCCAGGTGTGAGACCACGAAGCTGCCGAAGCAGCCACACAAATTAACCTCACTAAGAAGATATCACTGGAGGTTCATCACGCACCGCACGTCAGGACAGACAGCTAATCAAAGCAAATTCCACCGCCACACGTATCATCACGCCATCAACTGGCCTGATCCTCCGATTTTGAAACATGGCAAGGGAATGAAATGTCAAGAAAATACATGGCCTTAAAGAAATCACCTCAATATTTTCTATCGGCCTCGGAAAGCCGTGGAAAACTTTAAGGGGGGACGTACGAGAAAATGTTCAAAAAATATAAATTTTTTTATTGTTTTGTAAAATAGTATATAGTGTTAGCTATCAAACACCAAAATATTATGAGTGTACGTGGTCTGTATGTACCTTTAAAATATTAAATGCCCTAGTGTTGCATAGTAGCAACACATAGTCTTCCATCAGCTGTCTTGGAATCTATAAAACCCACCTACCAATTCTTAGCACACCCAGACTTGCTAAACAAATGTCTCTATGGAGAGACACATACCCAAATGAAAGCCACAACAGTTTGATATGGAAAAGGTGTCCCAAAACATCATTTGTGTCTTCCATAGTGGTGAAAATTGCTACATTTGATTTTGCAATAGTGTTTAATGATGGGAATGTTGGCAGAAAGAAAGTTATGCATCAGTTAGGGTATCAACCTGGTGTGTTTATGGAAACAATTTTGCAGAGTATCGATAACATTCTCATCGCTGGTGCAGAAAGAGCTATGAAATTAATGCAGAAAGAAGCAAGACAGAAGAGGAATTTAAAAAGAAAGGCTGAAGAAGACCAGAATCAGGATACAGACTATGGATATGGGAAGTTCTGACTTAAAATTAAAAGGCAAGCTGGATAATACTTATTGTATTTTTAATTGCCTTTCCCCGTAACTTGCATTTTCTACAACTTCAACCCATTTTTCTCTCAAACTACTTCATCTACGGTGATGCAATTTAGCACACAGCTTTCTTATGCCACAATGAACATTTTGTTGGTTCTAGAATTTAAGATTAAGCTCCAGATGGAATGTGATGATGCAAAATATATGAAATTATTCTAATTTTTAAAGGATGCATATGATTAACATTTTTTTAAAATTCTATACAGCTTCAATAAGAAATCTAAATCCAACAAATTCATTTTTAGCGTGTTTTAAAGTAACATACCAAATTTCAGAAAGATAGCATATGTGAATTTTGAAGAAAAATGGGCTTAAGTTTTTAAATATCTCTGCATAGAGAAAAAATATGTAGCATTTGTTATAAACAATGGAAAATTATGAAATAAATTGTGCATATTAACTGTATTATCTTAAATGAGTATACTAAGTTTCACTTCTCTAACTTGAAAACTTTGGATGTTATGGCTATTAATGTAAGACCCTGAATATTTGCATACGTCCCCTCTTAAGGTGATAGTGATACGGGAATCAAACTCAAGATTTCCCGAATACAAAGCTTACAGTCTAACGTAGAACCATCTTGCTCGTTCCGTAAATATAAATACGGAGTGAATATTTAAAATCTTATTTGTTCCGAGTGCATAGTTTTCTTTAATGGTATATAACTTGTGAGATATTGGTCACTATTTTTGTCACTATCTGTACAACCTCTCTTGCTCGTCTGTCTGGACAGGTATTGTGCCCCACGTCACTTCCTGTAATGGAATTGCCTCGTCCCATCTCATGAACGTGGTGTACATATAATCATACCCAATATCGACATTGGACCGGTATGAAAACCCACAACTTTAATTTACTTTCAGTTCTGGCTCGCCGCATTTCTATTGGTTATCTGCGGCAGTGATCTCATTGGTTGATTTGGGTAGTACATAACTCCATATGTACACCGTCACACTTGATTTTACTTGCCCGTTGTTGAGCAATATCAGCTTGAACCTACAAAAAATATCAATAACTTGTTCGTTCTCAATTACTTACAATAATTAAGGGAATAACTGTATTCCAACCATGATTTTGATACAAAGATTTTATCAGAAATATATTTATAAGTAGTTCTCGGAAGCCTAAAAATAAAAGTATGTTATAAGAACTCAACTGTTTTGCTGTGAACACTGCAACTCAAAAGGAATTTCGGAATGCGACGCCAAGGAGGAGTAATCTTTCCATCTTGAACTCTCTTCATATGAATAAAAATGTCCTTTTTTGTGTGTTCTCAAAAATGGCTTTACTTAAGACATTTGCATTGCATATAAACTATATAAGTAAAATTCTCTGTAAAGTTCTAGAATGAATTCTATACAGATATATTGCATTTCAACCTTTAAAGATAAACAACAATCTATGTCAGGTATAGGAATCCTTGAGCAGTTGGCTATCAAGTTATCCAAATCCAGACGTTTCCACTAAGAATGCAAAAAAGAGTGGCCAAAGGTCTATTTACGTTCAAGTAATGTATAACATTTCTTAAATGTTATAAGCACAAATGAAATACTGGATATAACACAACTATAAACAATGATAAAAGACTATCAAAATTCGCATTACTGAACAAGAGATTGTTTTCAGTAAATTAAATGTCAGGCCAGGAGATGGCGTGAGTATAAAAATTTAATTGGGTCAAAGAAACCTAACTACTTAACTTGATTATCAAGCTGTATTTATCTTTGCTTCTTAAATCGACGGATTTCCATTTTAAGGCCGGTTTCCAAGAGGAGCTGAACTGAAATCCAGCATCTCGATTAAGTGTGCTCCTTTCAGAGGAAATCGCCAAAGCCTCCTTAATTCTCCGCTCCCAGTAACTGTTGCATTTTGCCAAGATGGTCTTCTTCCGAAAATTGGCTCTATGGTCGTTATCAAAACAATGCTCTGCCAGCCCAGGCTTCTCAGGTTGCATTAATCTAATGCTCCGCTCATGATCGATTATTCTAGTAGCGATGGTCCTTCCGGTTTGTCCTATATACGGTGTTCCACATTCACAGGGAATGCGGTACACTCCCGGAACTTAGAAGTTCAGTTTGTCTTTCACCAGTCTCAACGGATGTTTAATCTTCGGAGGTGGCTTATGAATGCTTCTGATGTCATAATTTTCGGGAGACGACCTTCTTGGCAATATGCAACAGCTACTGGGAGCGGACGATTAAGGAGGCTTTGGCGATTTCCTCTGAATGGAGTACGCTTAATCGTGATGCTGGATTTCAGTTCAGCTCCTCTTGGAAACCGGCCTTAAAATGGAAATCCGTTGAATTAAGAAGCAAAGATCAATACAGCTTGATAATCAAGTTAAGTAGTTACGTTTCTTTGACACAATTTTCTATACTCACGCCATCTCCTGACTTGGCATTTAATTTACTGAAAACAGTCTTTTGTTCAGTAATGCGAATTTTGATAGTGTTTTGTCTTTGTTTATAGTTGTGTTATATCCAGTATTTCATTTTTGGTTATAACATTTTATAAGTATCCTGATGATGGAAGAGATTAACACTCCCGAAACGTTGATATCCAATCATCTTTTTACCTGGTTGGCTGCCCGAGAAGAAAGTGAGCGAAATGATGTGAATGCTTTATCATTCGAAGTTTTAAAATTGAGATTATGTAATGTGTGACATGGACCAGTAAAAATTAAGTTTGATTGGTAGTGATGGCAACGAGTGAAGGAAAAATCAATAATTTTGGTGAAATGGTGAGGAAAGGAAGCGTCTTTTGATGGAAGAGCGTTAAGGTGAAGAGACCTAAATCCAAAGCCGAGATGAAACCTTGTAAAAGAGTTAATATCAGTTTTCTGTTAATTGTAATCAAGGTGTACAATACTATTGTTAAGTTTTATATGAACAATTGTATAAATAATACAAATTAAATTTAACATCTTGATATTTTTATAGTAACAAGAATTTATTGGTATCGAAGTTTATGCAGAAAATGTATCCTTTCACTCACGACCACGTGTGAAAATTCAAGAGTTCCCATAGCTCATACTTAAGAAGATCCAGAGATATATATTTTTTTATATACATCAATACAGATTGGACCAAGAAGAATCAGGAACTCGTGACTTCTTCATCGTCTTACCGGTGAGCGGAATACAACCAACAGCCTCAGTCACAACGCGGGGCGACATAAGGTGAGAATAACCCCGTTCCACATGATCACCGCACACTCCGATAACACCATTATCACCTTAAACTCGCTCCATCCTTGAATTTTTTTTTCAGTTTTCCCGCGTCGCCATTCGAATGCTGGATAGGTTAATTACATCTCCTGAAATTCCTGTTCCTCCATTTTATCTCCATTATCATTTCATATCATCTCTCATCTGGTGGCCTCTTTCAGAAGTGTCGGCGGGTGTCTTGGCGCTGCATGCTGGATGACATGCTGATGGTAAACACTTGCTCCTACGGTAGGACGGTCTTCGCTCTCCGGGCCGACTTAGTGGGTCGTTTCAGAATCACGGCGGGTGGGATGCTGATTGTATTGGCTTGCCAGGGAGTGCCCAACTGGTAAATAGTGGTAACCCTGTCCTTTGCACTGTCGTGGCTCCTCGGGCTGGCCACCCTCGGTCTCCTTTCACCTCATCCTTCGTCCCAGGGAAGGGACAGGTACAATAGATCAGAACTAGATGCGGTGTCAAATCCGCGCCGTAGTAATCCAATCCAATGCATTGTTAAGTATAAGGATAATCTTTCCTAAGAATAAACTTTAGAATTTTGAGTAGAGAAATTAGCATGAATACAACATCTTCAAGTTTTAGGATTTATTGTAATATTAAATTTTCGGGAATATCCTATGAAATCCTGTTTATTGTCCTTCATTTTTCTATAATTGTGTGTAATTTTGTAACTGAAGGAAACAAAAACTTATCGTAGGAAATTAATTACATATACTCGTGTACCTCTTGTTTATATCTGTATGAAATAATATTTTGTTTTTCCTAAGCGGCATTAGCCGATTTAGAAATATAACCACGTTTTCTAAGAGAATCACATGACTGCGATGTTTTTGTTCTCTTTTGTTTTCATTGCAAATGATTGCTATCATTTGTTTGTCAATAAATACTTCATTCTAGGCAAAAATACAACATGAATAATGTAACCTGGACTCAAATTCCACTTAATATTATCCTTTGAGAGAAATCTGTGTAAGTATAGACATCCTATACTTATTTATTTTACTTTTCTGGAGCTGTTGCGAAGCCTTTGGTTTAAACCATCAACTTATTTCAAACTTCCCCTTAAAACAGCATCATTTAATCATTTAGAAATTGTGCTATACAGAAAATGAAGATCGCTTTTGAGTAAATAAACTGTAAACGTTCCGCCAAGCACTGCTTTAAAGCTGTTACAAGTTAAAGTTGTAAATAACTGCGGTTCAATAACTTCACCCCTTTGATCTGTCCAAAGCCTTCACTTGACTCGATAGTCTCTGAAGGAAGCTCGTAAAAGGATTCTGGCGGCAGTTTCGTCGCTTTTCACTTTTTTTACACTTAAATGTTGCATTCGACGCAAACATTCAATCTCGAGGTATCACTAAAATTTAAGTGTTTGAGACTTAAATTCAGTAGCGTGCTCATATGTATATGAAATAATACAAGTAAAGACCAAAATATCAAAATGGCATGCTATAGTTAGGTCTTAAACTTTTAAAACAACCCTGAGGCAAAATTTCAAATGTCCATATTTCCAAATGAACTGCTTCGAAAATTAAACTGCTTTCCAGGAAGGTTCAGTGTAAATGCTGTGTAAGTTTTCAATCTGCAATCAGTTTAGAGACTATTAATTATTTATTGCACATTGTATTGTATAAAATTTCAAATGTGTCAAACTATTTGACACGTTTTCCTGCAGTTCTGCTAAATTAAAAAAAAAAAAAAAAAAAAAACTAAAATTTCCACGTGTGAAATTTTTAAAGTATTTTAATATTATATATTAGTTCAAATTATTTTAAATTTTTATTTTTAATATTTTTATATTTTAAAAGTATTTTACGAGGGCTTTTCAATAAAGAATGATCATAATTTTTTACGGTCATAATTTTTCGCACTAAAATTCAGTCTTATTATATTCTGTTAGCCTAATGTGAAACAAACACGCCGTAGTAGTTTCATTGTTGGTACTCCTGGTTCCCGCCTGTGAGAACCAGGAAAGTTCAGACATGTTCAATATCACCTACCGCTGCAATGGAGGTAACATGCAGTTAAAGTTGATGTTAGAGGAAGATCCGGAGTTTCTTTCAAACGTAATCACTGCTGATGAAACTTGGCTACATCATTTTGATCCTGAGAGGAAACAGCAAAGCTCAGTGTGGAAATCTCCTTCATCACCAACCCCTAAAACAGCAAAAGTGGTTGCTTCTGCTGGGAAAGTTATGGTCATGTCATTCTTTGATATTCATGGAATGGTTTATCAGCATGTTGTACCTGCACACACATCAGTAACTGGATAATACTATAGGGATGTCCTGAAAACATTGCAAGTTCATATCAGGCGCAAAAGACCACATTTTCATGAAGCAGGCTGGATGCTGCACCACGATAATGCGCGGCTGCATATTGCCATTGTTGCTGCTGAATATCTTGCAAAAATCGACGTGAAGTGCATCCCTCATCCTCCCTATAGTCCGGATTTAGCCCCATGTGACGCTTTTCTATTCTCTATCTTGAAGAAACGCCTTCGTGGGAGGCATTATCCATCATCAGAAGCAGTGGTGAAGGCTGCGGAGGCGATTTTGAAGGATCTCTCAAAAATGGTTTCCAGCATGTCTTTGAAGACTGGCAGAAACGCTGGGAGAAGTGCATCGTATTCATGGGAGACCATTTTGAAAAGGACCATCAAAATTATGAGGATGAGTAAAGGTACGGTGTCAAAAAAATGTAATCATTCTTTATGGAACAGCCCTCGATTATTATATTATTTTATACTAATCGAGTTGAGGATTACAGAAATGTATCATTACAGATTTCGTTGTATTCATAGAGCGATGCAATTGGGTGAGCAATCAAAAAGCGGTATTAGGATGGGGTAGAATAAGATGGGATAAGGGCCTCCCAAATGTGTGCCACAGAGGAGCCATGCGCCATCCTGGTCGGTAAAAGGTGGGTTTGAATTTGCTGGCTGAAATGAACTACTTGCATTATCACTAGAAACAAAAGAACTGTGTTTATGCAGTTCGTCAAAAAGTTAGAATTTATTTGAAAATTTATATCAATAACATAAGTATTTCAGAAATGGTTAAAGTTACGAAAATTACCATAAATTATTTATTTTCCCGAGCTCTAAATTTTTGGGATAGTAAAGAATGTATCCATCCCTATTGGTTTAGCGGTCATATAAAATTATAATCGATGGAATAAAACTCTAATCTTTCAGATTTAACAGTATTCCACAGTACTTGCACATAATTCAAGACACACATTTAACAATGTAAATTTCCTAAGCTTTAATGTAAATAAAATGTGCTACATAAAATTTGGAAGCTTTTTTTTTTTTTTGCCATTTTACATTATCTCTAGTTTAGGCTCACGCTATATTTAGTAATATACTCTTACGAGGTATAAAACAAATGACAATGACAATGTTAGTATTACATGTCATTGGTTCGAGATCGTGTACAGTCAGCAGGCGGTGTTCGAGCTGTAATAGGAAATCGATTGGTGGTAAACGCACCATTTACCTGCTAATGGTATCATTATATCAACTTGGCTTAGGCAGTTTTTACATACATATTAATGAGGTAGGAGATTCGGTGCCCACAAAGTTTTCCAGGCCAATGACGCTGCAACAACAATCAAAGGTCCATCATCTGTATCCCATTTCAAGGGAATTTCAATTACAATGGAGATTTCGATAGATAATTGAATGTATAATAGGATTTCCGTCATAAATAAGCCGCCTGTATTTGGACATGGCCGTTAACCTCTGTAGCTTACCTGTTAGTGATATTTCATTAGCCGGATTAAAAGTATATCTATAGGTCTCTTGCATGCTTTGTGTAGCGGTTCTCATTGGCAATGTGTCCTCAAAAGTCGTTACGGATCAGACATAAAACCCAGATTACAGCTAAAGGCATTATATAATGAATCGGAGAGATCGTATTTCCGATGTTGACGTGTCTTTCGTCTGCATGTTACTCTTGAACCGTTCTTTCCCTTCGACTGCTGCGAGAGATTACACTAGCAACGAGTATTACCAAAAATTGTGTTACACTTTGCATGTCTGTAAGTGTGGAACTAGTTTACACACGCCTGCCTCGGTAGCATGGTGGTAGCGTGTCTGCCTCACGTTCAAGAGGTCACCAGTTCGAATCTCGGTCAGGGTGAGTTACTTGGATAAGATTTTTTCCGGGGGTTTCTCTTATCCTATAAAATGAATGTTGGGTATTCTAAGCCCTATGGACCCTGGGCTCATTTGAGCATCATTTCACCCATTTCATTCATCTTCCGATATGTTTTAAGGTTGGAGGGCGTAAATTTAAAAAAATAAAAATAAAAAAAAAATAAAAACTTTACAGAAATTTTCCTACTACTAACAAAGATAACTTTCTTCAATATCGCCCTGCTTTTAGGGTGGCTTTACAGCTTCGATTCATGTCAACTGCACTCTTAACACCTCTAACATTTGAATCAGCCATTAATGCACCAAGTGCCAGAGCATTCTTTAGTTAAATCATTTATTTCATGTTAATATCTCTAAAATTATGAACGTTGTGTTGTGAATTAATATGAGTTATGGATGGCCGTGACCAGTGGCCGTTCGTGCCGAAAATTAACAGCGTGCTGCGGGAAAAAGAATATAAAAATATTATTAATACTGCTTTAATTAATGGTTTTAATAAAGACTTTATACAAAATAGGAATGAAAATTTTAAATATAAAAAATGTGAATATTTCTACCCTTAAAAAATAAAAGATGATTATAATTTTAAAAAAATTACCATCCTTGTGTTAATAAACATTTTCAAATTTTTTTTAACTTGGTATAACTTTAGTTCCTCAAAATAAATACAGTATTAAAAATTTACTACATTTCTCTAAAAGTTAAAATTCCTAATAATAAAATTTATCAATTTAATTGTTTAGATTGTGATCAGGTTTATATTGGAAAGATGAAACGTAATTTGGAAACCAGAACGAAAGAACATTTTCGTAACATTAAGTATAACCAAACTGATAAATCGGCTATACCAGATCATTATTGGTCATTTAACCATGAAATTAATCCTGAAGTTAAATTATTAAAACAATGATCCAATAGATTTAATAGTTTGGGAAAAGATATTTATTTTAAAAAATAAACATCGCTTAATGAATTTTGAAATACCAGTAGGTGATTCTGTTTTTAGGTTTGTTTCGTTTTTAGATTTTGGTAATACTAAAAAAAAATATAAGAACATGGTAACCGCAATACTTGGCAACGGAGTTGACGATGGTGAAAACAATCTGTTTTTGAAATCGATCTCCATTAGAAAGAAGAATTAACACCGTTTTCTTAAGATAAGTGAAGCTTTTGTGACAAATATTTATATTTGTGTAATATTCATTGCTTCTTCTGTAGCTAGCTTCATTTTCTACGTAAAAATGTCTTATTTATTTAAAATTACTGTCTTCAAACTCACAACTAACAAACATTAGATGCTCTTATTCTTCATTGTTATCAGCTTACATGATATGCCGCTGATAGCGACAAATGCAGGCAGTGTTGCCACTAATTTTTGAATGACTCATGTATAATAACGTACCAACGGTATTGTGACTTTGTGGGTTCGTGAAATGAAAGGTCCGATTACACCACTCAAAAATGTTCTTTATTTCCACCGACTTACAGTTGAACACTTGCCAATTACACAGAATTACGTAATGCACACAATTACGATTCACCAGTTCGTCCGTTACAGTTCCCTTTTCGCTCTCGCAATTACGTACACTCCTCCGATACACGTACACAGTCTTCTCGTCCGTTCACTAACACGGCGCTCCTTCACTGCTCGCCAAGAACTGACTGTCCTCACTCATTGCAGCCCTTTTTATAGGAATATCACTGTTTTCTAGAAGCCTCTGGTTTCAGTGAATCACCGCGAAGGTTCCAGATGGCAGTGGAAGGGGAGAAGAGGCGGCCAGCGACAAGTGACACTTCCCTAATCAACCCCTCAGTTAGTGACTGAGATAGATGAGTGGGTGTGGCCCGCATGCCTCTGGTCCCTTCTCAGTTGTCGTTGGTCTGGCTTTCCGATAATTGGGTGACAGTATAATAGAATGTGAAGACGTTCTCGAGTGTTGTATCCAACAAAAACAAATGGAACTGACCATGCCATTACTTTAATAGTGTTCAATTCAGAAGAATAGATAGCTTGAAGATATCAGACTATGTGGAACTGCAGGTGTTGGAAGCTCCTATAGGCTATACATCTTATCTATTCATACTTGAACAGAAACAGTACTTGATCCCTGCAGCGTCCAAAATAGGTAGAGCCTAATTCAGACTATAAATTATTGTTTATTTTTAGGTAATCTCCTTAATATTCCATTCTGTTTATCTTTTACTGAAGTAATCAATGTATATTTTAAGGAATTGTGCTATAATAAACAATTACTGTAGATTTTTATGTAATGCACCTGTGAAATTTTATCAACAATTATGGACATACAATTTTTTTCCTAAAAGTTTTTATTTATCATTAAGGATAAAAGGATAAAAAATTTTAGAATCTTCTCACCCTTTTCTCACTCAAATTACACAGAATTACTTCTGATCATTTTGGCCCTCCTTTTTTCTTTCCTTTTTCAAATGTAAAATGAAATATTTACATATATGACTTTGCTTTTCGAGTTAATGTGTACAGTTTTGATACTTACTTGCTATAGAGGATTTGAGCCACAAACAAAGTTCTATTAAATAATGACAAGAGGAGTCAACATTACTATTACATAACTGAATACCCCTGAACATATTTGTATTGGGGTTTATGCTTTCCGCAATAACTTATTCCATCATCACAGTAGTATTTTATGTATTGTCAGTTCCAGAATGTCATTCCTAATATCAGCTTGTTGCTTTATAAAATCGGGCGTTAGTGGATTGCCACAAATATTTGGTACTGGAGATAGCATATAATGTTTTGCATGATCATAGGTATGTTTCCTGTCCTCCCGATAAGTTCTTCGGTGGCTCTAATACAGTATACACTAAGGCAGGAAGCAAAATACATTTGAAGTTTTAATTTTCATCTGTTTAATAACACTGGGCAACAACAAAAAATACTTTTTGAATGTTTCTAGCACTTCATGAGGCAATTCCTACTAATTTTGGGTTGAGAAATTCAAATATAACAATGAAAAGTTTTTATTAGCTCTAGTTTCTATGAGATAAACAAGGTGGAAGTATTACATATTTCATTTCATTCACTTCATTCAACTGCATTTGATTTTTGTAACTGGTAATTACATGCTAAGAGTTCTAAATTGCTGGAAAAATACTTTGCAGATAGTCGTGTCTGAAGAGAATCATGTGGTGGCCTATTGACTTCGTCGTCTTTTAGCTTGCCTCTTGTGATGTGGTTCCGTAGAATCCCTATACAAAGACCAACAGTAATCCGCAAGCATTACTTCATTCCAACGGTCCTGATATCTTTGTTCCATAACAGAAATGTCCTGATGGAATCTCTCCCCATGTTCATCACTAACAGCTCCAAAATTAGGAGGGAAAAAGTCTAGGTGGGAGTAGAGAAAGTGGATCTTAAGGGACATGTTGCATCCAAGGTTACGATGTTTTTGCAGGAGCACTGTCATCAAATGCTTGTAGTTGTCATCTCTTTTGTTGCCTAAAAATCCATGAACAACACCCTTGAAGGCTTCCCAAGCTTCCTTTTCTTTCCCCTGTAAAATTTGGTCAAATGCAGGATCCTTTACAAGTTCTCTTATTTGTGGTCCGACAAAAATGCCTTCCTTAACTTTTGCATCACTTAATTTCCAAAATTTCTTTCTGGTGTTATTTGACAGGTGTGCCAACTCCCCCAAAAATTCCCCCAAATTTAAAATCTTCACTCTAAAAAATTAAATGTGACTATATCTTGAAAATTAAAGCTAATCTATCATTTTTATGGTGATTTTTTAATTCAGCAGATTGGAATACATGTAAGTTCAAACAAATTTCATTGTTTTCCAGTGTAATCAACAAAAAGCTTATTGAAAATCAAATAATCCGCCACTTCGACTTAAAATTCTTCTGGAAATGTAGTATTAACATCCGAAACACTATTTTGATTCATAGGGTCAACCATCAATCAATGAAAGGCCTCCTGAAGTTTGTTACGCAGGATTTGTTTAGGTTTTGTTTTCCTTATGGTTAACAAAGTATACAGAATTCATTTCAAATGAGGAGACGTTTATGGAAAATTCAAAATGTTCTTATTTATAATAGCAACTCTTGAAGCGACTGCCTCTGCTGTGGTCGAATGACTGAATTTGCAATCGAGGTGTTTCTGGAGCAGCGAGGAAGTTTTCTTTTCCAGAATTATTACCGATCCTTGTTAAAGACTGGGCGAAAGTTAATGTGCGTATGTTTGATGTAAATGTTTATCGAAAGCCCAACGTTTGAAAAAGTTACAGTTCAGAGAGAGTGAAAGCTATCAGTAATTTGTTTCTGGATTGAAAGTCCCGACATAACCATAGAAGTTGAAGGCAGTTACACAAATTATATAATTAAAAAAAAATCAAACGTCGTGTTGTAGTCTAAATCCTCAGATCCATATTGGAGAAACTGCAAATAATCTAACCTAAAATATGGAAGTCTAAATTTTGTTTATGGTTGTTGAAGATTATCTGAATCTGTTGCATCCTTAAATGGACCTTCCATAAGCATATTTGGTATCTACATAAATGTTTGTTGTGGGACCACACCAATTGTATTTCATAAACGTAATTTTGGGAGGTTACGGTGACCACATTTCAGGTGAAATTTCAACAATGAATTTTTGTATGGTTATGGATACATATTAAGTTGGTAGCCAAAGGCATGTGATTACCTATCATCTATTGGAATAGTCAGTGAGTCGACAATAGCATTGGTCGGTTAAGAAATGTCCCAGCCTTCGTGATCATCGTTTTTCAAGGAAAAGGGATGCCTATTGACGACAAAAGACCGGTTCTGTCAGGTTTACCTTATGACGTCAACAGTATGCCCACACAGTATCCAGGTGTTTGTTGATGAAGAAGTCAGCTCCATCTGTAGGCTAGCTAGCAAGTTCGGCGTGACGGTTACACACCGGTGCCTGCTGGCCAAGAAGTGACTCACCAATACGGTTGAATAAGTATGCATTTCGTCAAAGCGGTAAACGCCCAACCGTGGAAACTCTGAAACAGCTGACCACTAGATACCAGCTCATTCACTTATACTGGAAACTGCTTAGGTGAATAAATCCTTGAAGCTTTTTAAATATTTAATAGAAGACCATTAATTAAACATTCCTTGTACTCGACTCACGCTCTAGGTGACAAATTTAGATAGAGCGAGAGGTTAGGGAAGGAAGAATGTTGGTATGTACTAAAGTTCCTCAGAGAGAACTCGGCGTTAATTTGTTCAGCGAATTAAGGCAACGTAATCTGTGCAAGTGTATGTAACTATAAGAAATGCTGAGCTGTCGACGAATTACACTTAATATACCCTAAATTCAAAGTCCTTGAATTACATATGTTTACATATTTTGAGAAATAATATACACTTCGCACCATACTGCAATTTTACATATTGTAATAATATTATTACAGTTTTTCGCCAATATCACACATGTTTTTCACAGAGCAAGAAAGGAAAACAAATTCTTGGTTTCATATTTGTACTTCTCACACACTGTCGTTCGTCTCCACATATCCGTTACATACAAAGCTAAATTATACGAATTCGATGCGGACAACAATGAGCCGTTTCAAATGTTTTCTTTACTAAACTTCTGCTCCAATACTTTAGATTTTGACAGTTGCAATTAAGTTAGTCATGGCACCGAATATGTCTTCCTGTTAGCATAACTGAAACATGGATTTCTATTGACAGTGGTTTAATCACTAATGGTAGAATATTCTTGTGATAAATGAATACAGTCTGGGGTTTGGCGTGATGGTTTGCTCCTTAAGCTCTACCGCATCGGTCTTCTTAATTACTTATCACATCTAATGCACAGTTTCCTCTACGACCGCAGCTTTTCAGTACGCTTTGGGGGAAAGCTTTCATCCCCACGTAATATTACCGCAGGTGTCCCACAGGGTTCTATCTTGGCCCCGACTCTATTTAATATATACATTTCTGATATTCCTGACTTAGCTCCGACTTCTTTAGCTCTTTACGCTGATGACACATTACTATATTATTCTCATGTTAATCTCCAGCACGCACAACAAGTAGTACAGCTCTCTTTAGATCGCCTAACTCATTGGTTCAGTACTTGGCGGATCTCATTGAACCCTCAGAAAACCGAAGCTAAAATCTTCACTCATCGCCGATATACTGCGCTTACTCCGTTGTGTCTCTACAGGAACAATGTCCCTTGGCTGCCCACTACAACTCCCGTTAAATACCTTGGAGTGCTTTTGGACTCTCGACTGACTTGGCGTACTCATATCGATCGTCTTATATCACTGGCCTCCGGGCGACTTTCGAAACTCTCACCTCTGTTGCATCGCCGTTCCAGCCTCGGCCTACAGTCTTCATTGTTACTCTACAAATCACTCGTTCTTCCGCTTATTACATATGCCTGCCAAGTGTGGGGGGCCGCAGACACATGTCATCTGCGTCGTCTTCAGGTCATACAGAATCGCTTCATGCGCATCGCTACCAACGCTCCATGGTTCATCCGTAATCAGCAGCTCCATCACGAACTAGGACTGTTACCTCTTCACGACTACATTCGCAGGTTCACCCGGCGTTTCTTTTCCACGCTGCAAGAAGTTGCAGAAGCTGTGCTTTATAACATCGGCGTCCGCACGCGCCAGACCTCACGCTTGAAGAGGAGACTACCACAGGACCTGCTTCTGAGTGATACATCTGATTCGAGCGATTCCAGTGCTTGATGTCTGTCTTACATATTCAATATTGACGTAATTTCTCAGAGAGTATTATTGGAGTTCTAACTTAATATAGTTAGGGGGCGGCCTGTTAGCCTAACTCTGAGTGTTATTGTTCTTTAATGTATTCTTCTGTTACCTTCTTTTCACTCTGATCTCTAAAACATTGTACTGCTGATGGACCAGTAAAAATTATTAAAAAAAAGAATACAGTCTAAATTTTAAAAGACAATATATGACAACCATGAACTTCTGCACGTGGAAAGCTGCAATGTAAGGAAGTAGCAAGTTGAGAATATTTCCCTCCTTACCCTCACAATATTCGGGATAAAAAAAAATTCTTGGACTCAAATACAATGTCGGGCTAACTGACGGCAGGGGGGATGGTTGGACCAACCCTAGGCCTGCAGGTCGAATAATATCCTACCAATACTTCTTAAATAGTCCATCGATAGCGAAGATCTGACGTAAACCTATCATAAGAAGCCGTTCCTCTTTCGAATTCATCACTCGGTGAGCAATGAGAATTAACAGTCACGAGCAGCTCAAGGGAACGTTACATTGAAGTGCTTATTCTGTTATTTGTGGAAAATGGAAGTGATTTTAAGTTAGCATTGGACTAACCATTCTAATAAGAAATTTGATGGAACTTCATGCTGTAATTTTGCATGGATACATCTACAATTCTATTCCCGGTCTCGGCAACATTGATTTAGGTCGAAGATCTGGACAGTGTTATCTGTAAATGATTTAAACATGTGGAAAATTTGGATTGAAGAATGCTAAATCATTGGATTATTATATCTTCAGTAAAAGAAACAGTTGTACTTTGTAAATATAATTTATAATTTCTTACATTTTATCTTCAATTGCTAAAATAATTTATCGTATATAATTTTCCAACATCATGTTTAATACTCATTTTTGTGTAGTTTGGTTTATTTCTATCACCTTGTGTTGAACTGTCGACATTAACTGTTTTTATAGTTATTCATTTTAGTAATATACACTGCGATCCATATAAACCTGAACCATTTCAATAAACCAATAATAGGACAGGCGTGCAACTTTGGGAGAGTATAATACACAATTGGGAGATTACATTACACTATTTACAACTCAGAAAAAATATTGGAAGTGTCCTCCACCAGCATCTATGCATGTTTGTACTCGTCTCACCATATTCTCTGAAGTTTTACGGAGATGATATCGAATTGAGAGAAGGTTATTTCCAGTAAGATGGAGTAACGTGTCATACATCTAATGACTCCATGGAACTTGTAAAACGTTTCTTTGATAATCGAATAATCTCAAAAGGTCTGTGGCTCCTCAGCTCCCCTGACCTAACCTCACCAGATTTTTTCTTGTGGGGATATATAACAAATAGAGAGTACAAGAATAGGCCACGGACAATTGATGTTCTCAAGGAATCCATTCGAACCGAAATAAGTAACATTGGTGAGGATACTCTCCGTAAAACTTCAGAGTACAAACATGTATAGATACTGGTGGAGGACACTTCCAACATTTTCTCTGAGATGTAAATAGTGTAATGTAATCTCCCAATTGTGTATTATATTCTCCCAAAGTTGTACGTGTGTCCTATTATTGGTTCAAAGGTTATGGCCTATTGAAATGGTTCAGGTTTATTTGGATCACACTATATTTAATGTACAGAATTAGCTTATGACATACCTCTCTGTTTTACTGTTCTTGGAGGTAGCCCTAAATACAGCTGTCATTGTTTCAGGAATTGTATAGTAATATGAATATTATAAAAATACAAACAAATGTTTCGTGTGTGTGTTTGTAAATGCACGCACATACGTAGTGATCTCACTAAATCCATTTTGATAATTCTTTCACCTTTAAAAACTCTTCTTTCTGACGTACATGGGACTATAACCATATAATTTCAATTCATAAATTACTAATCCAAAATTTACAAAGGCCATGTAGGGTACTAAAACGGATACATTAGACTTCTAAAAGAACACAGTTAAAATAACTATTTAAGTTTCGTAGAGATTGCTCTGATATAATAATAAAAATAAAGCACTGTTAAAAGAGTAATGCATCTAAAGAGAGACAGATGTCGCCCATATTTCATCCTATACTGATAGCAAAACAAAAGAATAGAATCTGTTTGTATGCATGCCAGACCAAGGACAAAATGTTTTAATAATCTCATGTAACAGAAATGTTGCTTTATTTCCTTCCTACTTTTATTGTAATGAAGTTCGTTAGCTGGTCATGCGAATTAATTGTATAACGAGTGGAAATAGCTAATAATTAGAAATCAGTGAACCGATGTTTTATAATTAACAACTCAGAAAATGGTTTTCCTCCTCGCTCACATGTGTGTCCGTTCTAAAGAGGTTAACTGGGTGACATGAGCATGCCTAACGTTTAACAGTTCTCGAGTTCGAATCTCGGTCAGGGCGAGGTACCTGGATAATGTTTCTTCCGTAGTTTTCTCTTTTCTTGAAGGTTGAATGTCAGGTAACAAGATGTGTTGACGCTCTGCTCATTTCAGTCGTTTCGCTCATTGATATGACCTAACGTTGGAGGGCGTAAACTTAAAAAAAAAAAAGTGACATGGAGGTACGAAATCATTGTATTCATCCAAAAAGTACTGTAAATTTTCCTGCGATCTTTGTTCCACCACCAAAGTGTACTTATAAATTACGCAGAATTTTCAGAAGATAAATTAGTGGCAAGAAAACCAGAGCTTCTGCCAATGTTTCACATCCTTTCGAGGAAATATCAGGGAAACTTCCATCCGCCACAAGGAATAGCTGGAGCTGTGAAAACTTATACTTACATGGGACAAGGTCGCCGGAGTTAACCCTAATTTTAGAATAATTGCATAAAGACTTGGGGAGATACATGAAGTTGATTAAGTCATCATCAGTGTTTGAAAGCGAGCTAAAGAAGTAATAAAGATAAAGACAGGTGAACGTTCACTTTAGATATTTAAGGTATGCGCGCACTCGTTTATGAAAACCATAAATAAAAAACACAGACTGTTTTATAAAAAACTGAAGGCACTGACAGTGAAGCAAACTAAGTATTAAGTTTAAAAACTAACACTATAGTAAGACAACTTCACTATTACTTATCTTATTCACAATGCTTTAGACCGGTTTCGAAGCAAGCTTTCTTCATTTTCAACCTGTCAGTCTGACACGGTGACACTAGACACACTCCCTGGCTGACCTTGACCACTTCCGGAATTTGAGGAATATCTCCCTACCTTACTGCCCTCTACCGAGGACAACACAAACTTGTTGATGACATCTAGTTCTGGGATATCAAAATTCATCACGCGATCTTCATTTTTCAAAATAAATATTTCCTCCCAAACCATTAAATATATTGGTTCGTTCAATTGTTTCAATAATTCAACTTCCGGGTCTATTTCATGTTTAGATAACCAAAAGTGGTCAGCCACTGCCAATTTATCTGTCTGTTTATATTTAATATTTCTCAAATGTTCCTTCGCTCTGATTTCTAAATTACGTTTGATCCTACCAATGCAAATCTTATCGCATTCTAAACAGTTAACTTGATAAATAACAGATTTTTTGTTGTCTGAAGTTTTGTGTTTTTTAGAAAACTGTAGTAAATTTTTTGTGCTGTATTTATTTTGAGGTGCCAATATTATAGCAACTTCTTTGAAAATTTTTGGGAACTTTTTTCCCATGGATAATAAGTAATTTCATTGAAAATATCATCATTTTTTACTTTTGAGTGGATACATCATTTACATTTGTTCTACTGAAATTTTTCTAACCTTTTGTGTATAAAATATTTATTAAATCCATTAATTAAAGAAGTGCCAATAATGTGTTTGTATTCTGTATTAATTTCTTCCTTGTTTAGAGGTATATTTATAAACCTGTAAATTAAACTATTAAGAACAGCAAATTTGTGTGACAAAGGGTTGAAACTTTTATTTTTATATAGTTATCAGTGTGAGTTGATTTCCTATCAATGTCAAAGTTTAATATATTGTTATTCTTATTATCTTTAGATCCAGGAAGGGGATGTAACCATTGTTTTCAATTTCAAATGCGAGTTTTATAGCTTTATCCTGCAAATTTAAAAGTTTTAAAGCTTCATCTACGTATCTTTCAGGAACTATAGCAAAAATATCATCCACGTATCTAGGCCCAAATGACCTTGTTATCGACGGGCCCTAAAACACCACACACTCACACACACTCCACGTATCTATACCCTAATACTCTAGTTTATTAATTTTACAATAACAATAATAGGGTATCTAATCCTAGTTTATATTTTTACTTTCACAACAATCATAAATATATAAAAAAGCAATAAAAATTAATTTCAAATAAAATGAATTTAAATCAGAACCTAAAAAAAATTACACATATTAATATAAGATTTTGATTACTTCCTCCTTCAATTTTATTATTATTAATTAGTAGAACAGTTGAATGTTTTAAAAATTGCAGGAAAAGCTTTAGTGACTTGTATTTTATAAAAAGCTCATGGTTACAAACCATTGTAACCAAGGTAGTTTCTAAGGATGAATTTCGAAGAGTTCCAGGAAATGCCTAACTCCTCAAACAAGCTTTTAAAAGTAACACTTTATTAATTTATTTTACTAAAATGGCTCAAGCATATTTGTTTGATTAAAGGGGGGTTGTTCGCCTCTCGTAGCTTGCTGTACTTGGGCACATGCAAGTGTAGGTAATATGTTTTAGCATTAGTGTGCAAAGATATTGATTGTAACGTTTTAGGGCTGGTTAATTGGTATATATTATCGGATATCTACGTCATTATGTTGCTATTAACTCGGTGAAGATTACATTCTCGTTTACATTACCTTTGTTACTATGCGAAAATTAATTGCGTGCAGTTTTCCATGTACCTATAAACTCAACAATAACAATACAATACAGCGAATGAATTTTAATTTTAATGTTTCTTCAAAATATTAAACATTGCATCTGTTTTACTTACCTAAATGTTTATTTATCCTGAAGGCTATAGCAGGTTATAGATTTAGATGGGTCAGTGTAGGCCAGAAAAATAGCTTAGTCCTGTAATCGCCTTCTACATCAGTTGTTTCAGAAACTTGATAGACAGTCGGAGGATTAATTTAACAAGTTACATCCTATATATGTAAGATCAGTTGTTTCAAAAACTTTATAGACAGTCGGAGGATTAATTTAACAAGTTACATCCTATATATGTAAGATCAGTTGTTTCCGAAACTTGATAGACAGTCGGAGGATTAATTTAACAAGTTACATCCTATATATGTAAGATCAGTTGTTTCCGAAACTTGATAGACAGTCGGAGGATTAATTTAACAAGTTACATCCTATATATGTAAGATCAGTTGTTTCCGAAACTTGATAGACAGTCGGAGGATTAATTTAACAAGGTACATCCTATATGTAACATCAGTTGTTTCAAAAACTTGATAGACGGTCGGAGGATTAATTTTAAAAAACATCCTACAACGTAAAGTCATATCGGATGATGAATGAAATGGGCGAAATGATGCTCCAATGAGCTCAGGGTACCTAGAGCTTAGAGATATCTGATATTTATTTTTCAGGATAAGGGAAAACCTCGGGGAAAAACATTAACCAAATAACTCAGCCTGACCCAGGTTCAAACACGGTAACCCTTGACAGACATGCTACCGCCTACGCTTATTATAGAGGCGGGCATGTTCCGAGTTGCTTAGATATCTTCCTGCATCATTTTGTTTTCTTGCTATTGGGTTTTGGAGCTCTGTGGACGTTGAAGCCGTGTAATTGTTAACTGTTCTTTGAGATTACTCTCATTCATGTGACAATGGACAGATGACATCAGTTGCATAGTCGCGTTTCTGCACCGTATATTAGTAATTAACCTATTGGGATGTACGAGCGCTGTTCAATAAATTATGATCATAATTTTTACGGTCATAATTTTTCGCACTAAAATTCAATCCCATTATATTCTGTTAGCTTAATGTGAAACACGCACGCCGTAGTAGTTTCATTGTTGGTACTCCTGGTTCCCGCCTGCGAGAATCAGGCAAGTTCAGACATGTTCAGTATCGTCTACCGCTGCAATAGAGGTAACATACAGTTAAAGTTGATGTTAGAGGAAGATCCGGAGTTTATTTCAAACGTAATCACTACTGATGAAGCTTGGCTATATAATTTTGATCCTGAGAGCAAACAGCAAAGCTCAGTCTGGAAATCTCCTTCATCACATTCCCCAAAAAGCAAAAGTGGTTGCTTCTGCTGGGAAAGTTATGGTCATCTCATTCTTTGATATTCATGGAATGGTTTATCAGCATGTTGTACCTGCACACACATCAGTAACTGGACAGTACTACACGGATGTCCTGAAAACACTGCAAGTCCATAATAGGCGCAAAAGACCACATTTCCATGAAGCAGGCTGGATGCTACACCACAATATTGCGCGGCCGCATATTGCCAATGTTGTTGCTGAATATATTGCAAAAATCAACGTGAAGTGCATCCTTCGCCCTCCGTATAGTGCGGATTTAGTCCCATGTGACATTTTTCTATTCCCTAACTTGAAGAAACGCCTTTGTGGGAGGCATTATCAATCATCAGAAGCAGTGGTGAAGGCTGCGGAGGCAATTTTGAAGGATCTCTCAAAAGTGGTTTCCAGCATGTCTTTGAAGACTGACAGAAACTCTGTGAAAAGTGCATCGCATTTAGGAGAGACTAATTTGACAAGGACCATCAAAATTATGAGGACGATTAAAGGTACGTTGCTAAAAAAAATTGTGATCATTCTTTATTGAACAGCATAATAATAATAATAATAATAATAATAATAATAATAATAATAATAATAATAATAATAATAATAATAATAATAATAATAATAATAATAATAATAATAATAATAATAATAATAATAATAATAATAATAATAATAATAATAATAATAATAATAATAATAATAATAATAATAATAATAATAATAATAATAATAATAATAATAATAATAATAATAATAATAATAATAATAATAATAATACTAATAATAATAATAATAATAATAATAATAATAATAATAATAATAATAATAATAATAAAACACCTTTACCCTTTGAATGAGCAGATAATTACGTACAGATAAAGTGCGATGCACCTTATTGCACCATCCGCTTGAACTTTGTAATATGTAGATGACCTTAGTTACCCAGTGGCCTTTCTGTACCATCTGTGCTAATTGGTATTTAGTGCAGTTTTTGATGCTATTGATCTCTGACAGAATGTCAGTAACTATAAGTCATTAAACGTACTGACTGGAATGTAGAATTCTGTGTTCTCTGACCATGTAGTCCTAGTGATGCTTGACAGAGACCCAGGTTGCGTTGTTGTACACCTACATCATCTGTTTTTATTTTTGTTTCTTTTAAGTGGAATGCCCAGTGTTGCTATTTAATACGTAATCCAATATTCATCTGGTAACAATATCTCAGTTTTGTGATATACAAATTTATTACTCATATTAAACAATATAGTATACTGGACTGACATGACATACTCATTGACACTGCTGATATAAAGAGAGAGAAGTTGTGTACCTGTATATGTGTGGGGAGTGTGAGTTGATATAGGAAGCCACTCAACCCATTTTAATAATTCTGTCTCACTGAGCATTCGATACGGCTGGCTGAAGTACATCTCGGCAGATCGACGTTTTCCCCAGTCCTCATAATTTGAAAATGTTGGGTAGCTAACTAAACTTTCCCTCGAACAGTTCGTTCAAAACTTTCCTTTTTTCCTCATATTATTTCCCGATCATTAGGTCCTCCTCTGTAATGCAGGTGGTTTCGTGTCGCCTAACGTGCAAGAGTGCCCGAGTTCGTATCTCGGTGAGGATGAATTATAAGTAAAAGGTTTTTTTTCGGAGCTTTCCCTTTTCTTGAAAGATAAATGTCGGGTAACTATAAACTTTATGCACCCTACGTTCATTTGAGCATCATTTCACCCATTTGATTAATTCATTTTTCTTCTGATATGACTTAACGGCGGAGGACGTGCATTTAAAAGAAAATACCAGTATCCACCTCCTTTGGTACGCTACTGTTATAAATGGGTGTAAAAAGACTGTTTAAAACGTCCACTAGAACTCCTATTTTGAAGATGAACATAGATTAATTTTCAAAATTTTTAAAAACGGAGGGTTTTGGCGTGGTTTTTATATACATCAATCATTTGCGATCTTGTTTTGTTTATTAGATAAAGAAGGCAAAGGTATGTATCAAGCAGATGGCCCCGAAATGGTGGTAAAGTACTGCACAAAAAACAAATTGCCTTTGTGCTTATGATAATTATGAAACCTTACAACTTCAACTGTCCTTGCTCATATTTCCAAACATTTTTGTATAAACTTGCACATTTAACTAATTTTTAGGGATGGGTCGATACCAGTTCGATTCTCCATACCCGATAGTTTTAGTTTCAATACAAAATATGTAGAATGTTGAGAAAACTGTGTAATGTCAACGGAAAACGTTGATCTGAGGGCGCTAAGACCAAAGAACATTCGAATCCTTGGCCCCAGGACTACAACTTGTTTTTACGCGACCTCCTAGGACACGCGGTGCGCCGGAAAATGGACTTTGAAGTTTTTGGTCATTTTTTCCGGACAGACATTTTTCTAGGATTTTGGAAACCGTTTTTTCGCGATTTTCTACTAAACTGTTGGAGCTACAGACCTGATTCTTGCACCATTCGATTCATCTCCTCGTACTCTACCTTTTAGGTCCTTACGGCTGGTGCCCTACCCAAAGGCTGAGTCATGGGACTCGATTGAATTTTCCGACAAAGCGAGATTTTCTACTGATCGGGGCCATTCTCTACGCAAAAACATGTGGCACGAGCCATCATCCTTTAAAACTCCGGAAAAATTCGAGGGGTGCCCAAAATTTCAAACCGCCGTACCGCCTCCGCTGTTAGAGATAGAGACCCGGCGATTGCGCCGTTGAATTCGCCGTCCAGAGATCTATTGGTCTGCATATAATGCCTTGGGCTTTGCAATTTTCTACTTGCAACAATGATATTTTGTGATTTTAAAATAAAATAGAAATAACAGAATCCTCACCGATGTATCGAAAAAGTATCGAACGAACTTTCTGGAGTATCGTTCAATGTCGATACCATACAAGTATCGTATCGAAGTATCGCAAATATCAAGGACACATCCGTACTAATTTTGATAAAAAATTGGACATCTACGCTTCTGGTACAAGCGAAAATTAGGTGATACAGCTTTTAAAAACTACTTATATTCGTATTTTCTGCCAGGAATACAGAATATAGACACCAAAGATCGCTACTAAAATACTATGTGTGGCCATCTACTGGAGATTATAACATACAGTGCGATCCATATAAATCTGAACCATTTCAAAAGGCCATAATTTCGTTTGTTAGCTAGTAGAATGTAGACATTTGTTTTAACGATCTCAGTGGCTCTGGGAGGACAACTCTTACAATGGCTGACAATTTTCTTTGATACGACTGTAGACACTGAAGTTTATATGGGTATCTTCAAGACATTTGTAGAGCAGTTGCATGATATCGAATTGAGAGAAGGTTATTTCCATCAAAATGGAGCAACGTGCCATACATTCAATGACAACATGGAACTTGTATCCAGTTTCTTTGTTAATCGAATAATCTCAAAAGATCTGTGGCCCTTTAGATCCCCTAACCTAACCTCACCGGATTTTTTCTTGTAGGAGTATCTAAAAATAGAATGTACAAGAGTAGGCCATGAACAATTGATGTTCTCAAGAAATCCATTTGAACCTGAATAAGTAACATTGGTGAGGATACTCTCCGTAAAACTTCAGAGAATATAGTGAGATGAGTGCACACATCTATAGATGCTGGTGGAGGACACTTCCAACATTTTCTCTGAGATGTAAATAGTGTAATGTAATCTACCAATTGTGTATTATATTCTCCAAAGTTGTACGTGTGTCCTATTAACACTGGGCAACAAAAAATAATTTTTGAATATTTCGAGCACTTCATGAGGCAATTCTTACTAATTTTGGTTTGAAAAAAGACAAATATGAAAATGAAACATTTTTATTAGCTCTAGTTTCTATGATATACAGAACGTGGAAATATTACATATTAACGGATTGAAAGAAAAGGATACATTTTAATTACATACGTGCTAACAACAATGAAATTGCATATGATTTTTTTAAACTGGTAAGTACATGCTAAGAGTTCTAAATTGCTGGAAAAATACTTCGCAGATAGTTGTGTCTGAAGAGAATCATGTGGTTCCTATTGACTTCGTCGTCTTTTAGCTTGCCTCTTGTGATGGAGTTCCGCAGAATCCCTATACAAAGATCAACAATAATCCGCAAGCATTACTTCATTCCAATGGCCCTGATATCTTTGTTCCATAATATAAATATCCTGATGGAATCTCTCCCCATGTTCATCATTAACAGCTTCACAACTAGGAGGGAAAAAGTCTAGGTGGGAGTGGAGAAAATGGAATTTTAAGAGACATGTTGCATCCAAGGTTACGGTATTTTTGCAGGAGCACTGTCACCAAATGCTTGTAGTTGTCATCTGTTTTGTTGCCTAAAAAAATCCATGAACAACACCCTTGAAGGCTTCCCAAGCTTCCTTTTCTTTCCCCTCCTACACTTGGTCAAATCCTTTACAAGTTCTCTTATTTGTGGTTCGACAAAAATGCCTTCCATAATTTCTGCATCACTTAATTTCCAAAATTTCTCTCTGAGTGTGCTTTGTTATTTGACAGTTGTGCCAACTATAAAAATCCCCCAAATTTAAAACCTTCTCTCTAAAAATTTAAATATCAATCTTCAAAACAAGAGCTAATCTATCATTTTTATGGTGATGTTTGAATTTAGTAAATAGAAATACATATAAATTCACTAGTTTTAAGCCCGAAACATTTTCATTGTTGCCCAGTGTAATCGAGCAGTCCCAAAGGGTCTGAACCCCCAGATCCCCTGACCTAACCTCACCGGATTTTTGCTTGTGGGGGTATCTAAAAATAGACTATACAAGAATAGCCCACAGACAATTGATGTTCAGAAGGAATTCATTAGAACCGAAATATTTAACATTGGCGAGGATATCGTCCGTAAAACTTCAGAGAATATAGTGAGACGAGTGCACACATCTATAGATGCTGGTGGAGGTCACTTCCAACATTTTCTCTGAGATTTAAATAGTGAAATATAATCTTCTATTTGTGTATTATATTCTCCCAAAGTTGTACGTGTGTCCTATTTTTGGTACAAAAGTTATGGCTTATTGAAGTTTATATAGATGGCACTGTACTTGCTAACTTATGTCTGCCCATAAACTGTACGAGAGTTGATGCCTTTGTATAACTTTTGGACGTAAGATGTGTTTTGGCAATCAGTTTAAGATATGTAGACCAGGGGTATGACAACAGATTAAGTTCTACTGCATTGTATTGCAAGTTGAGATTACGTACTGAATGTATCGCGTCAGTTGGTATTCGTACACTGCTATGATAGCCCAGAGCTTATTTGTGTGTCTATCCTTCATCACGAGCCATTCACTGGGCTTCAACAAAATGCATTGCGTGCCGATTTAAAATTTGATTGCACCACTAATGACCCCTGGTAACCAACAGTACAGCAGCGCGAACTTTCAATAATGGACGACGTGAATTGTAAAGGCAACTCCCTCTCGTAAATTGTGCATCGTATTCGCGTTGTGTAGCTGCAGGACATAAGTTTCTCGTTTTTGTTTATGGCTAATGCATGAAGTTAAAAACATGGACTAGATATGTGTGTATAGCTTTAGGAAGTGACTTTTTTTTCTATAATATTTGTTTATTATGGTACCAGGAAGAACTTCAGCATGAAAGAAGCAGTAGTGCCACATCTTACACGACGGAGTTCCAATTTATTTTACATTTAGTATTTGTATATTTACTGCACTGAATATTTTAATGTTAAACATTTCATATTATCGGAACATTATTACGTCTAACTGAAAAAGGATAGAAATTAATTGTTCATTCACACTAGCCGTGTGCAGGGCGCACTATGACAGAGTAGAGCCAGACTGAAGTATCTAATGGTTTGAGACTCAACGATCCTTAGCACTCCTGGAGCTGACAGGAACGAACCGTCATCCAACAGCCCTCTGGTGCCCTCTTTTCTGTTATCAAGCATCCACCCATCTGTCCAGCATCACATAACGCAAGAACCTTGGTCATCCTCCTTGGTCAGGAATAAAATGCTGGCCTGATGTTCGTGTGATTTACGGCTCGTAAAGGGACCCAAAATATAACAAAGAGTTCTGTGAGCAAAATTCAACAGTCTTTCTCGTTTAATATAGAATGAGGAGTTGAGAAGTTTGAGAGGAGTAGGCTAGGACAAGAAAGAGCATTAAATGCTCTTCTATTTGCTGATGATGTAGTTTTAATTTTGGATAAGGAAGATAGATGACAGAAGACAGTAACCAATTAGGCCAAATTTGTAAGAAATTGATATGGCGATATCAAAGACAAAAACAAAGTGATTAGGCATTCCAGGGAAGAACAAAAATTGTAATAGAAGATAATATAATAGAGGAAGTATCACATTTTCAGTATCTTGGCTGCGATATAACCTATGCAGGGCGCCGGGGTAGCGCGGTGGTTTCGTTCGCGGCTCCCGTTCTAAGGGTCCCGAGTTCGATTCCCGGCTCTGGGGTTGGCGATTTTAAGTCGGCCCTATCCACGCCTTCACCTCTGTCTAGCACACGTGAAGTATCCCCTATGCCCAACGTGGTTCGGAGTCCACGGTAAAAGCTGTAGGTCCTCTCACCTCACCGCCATCTTCACTATCACCCTATCATCGGAGGTAATGGACACCGCCCTCTGGGTGCCTCCACCTGAGAAATGGGTCCGGTCATCACTTGGTGGGGTGAGGTTACCCCGAAGGCCAAGGTTGCCATGTGGGGAGTGTTAGTAACTAACTAACTATATAACCTATGCATTATAAGAAATAAAGTACAAACATTTGAAGCTATTAGAACATTGTTAGGAATAAACTAACAAAAGAAACACAAATAATACTTTATAAAATAATGGCAAATAGTACCAGTGCTGACTTATGAAAGTGAGGCTTGGACCGTGTATAAAACGGAGAAGAGTGGGATACAAGTGGCCGAGATTAGATACTTAAGATCATTTAAGGGGTGTACAAGAGAAGATCATATCAGAAGTGAAGTAATTAGAGAAGAATTGGGGTGCAATCATTAATAGAGGAAATAGAAAGATGTATAAATAAGTGGATTAAACACCTTCATCGAATGACAGAAGAAAGAGTAGGAAAACAAGCTGTTTATTATACACCAGTAAAGAGGTTTCAAGAAATATGATATCGTAACAGACTAATGCCTAAACTGTGAGCGCAGAAGAAGAATAAGTTGAGAACTATAGCCCTTAAAGAGCGTTCATAATCAAAAGCTCTATTTTATTTCGACACGAAACCTAGAAGCACACCTGAAAGATGAGAATTTATTTATTTTTGTAGTTTACGTCGTCCAACGTTCAGTCTTATCGGACGATGAATGAAATGGGTGAAATGATGCTCAAATGTGTCTAGGGTCCATGGAGCTTAGAGCTACTTGACATTCGTCTTTAAGGATAAGGGAAATCCCCGTGAAAAACCTTATCCAGGTAGGTCACCCTGACCAAGATTCGAACTCGGGACCTCTTGAACGTGAGGCAGACACGCTACCATCTACGCTACCGAGGCGGGGTGAAAGATGAGAAGAAAATAGAAGGAAAGGAAGATGTTGGAAGGAAAATTTTGATGTGAGAAGTCACCCAACCTTTGACTACCGGAAAATTACGAAAAATGTAAGGTCAAAGTGGGTGATCACCAGAAATTGAACCCAGGATCTCTCTCAGATTTACCGCGTTAGCAGGTGGCTGATTGTCTTGGTTTTTTCAATGTATTGCTAAGTAGTTTTAATGTTGGTTTCCAAAACGTTGTCGGAACAGAGAGAGAGAGAGAGAGAGAGAGAGAGAGAGAGAGAGAGAGAGAGAGAGAGAGAGAGAGAGAGAGAGAGAGAGAGAGAGAGAGAGAGAGAGAGAGAGAGAGAGAGAGAGAGAGAAGTGGAGCTGTAGGTCCTACATAAAAATCTAGGGAAGCAGTTTCAGCAGATTCTGTAGCAGTTTTTATGGCGTCAGCAGCCGGCGGCTAACCCCTGGACCCCTATACACCCCGATGAGCATATTTCCTTGAGGTTACATCGCATGGCACATGACCCTGTGTAATTTAATTACTCGAAACATGGAGAACTTTACACATCTGTTCACCACCAGCCAGAATCAAATTGTCCACATATAACGCATAGCCTTGGGTACAGTTTATGCTCCTTACAGACTTATCTTCTAACCATTAGATTGTGCATTATTCAGAGGTCTGAAGCTTTGCTACGGTACCAAAAGCTCCCCCCAAGTACCCGATACAGCATTTTCGATTGAATACCTATTTATAATTATTTGATGATTATACAGACAGCAACTAAGGCGTTCACAGTAGCAAAGCGGAATCAACTCATGTCAGGTGATTTGAACCACGAGAGGAAGATACATATACTGATGTCTCTTATTGGGTAAAGTTAGATATGAGTCCATTCTTAGCGGATGGAAACGAGGTAGCTGCTAATTCTACTCCAGCCAATGAATAATGCGGTCGATTGGCGTAGGTATGTTAGGACAGGATGTACTTACAGAGTACCTTACTGGGATCATAGGAATCCCCAGGGGATACAGATCTAAGGCGTAACTATGCGACATCAGAATATCTCATCTAGAATTTGTAAGGACCGTATCCATCTTTGAGTACAATCGGATTTGGTCGCCCTTCATATCTCTCCTTCATCCCTACCTCCCCTCGTTAGTAGCTAAACTATAGTAGCCGCTGTAGTCTATTTGCGGTGCACTCCTTCGGTTCCTAGAGGACATATCCGTCTGCGTAATCCTACTCCTACCTATCTTAGACATACTGTAAAAAAGGTAAAAAATTATCTTCCATTGTCAACTACAAAACATTCTTACAAAAGTTTATTCTGTTGTCAATTTCAGTTAATTGAAATGAACGTTTGCAGAAATGATTTCATTAGCCATTTGGGTGTGACTGCAAAAAGGAATGCAGGTGGTCGAAGCGATTTTTTTGTTGTTGTTGTAATTTACGCTCTCCAACGTTAAATCATATCAGACGATGAATGAAATGGGTGAAATTATGCTCAAATGAGCCCGTGGTCCATGGAGCTTAGAGTTACCCGACATTCGTCTGTCAGGATAAGGGAAAACCCCGGGCAAAACCTTATCCAGGTAACTCACCGCGACCGAGATTCGAACTCGGGACCTCTTGAACGTGAGGCAGACACGCTACCATCTACGCTACCGAGGCGGGCAGGTCGAAGCGATGCTCGAATATTTAAAAAGTAGATCGCAATTGCGACCTTTCAAGTTGCAGTCTTTCATAACCACGAATGCCCAAAAATAATTATATCTTTAGTACTCAATATTTGAATATTCAAAACAGCAATGTAACTCGAAAATGATAGATGTCACAGTAATATTATAGGATATTGATTTTTGTCTTTCAAGAGAAATGTGCTCGTTTTGTTTAGTAAGATATAGTTTAATACAATAAATTCATGCAAAATAATGAGGGTTTCATAGGATATTCTCAGAAAATCCAAGATTAACAGCTTATTAGACACACAATTTTCTGTGCATTGCCTGTCTTTTCGTTCATCTATGTGTCCTTGTAGTATAATTCAAAAGGAAAAGTTGATTGATGGCATTGGTACTTACTTCTGCTTAAGGAGAAACTGGAAGACCGTAGTTAGACAGTAGTTAGACCGTTCACTGTTCACCAAGGTAGACCGCATTCCTTTTTAAGTGAGCGTATATGGAATAATTGGTGGACAGAGCGGCATCTGGGTCAATTTAGTCCATTTCGCCTTCATTTCGTAACATCTTCCTCATCTTCATACCAGGCCTCTTGCTGTTCACCCGTCCTGTTCTCTCTGCTAGAGACGGCATATCTAACAAGACATCATATCTCAAGACATCTAACCCCAGATGCTGACTTGTGGTTCACGGAGTAAGTCTTCATTAAATAGAAAGGTTAAGAATAAGACCAAAAATAAAGGATAAGATATGCGCATTGCAAATAAAATGCATGAAGCGAATTAAAAGGAATAATTCTTAAAGGAGGTCACGAGGATCCTAATTCACTAGCGGGAGCTAAACTGCTATTGTACACCTTGAACTGTTCTGAAGTGGGCCGTGAAGTACTGTTTATATTCAGTGTATTTTGTTATCGATTTTATGAATGTAAAGCTAAAATATGATGTGCGACGTGGCTAGGACATTGTGCTTTGGTTCCCTGCCACGGAATACACGGAGTTTCCATTCTACCTGTGGGAGGTGGATTTTATGTCCCGGGTTTAGGACTCAACATGGTGAGGAAACTGAGGAGCTACGATAGTAGCGGATCCTGGTCTAGAAAGCCCACTTTCCGGTGGGGTGTGTGATGCTGACCACATCTCCTCCCCGTACCCTGTCCAGTGCGTTTGTGGCTGTGAGGCCGGCAGTCGGGTTGGCCAACTTTCCCGCTTGCAGGCTGTTACACCGTGGATTATTTAAAGCTATAGGATATTCACAAGAGCTTTTTAGTTATAATAGATGCCTTATAATTTGTCAAAATATATTTTGTAACATTAATATTTTTCGATATTCTACTTTTCATTATTTTTTTCAAATTATCTCTTACAGAAAAAAAGAAATAATATTGTACTTTAAAGTATTAATGTGCTAACCTACCTTTCTTCGATGGTTAACTGCAGCTTCAATCAGCCCACTCTATCTTCTTGTACCTGTAACCTGATATATCTTATGGAAACGTTTAATTTGATTGCTATGAAGTAGATAGAAAAATGAGCTTTTGTAAGAGTAATATGTAGCAGAGGGAAAGTTGTGTAAATATAGTGCACAGAGATTTGGTATAACGTAACAGTGCTCCGCAACTGTCACATATCACTGTTGATATTACAAAGCGAAGGTTTACGAAAGAAATACATTTTTGGAACAGCGGTTGGCGTACTTTATTTATACTAGATTTACGATGTAAACAAAGAATATGTTGAAACGGACGGTGGAAAATGGTTTTCCTTTACAACCAACTGATATTTCTAGCAGCGATCCACTGCACCTGTGGTGGGAGCCTGCCGCTTAGGCAACACGGCAAACACAGCTGCCATGCGGGCTGTCGATAAACAAAGGCGCTGGTGGCTTTCATACACACACACACACATGCGCTCTGCCTTGGGTCAAGCCGCGCGGCTTTTCAATGTTTGTGGATATATCACCGCACGCTTTCGTTGAAGGATTCGTGGACAGGAAAATCCGTAACCCTTCTACTTCAAAAGCTTTTGACTGCAAACTGTCGCATAGGATTATTTGGTTTCTGTTACTTGCGTCATCATCAAGGATTTGCCAGCAGCCAAAAGACTGGGTTTACTTGCATGGATATGTGAGGGGAAAACGCTCCACAGCATCCCATCGTTAATTTCAGCTGGACCATCCTTCATCTGAAAGGCAAATTAGACGTCCGTATTAAGTCAAAAATTACATGTAGGATAACCACTAAACTTTGTATTTAAGTTTAGCATCTTAAAGGGATACGAAAGGAAAGTGTTCAAGAGAATCTTCCACCTAGACTGTTCTTTGCATTATAATTTATTTTGTTATAAATCATTTTACAGTTTTTATTAAAGTGTCATTTGTGTATGATTTTATGCTTATGATATTTTGCATAATTTCAACTGAATGAATTTACACTTCTTCTTCTTCCATTCGTATTTTAGGCCAAATGGTCTGTTCCGGCCTTATTATTTCTCTTCCTTGATTTTTCAGGTTTACGTCGTCCGTTTTTGTTTATATGATATCGTTGTTTTTATTATTTTGGCCAAAATGAAAAAATTAATTTATAAAGCATTGGTGGAAAGCATTGTGATGCTCTATGGAGCAGAAACTTGGACAATCAGCAGAATACAAGAGGATAAATTAAGAGCAACGAAAATGTAGGAGAAGATCTGCCAGGAAGTCGAGAAGGGATAGAACAAGGAATTAAATAATAAGAGAGTTGTTGAATGTGGAATCAGATGTTATAGAAGTCTTAAATGGGAAGCGACTACAATGGTATGGACACATATTAAGGATGGATGATGGCAGATTACCAAAGGAAGCGCTCAAATGGATCCCAGAAGGAAGAAATAGGAAGGGAAGAACTAGTGATCAGTGGATGGACAAAGTGAAAAAGTGTATGAGACAGAAAGGACTACTTGATATAAATGCATTAGAAAGGTAGAAATGGAGGAAAAGAATTGCTCTGTAAATGTTATATTGTGCCACAATTTTCGAGATGGCTATTGGTTTGTTGAGGTAACCTACAGCATTATAGAAAACTCTTATTTAAATTGTTTTTGTTAATTTCCTATCGTCCATTCTATTATTTCTGTTCTATACTTTCCCTTTGTACTTGTATACTATACAGATATATTTATACTAATCGTAATTTCTTGATTTCTGTATTTTATACAGTTTTATGTCCTAATATTGATGTTAGGAATATCATTTTGAGGCATGAATTCTATAATCCTTTTTCATTTAATGTCCAGGTACTGCCATTACTTTATAGAACTTCATCTTGTGTATTCGAATTGTTTTTAATGTTCTTTTGATTGTTCCAAACATAATTTGAATCTATTCAATTATTTGTAATATCTTTATCAATACGTTGTGTTACAGCCTAAATAATTAAAACTTTGAAATTTTTCGAGATCTTAAAAGTTTTGTAAATTGTATTCATTTAAAATTTGATATAAGTAAACTGATTTTTTAAGTTTTTCCTCTATCTTGTATAATTACGAGGTCATCTACACATGCTAAAATTTTAATTTCAGTTCCTCCAATACGCATACCAGATGGTGCTGCCGCTTTCTATCTATTTAAGATATCGTCCAAATAAATGTTAAAAACACTGTTGTGATAATATGCACCGTGTTCTTACACTTTGATCTATTAGTATGTTTCCACCTGAATAATTAGGGAAGTTGAGGTTAAAACAAGTGCCGTTATACACGCTTCTTATACATTTTATTAAATGGATGGGGTGTCCATATCCTTCTGTTGTTTCTCACAGCTTTTGCGCGTCGATTTTATCAAATACTTTCTCCAAATCAATAAATGCCATATGTGTAGTTAGGTCGTACTCTCTTCTTTTGTATCTCAAAATCTTTGTGTTATTTATGTGAATTTACACAGTATAACTCTTAGTTCAAGAAAAATGTAGGCTTTTGTAAAACACCCATTTTTGCGGTATCACAGCGTTATGAACTAATAATTTCTTTCTTGGTTTTCCAATAGTTTATATGCTTTTCGAAGTTTTTATGCTTTTGTCTTTTTATTGATTGTTTCACAGAAAGTATATATTACTATGAGTTTTGAAGATATGCCTATCTCTTTTACCTATACAAAGTTACCTATATAAAGTTATGCGAAACTGATATAAAATTAAAAAGAATTCGCAAGCTTTTTGTAGAAAAATTCAAGATATATCATTCACTTTCTGTAGGAGATATTTTAATACACAGCCATTTTTGTATAAATGAAAGCCAAAATTATTTTCTTTGGTGTCTCATTATTTTTTAAAGGACTTAACAGGTTATTCGCAAAATTACAAGACAGTCGCTGCCTTGCCCAGCCGTTCTGACGACAGGAGCCAGCAAGTGGAGAGTGTTGTTTTTGAGGATCGCCGATTAAGAATTTCCAGATCTCCATGCAGGATTATGTGCACAGATCCTTCCCGTAGGGGAGGGGATCCGCCCCCTTCATCTGCTGTGGTGCAGACGCTGCGGACCCTTAGCACTCGTGGTACCTCTGACGTTACTAGAGGAAGCCTGGGCCGAGCTGCCGAGCTCCTCCCGTTGCGGCGCTGTTCGGATTGGGTTGGACTCGATGGGGCAGTGTGTTCCCGACACCTACGGGGAATTGGGTACATCCGACCAGGCTACGGCCGCCCGGAGAGGGTAGAGGGTTGCCTCATAAGTCCCGGGTACTAGCCTGCAGAGCTAGTAGAAGGTGTGTTAGATCACCAGGCGGCCCCACCGAGGTTTCTCGGTAGTTTTCCCTGCCGGGTTGACGCGCGTAAGTGGTGTATCCACTTCCATCCCGTCTTGACGTTGTTGTCAACGGGGGGGTGGTATTTTAAGAAATCAGGTATTTCCCTATGGAAAGAGCCCCGTAGTATCCATCGCCCATTGGTTGAACGAGGCCAGGGTCTTCTGGACTGATTGGGGAGAAGCTCTGCATTTAACTGTGCACAGATCCCACGGAAATGGCAATTTTGGAGGCGATATTTGCAACTGTCTTGGATTGTTGTCACACCATGTTCTGCCTTCACTGAACTATCGCACCCAGGAACATACATTAGACACATCCATGGTACCGTCACCACATGCCTCACTCAACTGGCAATGAATTTCAATAGGTGTCATAGCACGAAAATTGAGAAAACAAATGATTACATGCTGTTCTTGCAATGAAAACATCGCCATTTTAAATATCAAAAACCAACCTGGGGGAGGGAAGGATATATAGATATATGTAGTAAGTTAGGGCGAGAAGGTTTTGCTTGGGCGAGAACAGGAGTGAGAAACTTGAAAGGTATAGGTCAAGAGAGATAAATGTCCATTGTGTGGAGAAGAGAATGCAGATTTCCATTGTATATTAAATTGTAGTCAAACAAAGATATGGAAAGAGCAGGCTTGGCTACGTAAATGGGACAATTTGGGGGGTGAAGTAGTAATTAGAAACATTTTTTCAGTTAAAGGAGAAAAGAACAGGAGAAATATAGGGAATTATTTAGGGAAAGCTAAAGAGAGATGGCTAAGAACAATCAAGAGAAAAATGTAGAGTGGGATAGGTAAAATGGCAGAAAGTGTTAAAAGGAGTAGAGGGCCTCCAATACACAAAATCCTTGGGTTATGTGTATGGGGACCGAATTACTATTCAATGGTAGGCAACATGATAGGATTTTCAGGATTTAGGAATATATGGCATATTTCAGTTTGGATTTTATAATTGTAATCTTGATTTTGTATTTCCATTTGTTGATGTAAAAGGAAAGATGACAAATAAATTACTATCAATTACTACGCATATAAAAAAGTATCAAAAACAGTCCTTACTCTCGTCGCTGCCACTAGAGTTGAGTGCACTGTAAAGTGCTGCCATCTCTGTCACGCATTCACAAAGAGTCCATGTATATTTAAAAAGAAGCAGAAGATCCTATCTGATCGCAGTCCTGAAAAAATAGGTGTTTTAACTTTAACCCCCTCCCCCCTAGTAGTTATTTTACTACAGGGAATATTTCAGTACAACAAAACTGACTTCATTATTTCACCTGCTGCCGGGATAAAAGTTGCAGTCTTGTGATTCAAAATGTATCAATTCCAAGTTTAACTAAGGATATTAGAGTAGAGATTAATCATTTTAAAGTGTTTATTTATTAAAAGTGTAGGTCTAATTAATCTTTATGCACGTTTTTGACCATTCATTGTAACTCGGTTGTCTTTCGCAAAATCTTGGGATGTGATAGTACTTAGCTCTGTTCCCTTTTACCCTTAAACACATTTTTAACGTAAATTAAGAACAAGCTTTGTCAACTTCTTTGATATTTTAATGCACAACATTTATGCCTTGTTTTCACTGACCGCATATGTCTCCATATCTGGTTTAAGTTTAGCATAACCATGTTAAAAGATAAATAAAAGAACGTAATACATCATTCATACATTACATTTTACATTGTGTACATCTCTACGTAAACAAAAGAAGAGAATAAAAAAGGGGCGTGGGAAAACAGAAATGAAGTGACTGGTGCTGCCCTCATCTCTTTCAGCTGTTCTGTTGTACCTGATGCACGATTACGGTGGTGTGAAAAAGTTCTTTTGTCCACTTTTTTTATTATTATTGTACTTCTCGGACTGAAATGGGTAGGTATCCATATTATAGTGCAATGGAGTTTCCTGTATTAAATGACATTTCCCATCCTGGAAATGAAATCTTATATCGTAGCTTCAGTTTTTAAGTTTCAGGGGTGCAAAACAAACACTGTCAGTGAATTACTGCCATTGTTTTATATTTTATTAAAAGCTTCTCTGGCTGTTATTACTAAAATTCCATCATTTTAAAAGGACATCACTTGAATGAATGGTTAACGTGTGTTTGAGAGAGCAATGTTTGTGCCATCTAAAGGGAGTTACAGGTGGGAAAAGTTTCTAAATATCTTTTTTATTTTTGGAAGATATAAATATCAGTTACGTATTGAGTTACGTACGCTTGAGCGGATAATATTCTTTAAAATATGCATAATTCATACTGATATTTTACCAATACAAACTCAATATATTCATTATATATGATTACAGATGATATTTTTTACCAATAAATGGCTTCAAATTAAGCAAAACTTGCTTAGTTATGGCATGTGCAGGTAGCGTAATCTTTATTCGCAATAACAAGCTATTTATTGTATTGGGAAATAAATATAGGAATAGCAGTTCTGTTAGATGGCTCAAACTTAGGAGGCATTTTAAAACTGCTACGTCAAATATTTAGAAAAGTGCTGCCGCTCAGGTAAAGTGTATATAAAACAAATTGCATATTTTAATGGGCTTAAAAGAAAGCTATGGGTGAAGCCAGAAACATCACACAGCTATCGATCAGCACAGCTATGGACCTGTTTAGGCTAAAGATGCTATCTGTTCTCACGTATGACCAAGAATTAGTGGGAGAATATCTCACATACAAGCAGCTGGGAGAAGTGGAGCGACTTAAGGCTAGATATCTGAAAAGAATTTTAGAGTTCCGCAGAATTCAAGAACGAGGCCAGTGTACGAACTTACCAGGGAGACCTTCCTGATAGAGGATCTCAGAATCGAGCTCATACTCCCAGCCAGTACCGACTTCAAGCAGCTCATACAAGATCTGCGTGAGAAGGAAAATAACATACCGGAGGACTTCTATGCAATGTCTTCTATGCAAGACAGTACCTGGATGGAAGCTAACCAGGAAATGCGACACGTGACGACGAGACTGGCTATCCATGTGTGCTGCAACAAACTATTTCACGAACCAAAGGACGAGTGTGTGTGAGTGTGTATGTGTGTGCGTTTGTGTGTGTGTTTGTGTGTGAGTGTGTGTGTGTATGTGTTTGTGTGTGAGTGTGTGTGTGTGAGTGTGTATGTGTGTGCGTTTGTGTGTGTGTGTTTGTGTGTGAGTGTGTGTGTGTGTGTGTGTGTGTGTTTGTGTGTGAGTGTGTGTGTGTGTGTGTGTGTGTGTGTGTGTGTGTGTGTGTGTGTGTGTGTGTGTGTGTGTGTGAATTGTGATTTGTTCTTGGAAGCTTGTGACAGAAACCATATTATCAAATGCAAGAATAGACAGAAATCCATCGTAGCTTACATCAAAGACAGTAATGTAATGTGATTACGGCTTGTGTGCGTTTCCAATAAATAAATATTTTAATGAGCTTAATGTTTTTATAATAGTACGTTTTTGTCCTTTTCTTGTTTTTCTGATACAGAAAATTATACAAAATCCATTAAAATAAATCTGGCCTTCATAATTTTAGCATAGAAAATTCACACACAAAAAAATACATTTTACGTTTTCGTATATCATATGTGAAATTTATAGTATCGTAATGAAGGTCGTCAGAGCGTTTTTAATTAAAAAATTTAAAATGTTTGATTGTAATGGATAGCTTTTATGCTGGATATTAAACACGAACTTTGGCGAGCTTATTTACGCTATTCACATGCACACAGAAACTTTATTTTGGGGATCAGTAAACTGTATAACATGTACTTTCGAGAAATTTCAGTATCAGAATTCTTGAGTAAGATACAGTACTTCTGCATACAGCAGGTAAATGATACAGAAAAAAACTTATTCTTCAGTCCATTTCATTCTAATAGAGTGGAATTTTCATTACATACGAGTATTTTTAAATGTAAGTATAACAGAAATATAGTAAGCTAAGGCTATTTTTGAAAAGCAGAGAGCTGTGTGATTGTTTTGAGAGAAAAGTGTTTGTTTTCCTGCTCGCTTTTCTAAAACTAGCTTTACGAAAGCTCAGTTTTTGTTGTGACAAACTCAAGGCCTTTGTTGTTGGTATAAGTATATAGGAGGCCAGGCGATAGTCAGATTTCTAAAAAGCAAAACACTATCTGATACCTATGCGAAAAAAAGGAATAGGGACGTACCATTTGAAAAAAAAAAAAATAATGAAAATTCAAACCAAGAACAAAGAATACATCATATATTTTTATTTGATATCAATAATGCTATTTAACGACTTCTATATTTGTGTAAAATCAAATTTTGTCAACCTCTAATTCATTACGAGTTATAAACAGTCACTCAGAATGATAAAAACTTACGAGGTTGTTCCCAGTTAGAGCTTTTATTTATATGTAAATATATTTTTACAGCCCCTTTTAAGAACATCAAAATTAATGAAAGGTCCCGCCGTATCCGAGCGTTAGACGCTTGACTGTCACCAAGGCGGCTCGGGTTCGACTCCAGGCGACTGCATGTGAGATTTGTGTTGGACGACGCGGTGTAGGGGCGGGTTTTCTCTGGGATCTCCGGTTTCCGCTGCCATCTCATTCCACCAATTCCTCCATCACCTTTCCTTTCATTCAGTCAGTTCGCCCTCGTTTTGTCATCTACTTCCTCACTCTCATACCGCGCATCGGCTGATCACCCATCCTGGGTTCTCTATTTGATAAAAAGTCTCTGGTAGTCACAGGCACCTGCACAAGTGCTCACTTTAGGGTGGTGGGAGTGTAAGTCCTACATATGAAGAAGGTAAACCGTAGAAGAAGACGAACATTAATGAAATTGTTTCCATGTAAGGAATATATTGATATCGGAGCGTTTTCTTTTAAGATCTTTGTGTACCATTTTTCGAAAACACCAATTTTGGTATTTTACCGATTTTTACATAGCTTCACAAACAGGTGCACATATGCACGGCTGCTTTTTGTTTTTTAATTCACATCATCCAACGTTGTCATATCGAAATATGAATGAAATGATGCTAAGGTGAGCATCCATAGAGCTTAGAGTTGCCTAACATTCACCTTTCAGGATAAGAGAAGCCCCCGGGAGAAATTTTATCCAGATAAGTCACCATCACCGAGATTCAAACTCGGACCTCTTGGACGTGTGGCAGACACATCACCTACGCTACAAGAAATGGTAATCAGCTACGTGCTGACTATTTTCAGAACATATTTTTTTAATTTTTGGGATCCTAAAAGGTACATTTACTGTGAAATGTCCTTATAAAATTTTGGGTAGTAAGTAGTATCTACTAAGTATATCTTAAGTGGCATTGAAAGTTAAAATTGGAACAAAAAGTGAGGTTAGAGTAATATTCAGATAATCTTCTCAAAAAATATCCAGTGTTTGTTGTGTGTAGTAGTTTCTTTAAAATAAGATCACAAAGGTTAAACAATAACTTGTAAGTATCTTAGCTAAATCTCCCAAAAAGTTAGGGATTTATATCTAAAAAGCTTATTCGAATATAAGTTTGTATGTACTTGGAATGAAACAACGATTACCAGCTCTGTATACTTCCTAAGTTTAAGCTTGAGTTGGTGAACCTGTATTTCTTTATTAGGGTAGAAGTATTTGGGAAGGTTCATATCCGCCGGGTTAATACCACCCTCGCTGTCCGCGCCCTTAGTTTAAAGCTAGATTAAAACTTTCCTTGTCTTTTGTAATACCCCTGGGAACATAAGGATTTGCCATCCCAACTAAATTGCAGCACAAGAACAGCAAACAATTCTAAAGAAAGAAATGTTGTAACCTTTCTTGTTTTTTTTTCAATTTATGTCTCACCTATTACTTCGCTTAATGCCTGCACTAAATCAGGATTATTGCATGTTTATGTTTTCTCACCAGGTAATTAAGTCTAGTCTAGCATTTAAATCTCCGAGACAATCTAAATGGGCGGTTATAAATCAAACCTCAAGCTTGGGTTCGCACGTTGTGTACTCTTTAATGCTGCGCATCTCCAAACTCTTAAATGTAGTGTTTAGCTTGGAATTTCGATAAAAATACAAAATTAGAACATAAACGAAAAAGCAAAAATATAAACAGTAAACTCAAAAGCTACTCGTCTCCCTTTAAAAGACATTAGGAGCAAAGTAAACCACAGACTCTGTTGTTAGAATATTTCAGTTTACGTGCAGTGGATTTGTCATTTTAGTTGTTTATACTGTCACGTGTATCGCTAAGGAAGACTTAGGCACACATCAAATTCTGGAATCATATTATTGAATGCTCACTTCCTGTGACTTGATTCATTCTAAAATCCTTAATTCTGCTGACTAATGAGAGCAGTCTTTTGTCATATTTTACATGACCTTGGCTTATGACATGAGTTTCCTCTTTACTCATGTCGACCACGTACAGGGGTCTGGACATGCTCTTCGCTGAATAGTGTATTTCGAGTCACATAGACGCCGGATTGCATTTAGAAAATGTGATCTTGCCCAGCTTAGCTTGGGAATTTTCTGCTTAGCTTCCTAAACGTGGGAACACTGAGCCAGTATAGAAACGTCATTTTGGCAGTACCCAATTTAAGCGCTGCTTAGAGAGAATAAAGAGAGTAGTCAGGGTGGCAGACAGCGGTCAGTTTAGAGGGTCAGCATATATATACTTATACGTATCATATTTTCAAGTATATTTTATATAAGTATAATTATATATTCAGAATGGTAGCTATACAAGAACTTACTCTAAACTGTTCCTCAATATAATAATTTGTTACTTTTCGGTTTTTTTCAAGTATGCTATTAAAAGACACATCGTTTATAACTCAAAATTGAAACGATTTAAGTGGTTATTTTAAATTTATTTTTAATTAAAATCAGTAAAATAGTTATTATTCAAATGTTAAAATTAGATTAAGAAAAATTTATTTAAAAAGAACGACGATATATGTAGAAAAGTTGAGCGATGTGTAGTTATCGTTATGGCAACGGCAGGACTATAAAAGCTGAGGCACTTGAAGGCATTTTGTCTTCGGCAATTGGACGTGATAGTGTGAAGGTGTGTTTTGCGTGTGTCTGCATTTCGGCAGAGTTTGTGCTTGCGTTGGAAAGTGTAAGGTTGTGAAGGATTACATAAGCTAATATACTATCAACGTATATAAAGCATTGAAAAGTGTAACTAATAGTTGAAAAGTTTCATCTTAATTAAAATACAAATTTTTATAGAAGAAAAGAGGAACTATAATTTTATTTTAATTTATAACTAAATTATCCCTTCCTATCTGAGACCGCCCCTGAAAATAAGAGCTTATGCAAATACCAGAGCAGCAGTGAAACTACTAGAATCCAGTATCTAGATCTTCAACCAGGTTCATCATCATATTTTCCTCCACAACTTACTTTCAGCAACACCAAGTCGTTACAAAATTCAGGAGGTCGAAGAAGATAACCAGATGTAAGTATGCTCTCGTTCAGTGTAAACCCCAAAACTGCTATCGTTAGACAGTCGGCACCTTCTGGAGGTTTCCCTTCTCCCCACCTGTACAATATTACAGAATCTTCTGGGGAAAAAACTCAACTGTTATATAAGTCACCATGCTCGCGAGTGACGAATGTCGGGTAACTGTAAGCTCTATGGACCCTGGGCTCATTTGAGCGTTATTTCACCCATTCCATTCATCGCCCGATATGACTTAACGTTGGAGCAATTGGAGGTGTTAATCAAATTTCTTTACGTAAAATGTTATCATTTTCTTCTTCTTCTTCTTCTTCTTCTTCTTCTTCTTCTTCTTCTCCTTCTTCTTCTTCACTTCATGGCATAGGTAATCAAGTGCCTGTTCCGCCTTCGAAGTCCTCCAGCCATCGTTTCCTGGGTCTGCCCACCGATCTGCTACCTTTAGAATGATACTGTAATATGTGTTTTGTAAGTCTATTATCTGGCATTCGTTTCACATGTTCCTTCCATTTTTGTTTGAGATCTTTTAACCTATCATTCATACTAAAAATGTCCAGCTCTTCTCTTATATTTTCATTTCTTATTAAGTCCCTCTTCGTGCATCCTTTCACACTTCTCAAGAATTTCATTTCTGAAGCCTGTATTTTACTCTGTTGCTTTTTAGTTAACGTCCAAGTCTCACTTCCGTATGTCAGTATAGGTACAGCCATAACTTTGTAGAACTTTAATTTTGTTTCGTTACGTACTTTGTTTCTAAATGTTATATTTATTGTTCCACACACTCTTATAATTTTCATCTATTAATCATATTGGATGAATATTAACTATTGTACTATAATTATAGGATCAAAGCAACAAAATTAAGTAAAATGAGCTAAAAACCCTCCCTCCAAAATTTTTGTTGCCCATCTTTTCGATTCTATTCTTTTTTCCAAACCATTGGTTTACTATAGTATACTTAACTACATGGATTCCAATTTTGTTATCCAAGTAAATGTGTGATGACTGCTATGACATGCAGTGAGAGCTGCTCTGTAGTAGAGTAGAGTAGAGAGGACTTATGTTCGATTCCCTAGTGGGTAAATCGCCCAGAAGAAGAGGCAGCGTTGTATTTCATTATGCCTCAACATCGCAAAGAGGGCATTTATGTGAACCACAGACGCCCAATCTCTGCTGTGTTCTGACCGCTCTATTCTGTACTGGGCGCGAATGAGAGGTTAATTTTGATTAATGTCTAAAGAAATATGCAGTTTCTTTCCTTCGATTAAATATATCTATTCTTGTGAATTGTAAATAATCAGAAATGTTAAACTCCTGTCTCCTTACAAATTCGTGCGGCATCGACAAGTATTTTCCTCCTCCGCTGCAAAGGCTGACGCTCTGTGCTTTCATGTCTTTTCCTGCAAATCTATGAAATAAAGAAAAAGGAGTTCATAAAGCACTGGCAGAGATCTATGTGTGGCTTAAAGGATGGCATCTAAAACCGTTTCACATTAAGGTACTTATGTGATTTCTAGACATCATCTTTCTTTCTGGTTGGTGAAGGAATCCTATATCCCACAAACGACAGTTTATTATGTTTTATTGCCTGCAGTTTATTTGGTGTAAGCACTGCAATCGAACAGTGGAAATCCCCGGCGTTCCTCTTCTTGCTCGTCACGTAGTGAGGAGAATTGATCAGAGGCGGGCGAGTTTATTGCAGAATTAGCAGAAAGTAATTTCTCAGTGTGTTGATTCAAGAGGCCATTAGACGTGTGATGTTTCCCGTATCGCTGGCTGCTTGCTTTGTCCCAGTTTCACGAGGCCCTTAACTTCCACTTGCATGAACCTCACTCTTATTCCGCTGTCAACTGTTTATTGCTGCAGGAATCACTTTTACGTCAATTGCCTCTCTTTTTCGATTAGATTTTCCTTTGTTTGAAGTGTTTAACTCCCTACCAAGCAATTTGAGCTTGATGCTGGGTTAAATCAATTCCTTTCTCTCTATAGACCGGAAAATTAGAAATAACTTTTCATTATTTTAATGTTTGCTGAAAGTAAAACTTCCACACGCGTGTGCTAAAACTGCTTATTGTTTTATACGAATTAACTGGTAGAGAGAGAAGAATAGAATACAAGGGGCGTTCAGAAAGAAAGTTCTGTTTCAATTTATCACCGCTGCAGCGCTGCAATCGCAGTTCCGCACTTGCGCGGTAGACGCTCTGTATCAAGGAGAAGAAACGTGCGCCATTGTCAGATCGCTGTCAGCCACGTACGCTTTGTTGTGCTTGTTTACAATGTCGGTGTTCATTGAAAATCCCGCCGCTTGTGAAATCAGATCTGTGATTCGTTTTCTGAATGCTAGGATTGCGCCGCGCAATACAGAATAAGCGCCGATAAATGCTGTCAAAAGGTGTTATGTTTCTTCAGGACAACGCACGACCACACACTGCAAATGCGACGAAAAACATCCTACAGGGATTTGGCTGGGACCTGTTTGACCACCCCCTCCCCGCCCCCGTACAGCGCTGACCTCCCTCCTAGCGAGTTTCATCTGTTTTTGCATCTCAAATCTTTCCTTGGCGGTCAACACTTCAACAATGACGAAAAGCTGAAAGAAAATGTTTCCAACTGGTTGATAACACAGGCGGCAAACTTCTATGAAGAAGGTAAACAAAAACTTGTGCCTCACTATGACAAATGCCTGCAAAATTTCGGCAGTTATGTGGAAAAGTAGTTTAAGAGTTGAGAATTTTGTGTAATAAATAATTGTTGTGTATCTGTAAACAATTTAATTTTATTACCAAACAGAACTTACTTTCTGGACGTACCTTGTATTACCAGTACCTCACCAAAGCGTTTTTCTCTCTACCACCATTTTAGCAGACAGTGCGAGAGACAGAGATAGACATACCAAAGTCTAAAATGTTATCTAAGTTCAGCAATTGCCTAAGATACGATATGATTTTCAAGAAAATGTTGAATTCGGAAACGAAAATGTTTCGTTATATTTTGGAGCGGTTTCACTAAAGTCGATTTATTAAAATGTTGGGGATTTCTTTTTAAGATTATTTTAAGGAACTTTTTTTTTAATTTACGTCCTCCAACGTTAAGTCATATCGGACGATGAATGGAATGGGTGAAATGCTCAAATGAGACCGGGGTCCATGGAGCTTAGAGCTACCCGACGTTAGTCTTTAAGGTTAAGGGAGACCCCGGAAAAAACCTTATCCAGGTAGCTCAACTTTACCGAGATTCGAACTCGGGACCTCTTGAACGTGAAGCAGTAATGCTACCATCTACGCTACCGAGGCGGGCACAAAGGAACATTGAGCATATGAATTAATAATGGTATTTTTTATTTCAAAGCAAGGGCAGTTCTCCCTTGACACGTTTGAATCGCCGAGTCACCTACTTCTTTTTGAATAACTTACATGGTTATGTTTTATGTTCCAGCATTTAATTTTTATTTATAAAGATTCTCCAAGTTACATTTTGAAATGGAGCCGCTCTCTTGACGCTGGCGTGTCGATAATGCAGCTAGCTTACTTCCCGACTAGTGATTCGTTATTAAAAGGCCAAGGTGACCGTTTCGAGAGGAGAGGTTGGAGTGGCAGAATGCATTACTGGTTACTAGGACCCGAAAGTTGTTGACCTAAAAATTCTATAAAAATGAGCTATAAAATGCCCTTAAAATAGTGTCACCCAATTATCGGAAAGCCAGACCAACGACAGCTGAGAAGGGACCAGAGGCATACGGGCCACACCCACTCATCCATCTCAGTCACTCACTGCGGGGATGACTAGGGAAGTGTCACTTGTCGCTGGCCGCCTCTTCCCCCCTTCCTCTGCCATCTGGAACCTTCTCTTGTGATTCACGGAAACTAGAGGCTTCGAGAAAACGGCGATATTCCTATAAAGAGGGCTGCAGTGAGTGAATTGGGTCAGTCAGTTCGTAGCGAGCAGCGAAGCAGCGCCGTGCTAGTGTACGGGCAAGAAGACTGTGTACGTGCATCGGAAGAGTGTGCGTAACTGTGAGTGGCAGTGGAACTGTAACAGACGAACTGGTGAAACGTAATTGTGTGCATTACGTAATTCTGTGTAATTGGCAAGTGTTCAACTATAAGTCGGTGGAAATAAGAACATTTTTGAGTGGTGCAATCGGACTTTTAATTTCACGAACCCACAAAGTCACAATATAAAAAATGCACATAAAGTGTAAAAAAATGAAAAAATGACCTAACAAAATTTAACAATGTCTTTCATAATAATAAATTAATGTCACAGTCAAATAATGAATATATGGTTCGAATAACCACATTTTAAAATTAACTTTCTTAGTAAATAATGCAATTATTGCTACTAAATAATAAATAAATTCATAATTCATCAGATGATTTTTAATTTTATAAAATATGAAACAATAAGTTATTGTACCCATTAGCCAAAACATACCTTATTTAGCGTTGCAGTACACCGCCATGGTCATCTTCAAGTTATCAAAAATAAAGGAACGTCGGTTGTCAGCTAAAACTGTTTTATACTTTAAGAAACTTCTCTCCACTTCCACAGATGTTATAAGTGCATTATAAAAAAAACACTATCTCACTGCCTGTTAAATCCTGTTCAAGAATATCAGTTCTGAAATTTTCTGCTGACAAATTATCGGCAGTCTGACAAACTTTTGGTATCATTTATTTTTGTCCAACACAAATTTTAGTTTCTGTCTAATTTTGTCCCCAATCTCACCTATAATATTTTATATCCTCTCTTCCGCAATCCTCACTAACTCAGTAGACTAATCCAATGTCATGCCACTCTCTTCAAGCTGGGTTATGGTATCCGTCAAGAATGCAAAATTTGATTTAATGAAAACTAATTTAACTTGGATTTGAGTATTAGAAAACAGATCCTGTGCTCAACTGTCTTAGAATCTACCCTATCAAAGCTATTCACCATTTCTGTCACTTCACAAGGGTTAGAGCGGCTGAACGGAGTCCAGGAGATCCGTGGTTCAAATCCCGGCTATGTAATTGAATTTTCCAGTCTAGCTCTACCTTTCCAACTAAGATTCTTATCATGCGTATCTGGCGTGTTCGGTACCTAATTTTTACACACCTAGATTAAATTTGAGTTCATCTTTAAATTTAAATTATGTTTCCTCTCTTCTTTTTGTGTGAAAATTGTCTTATTGTCACACACACACACACACACACACACACACACACACACACACACACACACACACACACACACACACACACACACACACGCATGTATATTGAAATTTCTGGACCGTTAAGTTGATGTCATATTTTCTAACATAATGAAATATTGTAAACTGTGTCTGAAGTGCTAATAGTTAAGTTTTGGAGGTTAAGATAGATACTGACTTTGAATTACTTTTATAATGTGTGCTGGGCGTCAGTTCATTTACATAATAATTCATAGTTTACTTCTATTAATTTTAACAAATGCTTTTTTAAAGTTGAAATGCCATTTAGATCGGGAGATTAGGTGGAAGACCTCTTTGTACGAATTGCTGGAGATAAATATACATTTTGTGCATAAGCAACTTTTCAATATTAATTTACTACTACCACTACCAATAATAATAATAATAATAATAATAATAATAATAATAATAATAATAATAATAATAATAATAATAATAATAATAATAATAATAATAATAATAATAATAATAATAATAATAATAATAATAATAATAATAATAATAATAATAATAATAATAATAATAATAATAATAATAATAATAATAATAATAATAATAATAATAATAATAATAATAATAATAATAATAATAATAATAATAATAATAATAATAATAATAATAATAATAATAATATCAGGAGACCGCCATCTCAGAAAAATTTTATGTGGATATATTATTTTTTATTTGGACAGAGAAAGTGTAATTGCTTACCGCGAAGCGCTGTCATTTGTTTATTTTGTGAGTTTCCGCAGGTTGCCGGTAATGCAGTCTGGCCCTTGTTAGGTCATGCATTTCCTTCCTCGTCGGGTTTCAGCCAGTTCTCGCCACATAAATTGCTGAAAAACAACTTCATTCCGGCCGAGTTTATGAAAACTAACGCGCACCACTCATCGTTTGTCCTTACGTACTTCCTTTCGTTTCCTTTCCTCTCTCATTTCCTGCCCTTACGTTTTTGAACTGCTTTATATATCGCATTCGCCAGCATCTGGAGAACAAACAGATCCCTCAACTCTGCTCTCGTTATTATACAGGTATCGCAGTGAGGTAAAACTCATAGGAAATGTTGGAAATTTAGATTAATGGCGTATACGGTTAGCTTTTTAAATTCAGTAATTTATTTCCCCACGTTATTTATAGCTTTATTGAATAGTGATCTAGTATATATTAATGGTTAATGTCCTCATTTACCCTTCTGTACTCTTAATTTCATACAACCTCTACCATTTCTAATAACAATGAAAAATATCCTGGTACTTACGCTAAAAGATGAGAAACATCTCTCAAATAGTTTCTAGTGGTGGAACAATTATTATTTGAATAGTTGAGTAACACTTTTGTATTCACTGTATCCAATCACATTTTTAATCTTTATAGGACTCTTTGGATTTAAGTACCTAGGATCTACAATAGATATGATTGGCACTTGTAAAACGGATATTATGAGCCTGTCTGATGTGTTTTTGGCACAATCACATCCCTTGTGTAAGGCTTGTAGCCTCACTGCTCTCCTCAAAAGAGACTGGGGACGATAGAGTGAGGAAGACATTGTGTGATGATCTTCTGGTGCACATCCTCTTTGGAAATACACACCCCAGATTAAAGTGAATTTAGGAACACTTCTTACAAGGACATGGTCAAGGGCATCTTCGAGGTTTAAAACTTCAACAACTGGATTGTCAACATGTTCCTCGCTGTCGGTCAGTGGATATTTGACATGGACATCAATGGGCTTCTTCGGTAGTGAATCTTTGATCAGCAGACCAGCAGCAGCAGACCAGCAGAAGAGTCGAGTCGTCCATGTTTACCTGGACGGAGTGTTTGCTGCCCAGCACCTAGCCCCTTATTGCGTCTTTATCTGGGCAGTATAAAAGAGTCATCTTTGTCTCAGGCGGTTGTTTTCGGCAGTGGTATATCTAGCCTTGTGCACGCTGTCGTCCCGTGGGTGGGGGGGGGGAATGCGCCCAGTGCTGGCTGCGCTCTTCCGCCTGCCTGGGAGGCATCTGAACACAGTCCGCTTAACAGGCTAGAGAGAAAGGAACAATGTATAGGTATTGGCCTTACCAAGCCCATTTCTGGGCTTGGGGGGTTGAAGTCAGGGGAATGTGGCCCTGTTCAGTTCTAGTTACCCAAAGCATCTTTGGGCAACCGGGTCGGCGGCGAGGAGCCCTGTGGTCGTAACGGCCAAGGGTGTTCACCAGGATGTTTGGATGGGAGTCCAGCTTATCGTAGGTGGTGCGGGATCTCTCCCACATCACGACCACGATGTACGGGACCCCGGAGTAGGTGTGAAGGATGTGGGACGGGAATTTACGCCCGGTATCGTAGATCATGCGCAGTGCCCTGTTCTGGACGCGCTGTAGTCTGCGACTAGTGGTGGGAGCCGCTGATCCCCAGACCTCGCAGCCGTACAGAATCAGGGGCGGTATAATCGCCCGATACAGGCGTAGTTTGAGGTTCGTTGGCATGGTGGATTTAAGAATTGGGTATAACTGCGTTAGCGCTGCGTGCCCTTGTCCGGCTTTGACCTGGACGTGAGGTACGTAGGTGAGACCGCGATCGAGGTGGACGCCAAGGTATTTGGCAGTGGGAACCCAAGGGATTTGCCTCTGCCTCAACCTCAGCGACCAATCCGGTCGCCAAGCTCATACCTTAGCCAGGAGAAGATCAGAGCTCTTCTCGGGGCTAATGGACATCCTCCACTTCTCACTCCAACGGCCAATGGCTCGGAGCTGGCGCTGCAGCGGAGGATGACAATATCTTAGGTTTTTGTTACGTGCCATTATGAGGACGTCGTCAGCATATTGGCACGTAGCAGTCTGTGGTTCTAAGGGGAAGTCAGACATGTAGGCCGCAAAGAGTAACGGGGACAGTATACTGCCTTCCGGGACTCCCGCGGCTATGGGTCTGATAGATGACAGTCGTCCTTCCACTCTCACCCTGAACGTGTGGTCTCTGAGGAAACTACTAATCAGGTCGAGATAGGGAGGAGGTACGTTGGCCTCCCTGAGTTTGTACAGTAGGCCTTGGTGCCAGGTTGTGGCAAAGGCTTTTTCTACGTCTAGCAGCACCGCGACTGTCTTGAGGTTTTCCTGGAATCCCAGGGCTGTCCTCTCGGCCAGACGCAGCAGCTGCGGGGTCGTGGAGTGTCCACGACGAAAACCAAACTAGCTTCATCATGTGGAAGGGACTAAAGCTTATCCATTGATCGTTTCTTCTTTTCAATATTGCCAAAAATTCTGTCAATAGGCATAAAAGAGTGTCCTGGTATTGAGAAGTACAGATAAACTTTTTGAAAGCGCACTTGAGGAAAGTCTAAAAATGTCTAAGTCTAAATGTCTAATCTAAAATGTATCCACAACTGATATCAAAGAGCTTGGGTGGCACAGTGTAGTTGCACCACCTAACGGCTAATGCGGCAACTACTTGACTTAACAACATCTAACTCGAAAAGGCTGACTTAACAACTTTTATTTCTGAAATTGATGCCCATTCAACATGTCAGGGTCATACATCTTCTGATGCGCAAATCTTTTAGCACTATTACAGAACTGATATTCAGATGCTTATCGTGTGTTTAACAGGGGTTCTCAAAAACATTTACTTAACAGCTTCTCAATCTGGGTGCTTCAAAGATGCTTCTAATATTAGGTGAACATGATTTTCTCCGTTGTAATATTATTTAACATATACTGTTATAACTCTTTATTACAGAGCGAAGCCAAAGCTTTCTTCCAAAGCATCTTCTTCTATAAATACAAAATGTCCATATATACCACTTATTGTACTATTTTGCATTTTACGAATGAAATTAGATGGTGTTTTAAGTAACATGTCTGTCAAGAAAGAAAGCAAGATTTATGAAAACAGAAAATAACCTACTTACACATACACTTACCCAACAAATTTTCTCTCTTTATAAATTTTAATACAGATGATAGAAGACATTGGCAATCTCCCAGGTACGTGACACGCGCAGTTTGAATTAGAGCTAAGCCAACCCTATTTCTACCGTGGTTGTATATAATTTGTAGTTCTCAATTTTCTTTGCGAGAGACCTCTTTAGCATTTAACTTCACCTTCCGCAACTTTCCTTTTTATTTCAGTTTTTTTTTTTTTTCCTTCTTCCTCCGCTCCCCTCTGCATGAAGTTTCCATTTCATAAAGTTTTCTCGTTTTACGCTTTGTTATTTTTCTTTCCTGGCTTCATTGTTAACTGTGTTTCTCCCCCGTTTTAATGTTCTCCTATTCATATTGTAATAACTTGGCTTTGTTTTTGTTAATACGAGTGACTTGCTTGCACATTTCCTAAAACGCTCTTTTTATTTCTCTGGGGTGGCTTTGTATTTGTATCTTTGTGCCTAAGTCACTTCCTTGTATGCTGGATGTCTGTCAGATGTCAACAAAGAGGGTCTTACGTCTTACTGCCACTTGGCTTTCTCTAACCACTTTTCTAAAAACTGTTCCTATAGAATCTTTCGCTTCGAGCTGTCATTCCCGTGCCTTCTTTGGCTGGACTGGGTTACATTACGGAGGGGTTCGACACGGAGGGTCAAACTTGGTCTATTGTACCTATACCCCAAGTGGGACATCTCCGGGGAGGGAAAATGAGGCGAGAGGAGACAGTGGGCGGAAGGAGACAGAGGGTCCGTCTCAAGGATCCACGTAAATGCAGAGGACAGGGTCCTTAAACTTGATCAGTTGGAAAAAGTGCCAGGACAACCGGCAGATGCCAGGAAACCGAAGACCATTCTACCGGAGGAAGAAGTTTAACCGAGAGCATATCATCCTGCCATGCAACACCGAGACTTCTAAGCTGTAATAGACTACCAGACGAGAGATGTGAAATGACACGAAATTCGGGGGATTTAATTAACTTATCCAGCATTGGCCAGATAACCAGGGAAACCCTCCGAAAAACCCCATAGGGAATCGAATCCGGACCTCCCGAATCCGGGCCACAGACCAAACCTCCTGAACCATCCCACTAGGTATGGCTTCCTAATTCTTTGGCTTTTTTCTTCTTCTTTTTTCTCTTGATTCCCCGATAACCAGCTTAGTGCTTACATCCTCCAGATTTTCTGTCCCTCATGCCCCATTTCGTTGTGATTGGTGGTTGCAGAATTCGGCGGGAGTTTCGTTGTGAGTGACAGCAAATTTGCTACTTGTAAATTCTCGTTCTTTGGATCGAGGTTGGTCTTCTAGTTCGGGCTCTCAGAGTATGTTTAAGTCCGCAGCGATTGTAGGAACCACCATCGGGAAGTTCTAAGTCTGAGCTGTTAGGGACCCCAGCCTCTGATGTTATCTATCTTCAGGTCCGTTCACTCTTAATATCCTCTCACCTCCCTCCTGGGAAATGAATTTAACGCCCGCTTTTACTACATACGGCACCGCAGGCGATGACTCTGATGATACATGAGATGAAGATGGAGCACCGGTGAAATGAGATGACGGGGGAAGCCGGAGTTCCGGAGAAAACCCGCCCCAGCGCCGTCTTGTGCACGAGAAATCTCACTTTGCTGTCACCTGGGATCGAACCCGGGCCGCCTTGGTGAGAGTCAAGCGGTCTAACCACTGAGCCACGGCGCGGCCTGCCCCTCCTGGGAATCGCCCTGTTACGCCCATCAACACAAGTTAAACGCATGGTATTTCAATCAAAATCATTAAGAGCAACTTTCTTAATTAAATAAATAAACAAAACATTTCCACTTAAAGAGGAGTTTGGGGTTAGTGAATTTGAGTTTGTGTCGCGTTTTTGTAAGACGCTGTCCTCAGTGGCGAAGCACTGGAGACGCCGCTTCCCCTAGAATATCAAGAGAAAATAAATTAAAAAACAACAAATTCATGCCAAAGAATATTATATTTACTCTGAATGCATTTTAAAAATATTCCGCGGACAATTTGACAGCTGCAAGCTCGAGTGACCACTTCCACGAGCTCATTCAATACTGAATATTTCTGTATTCACACTTTCCTAACCTTCAATTCGCAACTGTTCGGTAGTTAGGAAACGCTCGACAGATTTTGTCACATGAAACCTTACAGTGTGGAAAAAAACAGTATTTCTTTTATGTGGCGCTTTTAAATAGAAGTGTATGAATACATCAGTAGCGTTAGTAATAGTAGTTTACGTAGATTGGTATTTAGTTAAGTTTTAAGTTATTCACGAAAGTGTGTGAATTGTAGAGTTTCTCCATGTTGTTCAGGTGGTGTGGGCCAGCTCTAGAAAATTGGAACGTCTGAGTGGAGCGGAGAAGCAACAATATTTGATTGCAGTGTGATCAGTCTTGCATTGCAAGAACGGCCTAGATGCGACTGTACAAAAAAGAAGGGTAATAAAGAGTAGCCTTAGTTCTTTGAGTCATTAATCTCTTTTATTTCAATGAAACTTATTATTGGAGCTTCCCTCGCTTTGAAAGTCACGCCTCGACACTGTCGATCTTTAAACTTCAGATAAGTATAGTACGACGATAAATTTTGATCGTTATTGAGAATTTAAAAACTGCTTCGTGCTCTTCAAGAGGAGGAGAATGCTGACGAAGGGAATGATTTTTCGTGACGACAACACTCGTCCCAATATGTCCATGCAACGGCAGATCTCCTGACCCAATTTGGATAAGAATCCTCACCCATCTCCGCTACAGTCCAGACTTAGCACCTGGTGTTTATCATTTGTTTCCTGTGTGTAACAATTTCCAGACCGAAGATGACTTGAAAATCGAGGTCGAGCGCTACCTGCGCATCCTGGCGGGAGAGGGCTATGAAAAGGCTATACAAATATTGCCACAGCGCATGCAAAAGTGCATGGATTACAATTATGATTACATTGAAAAATATTTGAAAGTTCCACCTTTACATTTATTTAGCAATCGTCGGCAATAAATATGTTTTCTATATGAAAAAAATTGGAAACCTTATTTTGCAGACATGCCACCTTTTGGATTTTGATTTGTGCAGTTCTCATAATTACACAGAGGGACCTTTTTCTATAAATGCACTTTATAGAGTTCAAGGAACCTCAAAGCATTTATTCATGATAATATACTGTTCGAATTTTTAGAGGGATCTATCTGACTCATGGGTTTTTTCGGCTGTTTCCCGGATCGCCAGGTGAATGCTGGGTAGGTAGAGGGACTTTTCCCGAATTTCCTGTCCCTCCATTTCATCATCTGTCATCTGGTGATGTCAACGCTGTAGTGACTTCTTAGGTCGGCCGCCGTCTGTCTCCTCTCACCTCATCCATGCCACCACTTGGGGCTTAGGTACAATAAACGACAGTTTTCGGTGCCGCGTCCCTTCCGTAGTAATCCTAGTCTTAATCCTAGAGGAAACATTGCTTTCAGAGAAGTTATAGGAAAAGTAAAATTACGTTTAACATTTAAGGCTTAATAAGCAGATCAAAATATTAATGTCAGTCAAAACTAGCACTTAATATACACTGGGCAACAACAAAATAATTTTTCAATGTTTCGAGCACTTCATGAGGCAATTCCTACTAATTTTGGGTTGAGAAAAACAAATATGACAATGAAACATTTTTATTAGTTCTAGTTTCTATGATATACACAAGGTGGAAGTATTACGTATTAACGGATTGAGAGAAAAGAATACATTTTAATTACATACATGCTAACAACAATGAAAGTGTATTTGATTTTTTAAACTGGTAATTACATGCTAAGAGTTCTAAATTGCTGGAAAAATACTTCGCAGATAGTCGTGTCTGAAGATAATCATGTGGTGGCCTATTGACTTCGTCGTCTTTTAGCTTGCCTCTTGTGATGGAGTTCCGCAGAATCCCTATACCAAGACCAACAGTAATGCGCAAGCATTACTTCATTCCAACGGCCCTGATATCTTTGTTCCATAACAGAAATGTCCTGATAGAATCTCTCCCCATGTTCATCACTAACAGCTCCAGAACTAGGAGGGAAAAAGTCTAGATGGGAGTGGAAAATGGATCTTAAGGAACATGTTGCATCTGAGGTTACGGTATTTTTACAGCAGCACTGTCACCAAATGCTTGTAGTTTTCATCTCTTTTGTTGCCTAAAAATCCATGAACAGCACCGTTGAAGGCTTCCCAAGCTTCCTTTTCTTTCCCCTCCAAAATTTGGTCAAATGCAGGATCGTATACAAGTTCTCTTATTTGTGGCCCGACAAAAATGCCTTCCTTAACTTTATCATCATTTAATTTCCAAAATTTCTTGTTTTTCTATTTGACAGGTGTGCCAACACCCAAAAAAATTTCACCAAATTTAAAATCTTCACTCTAAAATATGAGCTGTCGGTTTATCTTCAAAACAAGAACTAATAAATCATTTTATGGTGATTTTTGAATTAAGCAAATGGAAATACATGTAAATTCATTATTTTAAGCCCGAAATATTTTCATTGTTTCCCATTGTAATGTCCTTTGCGTAGACACATAAATACATACTTGGAGTTACTGAAGACAATCCAAGAAATGGTTGTGTTTTATCGACTGCAGAGACATCTGCAGTGTGGGGACTAATCAAATAAAGACTGCAACAAGCTTACACAACTAGATAAATGGGTAACGTTTGCTAAATCACAATCTCTGATAAAGACTTTGGAATACTAAGCAGGTGGTTATGCATTTGAAGAATAACAAGAAAAAGCGTAGGGCAAATCAGAAAGTTGGAAAAGTTGGCTGCTACTGCCGCAAGCTTGTGAATGTTAAGCATGAATACTAACACCTCCTTCAGGAGAAAGAGAAGAGAAACAAAAAGTTCTGAGAACGGGGGGAGAAAGAACTTGCAGTGAACAGTTCGTTGCCCTTCAAACACATACATGCGGGTTTCAGTTCCTCTCGTCTATTGAAATTCACGTGGCCTCTTCTAGCTTGTTTAAATACACGCTAAAAGGATTCTGGTAACTTCGTCATAAACATGGTTATGGAACATAGAAAAACCTGATATGTTACGATCTTTACTGCTAATAACAACTTCAGGTATATTATCTATATTTAATAGTAATATGTCTTATTCTATCAACATTAATCGGGAAATATTACTTTCAGCTTTACTTGAATTTAGGATGTAGAGAAAGGACTGTAATTTAATAACGATTGAAGGATGGATTAATAAAACGATAACAATCATAAAAAATTAAAAGATGCATCATGACATAATATTCGCGGATTTCATTTTTTGTTTCTACTTTATTTAATGTTCCACCGTACTTTGTTTTACAATTGCAGATAAATACTAACCCAAGGTAAACTAATCCAACTACTATCTGACTAAATCTACTGCTACTGTTTCCAGTAGCTTACATACTTCAACTACCCTACATCAGCAATATCTACTTTACTTCTACTTTTACTTTAACAATCAACTACTCAAATTCTACTATTACATTGTAAAGTTCTAAGTTACTGTTTACTGCTGGTCCTACTTCACTTATAATTGAAAACATTAAACTGGTATCCTAACCTCTCCTTTTCCGGAATTCTATTGTATTTTCATACTTTCTGCGGGAAAGAGGTAGTTCTCCCGTACCTTTCCCTATTACTGTACTAATTTATCTACCTTTACTTCCACCGCTACATGGCGGTTTTTTTTTTCTTTTTTTTCTTGCTCCATTTATACCCCGCCTTTAACTGCTATGGTCATATCGGCGGCCGTTCTCCTTTGGAACATACTGAAGGTGTTAACTCGTTATCTATGGTTTTTTTTAATCATTACATCACACACACATTCACACTCTCGTCCATACTTCCAGACTCTGGAGAAGATGGGGAACTATCTTGGTCGGAGAAAAATCCCCACCCCCACCGCCGGGAATCGAACCCGGGACCCCTAGCGTGCTAGGCAGGTGCTCTACCAACTGACCTACGGGGCCAGCCACATGGCGTCTTCTTCAGGAGTATTTGTATCATGTTCTTATCATTATCTCTAGCCAAGTTTTCTTCTCCTTCTTAACTCATTTCTGAATCCATAAATACCTTCTTTTATTTCGCCTATTTAATCTCTTCCTCCATCTACATCTCCTTCTCCTTTTAGTTGCTATTAAGTTATTTGTTCCACCCTACTCCTTGGTGTTGTCCTTCTTCCCTCCTTGGCCGCGCAGTGGCTCAGTGGTTAGACCGCTTGGCTCTCACCAAGGCGGCCAGGGTTAGATCCCAGGCGACCGAAAAGTGAGCTTTGTGGTGGACAACACGGCGTTGGGGCGGGTTTCCTCCGGGACCTCCGGTTTCCCCCGCCATCTCATTCCCCCGGTGCTCCATCTTCATCTCATGCATCATCAGTGTCACCGCCTGCGGTGCCGTATTTAGTAAAAGCGGGCGTTAAACACTACACATTTCACATTTCTTCCCTCCTTGGATCTTCTTGGTACTTGTTATTGTAGTAAGTTTCCCATTTCCTTTTTGGGTCATGTTATCTGTTCTTCCTAGTTTATATTACTCCATTTCCTTGCTCGAAATCATTTTCATTGTAACACTTCCACGTTTTCCCTGTTTCTAACTATGACCCTTATATATTTCCCCGATCATTTATATCTTGCTTCTTCACCAAGTCCTGATAGTTCATACATTTAAAATTAACATGTTCAAGTAATCGTTTTACCTTGTAATAGTCACATAGTACATCGGACTTCGTGCATATTTTCTTATAGTATGTTGGGTAAGGTCCATATCCCGTCAAGTACTGAATAGGTTTTGCACTAAGTTGTAGGTAACGTAATCGTAATTTTACCCTAATATCAGGGTAATATTACCCTAATATCTACTGGCTAATTCGCCGCTACCTCACGCCTCTTGCCATTGCTTCAGTAATTCATTCTTGACTTAACCAATACATTGGATAAGGAATAAATTTCCAAAATTGCAGTTGTTTTCATGTGATGTCTACAATGATATCATAATTATCTAGTCTAAAGCTGTGGGCATCGGCCATGGATTACAACAGTTTAGTTCCATTAATTTTGTTTTATATTATTTAAGAGTCATTTTGTTAAAACATTGTTAGAATATTAAATATTTTGTACAAACTACATCTTTAAAGAACATATACAAGTACTGCATATGCATTATTTTATATTACAACAATAGAGCTGCCCAGCCTTGTCACATTCACTTGGAAGTAACAAGGAACATGAACGGAGCATTCGTTTAATGCAACCTGAGAAGCCTGGGCTGGCAGAGCATTGTTTTGATAACGACCATAGAGCCAACTTTCGGGAGACGAGCATCTTGGCAAAATGCAACAGTTACTGGGAGCGGAGAATTAAGGAGGCTTTGGCGACTTCCTCTGAAAGGAGCACGCTTAATCGTAATGCTGGATTTCAGTTCATCTCCTCTTGGAAACCGGCCTTAAAATGAAAATCTGTCGATTTAAGAAGCAAAGATCAATACAGTTTGATAATCAAGTTAAGTAGTTACGTTTCTTTGACACAATTTTCTATACTCACGCCATCTCCTGACCTGGCATTTAATTTACTGAAAACTGTATTTTGTTCAGTGGTGCGAATTTTGATAGTGTTTTGTCTTTGCTTATAGTTGCGTTATATGCAGTATTTCATTTTGTGGCTATAACATTCTATAAATATCCTGATGATGGGAGAGATGCACACTCCCGAAACGTTAATATCTAATCATCTTTTCACCTGGCTGGCTGACCGAGAAGAAAGTGAGAAGGTTCGCTTGTTTTTAATTGTTTATTACGCCGTAGTTAAGGTAATCTAAATATGTATAGTGAAACATCCCTCAGGGAAAATGTTGATAAGTAGTGAAGAAGCTATTAAATGTGTTTTTGTAAGTGAACGTATCCGATAACTGTTTCCCGTGTTCTTCTTTCCGTAAAGTTTCCCGGTAAAATGTTTAAGCTAAATAAGTGTGTTGTGAAACAGAGAAGCAGCTTTAATTAAAAGAAGATAATGGGATGGTTCAGAAATAAACGATGCTGATATACATTTATGCTGGTCAGATGGTTCACGTGAGAAGCATGTTTCTTCAGAGAGTGTCGCCCGGAGTCTATTAATATAGTTTTGCAGCTTGTATATTCTGTATATTCTACAAAGCGGAGCGTAATCTATTGGATAAAACAGTAACATGACTTTGTTCATTTTTAATGTCTCTCTATTTAGCTTTCACTGTTAGCTTTTTTGATTGTAAAAATCCTTAGCATGGCTTTCTTCGTAAGGGAAGTTAAGCCGGTGATGCATATCGTAGACTTACGGCCTCATTCATTTCGCTTCACTCGCTAGGGTGTCGAACACAAGATGTCTCCAATCACTCGCAGAAGGAGCATACCGCTATTAACCTCACTCGGAGAACGCACTGAATTATCAGTAGATGCTTTTTGTGATATCAAGAACAACCCACCATCGGGAGCACGCTACGTTAAATGCAGGTACAAGCATTTCTGGAACCTCAGCGTCTGAAGAAAGGCAAAAACTTCCAGAAACAATTGGTTATCTCTAGAATACGCTTTTAGTGTTTGATAGTGCTATTCCGTTTATCTCCCTATCTCTTCAACCGTCCAGTGGGTAATTCGCTTTTCCGCAAGATACTCAGGTGATAACCGGAGAAGACCAGCGAAATACCGGGTGCTACATGGGTAACTTAGTCATCCTGCAGCGCCCTGCTAGGAGTAAGGAAAATTTCGGCTACTTTTTCCAGTTCATTGGGCCGATTTATTATACACCTGGCCCAGTTATTTCATTTGCTTGGTGGTGAACATTCTTATATATACTAAGGCTGTTCAATAAAGAATGATCACAACTTTTTTTGACAACGTACCTTTACTCATCCTCATAGTTTTGATGTTTCTTCTCAAAATAGTCTCCGCTGAATGCGATGCACTTGTCCCAGCGCTTCTGCCAGTCTTCAAAGACATGCTGGAAACCACTTTTGAGAGATCCTTCGAAATCGCCTCCGCAGCCTTCACCACTGCTTTTGATGATGGATAATGCCTCCCACGAAGGATTTTCTTCAACTTAGGGAATAGAAAAAAGGTACATGGGGCTAAATTCGGATTATAGGGAGGGTGAGGGATGCACTTGACGTTGATTTTTGCAAGATATTCAGCAACAACATTGGCAATATGCGGCCGCGTATTATCGTGGTGCAGCATCCAGCCTGCTTCACGGAAATGTGGTCTTTTGCGCCTGATATGGACTTGCAATGTTTTCAAGACATCCCTGTAGTATTATCCAGTTACAGTTGTGTGTGCAGGTACATCATGCTGATAAACCATTCCATGAATATCAAAGAATGAGATGACCATTACTTTCCCAGCAGAAGCAACCACTTTTACCTGTTTGGGGATTGGTGATGAAGGAGATTTCCATATTGAGCTTTGCTGTTTGCTCACAGGATCAAAATGATGTAGCCAAGTTTCATCAGCAGTGATTGCGTTTGAAAGAAAGTCCGGATCTTCCTCTAACATCAACTTTAACTACATGCATACCTGCATGCGAATGTCCTTTTGTTCGGGAATCAACAGTCTTGGAACCCATCGCGCACAAACACGTCTCATGTGTAATGTTTCTATCACAAACGTGTGGGTGGCACCCAATGAAGTGTTCAGTATTTCAGAAAGTTATCTTAAGGTAATTCGTCGATCCTCTCTCACAATGGCGGTAGCAGTGTTGATGTTTTCTTCCGTAAGAGCAATAACTGGAGCAGCGGGTCCACCTTCCTTTGAAATTGTCTCCCCTCTTTAAACATTTTAACCTACTTTCGAGCTGTGCTGTAGGGAAGAACACACTCTCCATAGACCCTACTGTAACATTGTATAGGCCTCAAATGAAGATTTGTTGAGAAGAAAGGAGAATTTCAAAATCGCATGTTGTTCCTCGCGTGTTATCTCCACTGCAGCGGTAGGCGATACTGAAAATGTATGAACTTGCGTTTTTCTTCCAGGCGGGAACCAGTAGTACCGACAATGAAACTACTACGGCGTGTTTATTTCACATTAAGCTAACAGAATATAATACAATTGAATTTTAGTGCAAAAAATTATGACCGTAAAATAATTATGATCATTCTTTATTGAACAGCTCTGGTATAAAGAGTACTTATCTATGCATTCTCTCAACCGCAGCCATAACAAAGTATAGAATACCCAACAAGGTACAGGTACATTACGAAACTGTATCCTTCGCTTTCCCATTACAGTTTCTTTTGAATTTGAATTTATATTTTATAGCACCAAGTGAATGGTGGGACATAATACATAAAGTTTTATGATGCATGCTTCCTATGGACGAGTAACTATATACTTCAATTTCTGTTTAGAATATATTCTTGAGAGAAAAGGGGCCATGACCGGGAACAATCTAGAAGGCGCTGAATCGATATCTCTCGTCTCGTAACGCAATTTGACGATGTTAGGCTGCCGAATGCATTATATAGAATACAATTGACAAAAGGTCTTCGTCGCTATAATGGGATTTAGTGATGACGCAGTCGGAAGCATTATTTGGGTACTGCGGATGTTTCTGGTAATAGGATAACTGTAATATATTTAACGCCGTGAATAAAACGTCAGAAGTGGGAACATTCAAGAAACGAAAGAATAACTGGCAAACGCCACAAGATATCTCGACTTACACCAAGTAGATAGCAGAACGATTGTGTTTCATGTTAAACGAGATAAACGTCTGCAGAAATGTACTTTATATATTTCATTGTTGGTAAAAAGGATCAAGGGGGCTAAAGGTATAGTCACATCTTTAAAACGTGGGTCCTTTAAAACTCCAAGCACTCTGCAGACATTGTACGAAACATACGAACATTAAACTTCAAATCAATTTGGTAAGGTACTACAAAATCTAAACTAATAACGAAAAGGCTAATGACATACCTAGAAACTTTCACATACACCGCATGCTTTAAGCACACATACATTTTTTCGTTTTAATTTTTATCTATCTCTTAATAAATATTAGTTATAAATTATACAGTAAAGCTTCTCTAAAACCAACTGCGATAGCTCCAGCATTTATTTTCTGTTTACCCAGGTTTCTATCCTACAGAGTGTTATGTTTGAATATAAGGAATTACGAAATAGTTGCACAGGTTTACAGTGAACGAATAATATTGAATAATAACACTGGGCAACAGTTAAAATGTTTCGGGAATAAAAATAGTGAATTTACATGTATTTTCATCTGCTGCATTAAAAAATCACCATAAAAATGATATATTAGCTCTTGTTTTGAAGATAAGGTGATATTTAATTTTTAGAGTGAAGATTTTAAATTCGTGGGATTCTTTTTGGGAGAGTTGGCACACCTGTCAAATAAAAAATCACAATCAGAAAGAAATTTTGGAAATTAAGTGATGAAAAATTTAAGAAAGGCCTTTTTGTCTGACCACAAATAAGAGAACTTGTAGAGGATCCTGTATTTGACCAAATTTTGAAGGGGAAAGAAAAGGAAGCTTGGGAAGCCTTCAAGGGTGTTGTTCATGGATTTTTAGGCAACAAAAGAGATGACAACTATAAGCATTTGGTGACTGCTCCTGCAAAAATACCGTAACCTTGGATGCAACATGTCCCTTAAGATCCATTTTCTCCACTCCCACCTAGACTTTTCCCCTCCTAGTTGTGGAGCTGTTAGTGATGAGCATGGGGAGAGATTCCATCAGGACATTTCTGTTATGGAACAAAGATATCAGGGCCGTTGGAATGAAGTAATGCTTGCGGATTACTGTTGGTCTTTGTGTAGGGATTCTGCGGAACTCCATCACAAGAGGCAAGCTAAAAGACTACGAAGTCAATAGGCCACCACATGATTCTCTTCAGACACGACTATCTCCGAAGTATTTTTCCAGCAATTTAGAACTCTTAGCATGTAATTACCAGATAAAAAATCAAAAGCACTATCATTGTTGTTAGCATGTATGTAATTAAAATGTATCCTTTCCTCTCAATCCGTTAATATGTAATACTACCACCTTGTGTATATCATAGAAACTAGACCTAATAAAAATTTTCATTGTGATATTTATTTTTCTCAACCCAAAATTAGTAGGAATTGCCTGATGAAGGGCTCGAAACCTTCAAAAATTTTTGTTGTTGCCCAGTGTATTTAAGAGACTATAATGAGCCAGAGAAGTAAGGCTACTCTTCAGTACTCTTTCTATTGTACAGTCACACATTGGGCCGCCTTGCATTGCTAGACTGTCTCACTATCAAACAAAATCCTGCTTCCCCTCTCCACTCAGACATTCCAATTTTTCCTACAGCCACCAACACCGCGTGAACTGTTATCCTAAAATGGAGAAAGTCTGTAATTCGCCAGTTTGTTAATAATGTAAAACGTCACAAAAATTTCCTCTTTGTCACCACAAAATACCTATCTATACAATATACATATGCTAATGGTATTGAAGTATACATACAGTTGTATTTAAAAGCGCCATATAAAACAAAAGATTAAACTTTTCTTCACACACTACAGCGGCTTCACGTGGTAAAATATCTGCTTGCTTCCTAATTATCGAAGATTCCCGATTGCTTCCGGAAACGTACGAAGCGCGAAATTTAACGTTACGAATGCATAAATACAGACATATTCAGTATTAAATGAGCTCGCGGAACTGGTCTCTGGAATCTAAGCAGCTGTCAAATTGTCGGCAGCTCCGGGGATGTTCGCGAATACATTTTGAAAGTGTATCCAGAGCAAACAAAATATTTGGCATTAATTTCCTAGTTTTTCTTCTTTTTCATACCGAAATTCTTAACGAAGCGGCGATTGCAGCGCTTCATTGCAAGCTTTGCCATTGGATATAAAGAAAGACTTAATAAGGAAACAACAAAATGTTAGCGTCTTAGAGATCAGCCCTAAGTCAACGTAAGTGGACAGGAGGTCGCTCAAGATGTCACCACAACCAGTAGTTCAGCATGCTTCAGATGTTTTATACCCACTCGGGATGCGCGAAGGATCTTGATACATAGCCAGCCACAATTTCCACATCCGTTTGTGTTTTATTCACAACAGTTGGTAAAAGTTATGCTAAGACCGTCTTAACAGAGACAGAGTGTCCGTTTTTGTTTGGGGAGGGCAGAGTCCTGTTTGTTTCTGAAAAGTTTCATCGTTATAATTATTTGCATACGAAATAGACAAGAAAAGGTATATATTATAGGTTTCCAAATGACGATATTCTGGCGCACTCACAAAAAGAAGAACGCATACACTAACCTTAAAATTAAACTGTCAACTGTTTTAAAACTGAAATTAATGTTTCGAGCACTTCATGAGGCAATTGCTACTAATTTTGGGTTGAGAAAACAAAATATGACAATGAAAATTTTTATTAGCTCTAGTTTCTATGCTATAGACAAGGTGGAAGTATTACATATTAACGGATTGAGAGAAAAGGATACATTTTAATTACATACATTCTAACAACAACGAAAGTGCATTTGATTTTTTTAACAGGTAATTACATGCTAAAAGTTCTAAATTGCTGGAAAAAATACTTCGCAGATAGTCGTGTCTGAAGAGAATCATGTGGTGGCCTATTGACTTCGTCGTCTTTTAGCTCGCCTCTTGTGGTGGAGTTCCGCAGAATCCCTATACAAAGACCAACAGTAATCCGCAAGCATTACTTCATTCCAACGGCCCTGATATCTTTGTTCCATAACAGAAATGTCCTGATGGAATCTCTCCCCATGTTCATCACTAACAGTTCCACAACTAGGAGGGAAAAAGTCTAGGTGGGAGTGGAGAAAATGGATCTTAAGGGACATGTTGCATCCAAGGTTACGGTATTTTTGCAGGAGCGCTGTCACCAAATGCTTGTAGTTGTCATGCCTTTTGTTGCCTAAAAATCCATGAACAACACCCTTGAAGGCTTCACAAGCTTCCTTTTCTTTCCCCTCCAAAATTTGGTCAAATGCAGGATCCTTTACAAGTTCTCTTATTTGTGGTCCGACAAAAATGCCTTCCTTAACTTTTGCATCACTTAATTTCCAAAATTTCTCTCTGAGTGTGCTTTGTCATTTGACAGGTATGCCAACTCCGAAAAAAATCCCCCAAATTTAAAATCTTCATTCTAAAATATTAAATGTCACTTTTATCTTCAAAACAAGATCTAATCTATCATTTTTATGGTGATTTTTGAATTCAGCAGATGGAAATACATGTAAATTCAGTATTTTTAAGCCCGAAACATTTTCATTGTTGTCCAGTGTTATTATGGGATTTTACGAAATTGCTTTTACTTAATAAACTGCAAGATTTATCATAAAAAGTGTTCTGTGAGAGTTCCATAAACAATAGGAGAACTTAATTAAACTATCATTGAAGGTTTAACCCACTAAAACATGTGAATAAACAGATGATAAATGCATACATATCTATCGCTGAAGAGCTACTATGCTTTGTCCATCAGAAGTGGAACTGAAAAATTAAAAGTTTATTAAACCACCTATGCTGTTTTTTAGCAGATTGATAGTGAAGTTTTAGCTTGTAGTTATAAATGAAAACGCGGTGCTTTTGTGTACGAAGATTCCATTTCCGTTTTTGGGATCGAAGAGCTCGTGTTTTAAGTTATGTAGGTTATTCTCTCTTTGATGTCCAATTACTTCACCAGCCATGTCCGTTTGTTGATGAATGGACTCGAACGTACATATATGCTCTGCTTTTAATGCAGCATTTGTTGTTTTGTTTGGGGCTTTTAGTGGAAAAGGATTTCCCTTTTTCATATAGCCCGTGGAGCGATAATGTGGGGGTTGGTATCTGCCAATCAGATAATTGATAGGATCCTCATCGAAAAATCACTTAGTACATAGAAGTAGGTAGGTAGATGTAGTGTCTTTCGAGACGGAAATATCGAATAAATAACTAACGTTTGCCAAATCCAAAGTGACGACACAAAATGTTCCTCTCCAAAATACCCTTTAAATGGGAAAGTTTACTTTATTTAGATTTACTCAAACATGCTTTGATTAAAGTTGTTCTCGGGAAACAAGCCATGTGAAAAGACGATTAGAAATCGACATTTCGGGAGTGTACATCTCTCTCATCATTAGGATATTTATTAAATGTTATAACCACAAATGAAACACTGGATATAACACAAATATAAACAAAGACAAAACACTATCAAAATTCGCATTACTGAACAAAAGACTGTTTTCAGTAAATTAAATGCCAGGTCAGGAGATGGCGTAAGTATAGAAAATTGTGTCAAAGAAACGTAACTACTTAACTTGATTATCAAGCTGTATAGATCTTTGCTTCTTAAGTCGATGGATTTCCATTTTTAAGGCCGATTTCCAAGAGGAGCTGAACTGAAATCCAGCATCACGATTAAGCGTGCTCCTTTCAGAGTTAATCGCCAAAGCCTCCTTAATTCTCCGCTCCCAGTAACTGTTGTATTTTGCCAAGATGGTCGTCTCCCGAAAGTTGGCTCTATGGTCGTTATCAAAACAATGCTCTGCCAGCCCAGACTTCTCAGGTTGCATTAAACGAATGCTCCGTTCATTTTCGTTTATTCTGGTACCGATGGTCCTTCCGATTTGTCCTATATACGGTGTCCCACGTACACAGGAAATGCGGTACATTCCCGGAACTTGGAAATCCAGTTTGTCTTTCGCTGGTCTCGGTAGGCTTATCTGACCCTTGCTCTATTACAGGTTTCCCTTTCCTAGCTTTGGTGATCAAGGCTTCAACGTCATATTCAGAGTAGCCGTTTTGACGGGAAGTGAGTCTCAGGTGCTGTAATTCTTGTTTTAAGTGGCTGTAATCAGAGACAGACAAAGCTTTGTGGGCCAGTGCATTGAAAACTCCCAGTCGTTGAGACTTATGATGGAAACTATAAGCGTTCAGATAGAGATCGGTGTGTATAGTCTTGCGGTATATAGCATGCTCCAATGTACCGTTGTTGTTTTCTGAAACAAGAATGTCCAGGAATGGAAGAGTTCCATCCTTCTCCACTTCCATTGTAAATTGTATTTGAGGTCAAAAGCCGTTGAGATGCGCAAGAAAGCTATATGTATATGACTAATAAAATGTATAGACATGATTTTTTGTGCTAGTCTGTGAAGTCTTCTTTATTTTGGGTAAATCTTAAGAGATAGGGCATTAGAGATTAGAAATGGAGATTAGAAATTGAACTCTGCGGTTTATGCTAAGACTCTTGCGTCCACTAAACCTCTATGAGGAAGAAATGAGGGAGAGAGTTCGAAGGATGGCCAAGTAGATGGCTGTAGTAGAAACGCCATTGTAGTTCTAACATTTTCAGATTGAGCAGCTGTCTCCTATTTTCACGGACAGGTTCAGACAGAAATTTTAACCTCTTTTCATAAACTACATACATGCCGTACACTACTGTCCACTGCGCCAAACCCTCTCTTTGTGAAATATGAAGAGAGAAATACAGTGAGAGTAAATGAGATATAGGACAATTCTGGGTAAAGTACAATCCATCTCAGGATTTACTATTAGAAGCTTATAAAACCCGCCTCGGTAGCGTAGATGGTAGCGTGTCTACCTCACGTTCAAGAGTTCCCGAGTTCGAACCTCGGTTAAAGTGAGTTACCTGGATACGGTTTTTCCCGGGGTATTCCCTTATCCTGATAGAGAAATGTTGGGTATACAGAGGATTTCCCGTGAGGTATCTCCACGAGGCCTCGTCTCTCCACTATGTGGAAGATGAAATTAGGCGCCGGGTCACCAAATTCTTCGAAAAATTACCAGCACATCAGAGCGCCCTTGTTAGATCTCTTGGGAACTGTACTCCAAGAGAACGCCACTTCAAGAGATACGGGCTCCCCAACATGGCTTGTGGGGCTATATCGGTAACACTAAGGCCACCACACCGGCCTTAACGAAATTTACACACCCAAGTTCTTTGCCTGAACTTTCAAAATTAAATCTTCCTTCAAAAGTTAAACCATATTCCTCCAGCGGTGCACGAGGTTCATTGCACCCGATTCCACAACCGTTGAGAAGCTATTCAGCTACCTCCTTTCTCACCTACCACCCAAATTTCACCTGCCATCCGACAACACCCACATCCCCGCCACTTCGTGGTTAAGCCCTAATCAGTGCAGGCACACGTATTAACCATTCTCGGGCTGTTCCTCATTCTGCCAGCTTGCGACGGACGGAATGTGGGGTAACTCTAAGTTCCATGGACCCCGGACTCATTTGAGCATCTTTCACCCATTTCATTCATCGTCCGATATGACTAATAAATGTGAATCTCTAATTGTTTCCAGATCTCATTAAAACCAAATAATCCATCCGGGGTGAGAGTTTTCTTTAGTTAAAATTTTTCTCTATCCTCCATAGAATCTCTAAGTGTGGATATCTAGTGAAAATAAAGTTAAAACTTCAGAAAGTTACTTCAGTTTTATAATAGGTACTCTTAAGTTTTTAAATACTTAAGTCATTTGTTTTTTTCTTGCGATATGCAAAGAGAAGAATTTTAATTCTATTTATTTTTGTTGTGAAGATTTGACTATCGTTTCAGCCCCCTGTATCGCTTTATATCTACAATGTAATAAGTAAATGGCCCGTTATCTTTCGAGATTCATATTGATTAGATAATAAGGAGCAGTTTGTAGAAGCTGTATGAAGGTAAACAAAAGCAGGTATAGAAAGCCATGTGAATGCTGTTCATGGTATCGAAGTGTAACTAAGCAGTCCAAATAAGGAAGGCCGCCAAACATCTATTATGTAAAAACAAAGGGAGGTTGCATTACCTTTACAACACATGGTGCTTCAAAAGAAGTTTTAAGCTTATCGCTTTTTGCTGTATTGGCTGTTTTAGGTGAAGTAGAGGGTTAGAGGTAGCTTCTAAGAGGGTAGAGTAATTATTCAGAAAGTGTGTAACCTGGTTATTAGGAGGGTCCGTTAACATCGCCGTTAAGGTGTTGCAAATGTTCCAGTACGTACACCAAACAGCTGACTACAGCGTCAGTAATATGGCTTCCTCGCTTTTGCTCTCGTTCGCAGGATCCTCACTTTAAAATTAATGGAAATTGTGTTTGATCTGAAAGGAATAATAACTTATTAACCATTTGACGAAGCTTTCGAATTCGTAATTAAACCCGTAACAATGAATATTCAGTTTTAATTTGACCCATACAACATGACAAACTGAAAAGTTGCCAACATTTACAAATATGGATTTTAGATTATTGCTTAAACACTACAGACTTTTTACTATACTTTCTACGTAGCTTCTTTAACTCCATGAGCTCTTGGAAGCTATCGTATAGAATACATATGACTGAAAATTTGAACCTGAACTAATAACGCTAGCTTTTTAAGATTTATACCGCAGATGTAACTTATTACAAATATGATGCAGCCCACATTTTGTCAGTTTCACTTTGATAGTTTGGAAAATATGGTCAAATGTATTTATTTTTGGTTACGTCACCTAAAGGTCCGTCGCGAGCAAATAACTTAAATGTTGGTCTAATATGAAACGATAGAGCCAGACTGAAAAATTCAATGTCATAGCCGGGATTTGAACCACGTATCTTCTGGTGTCCGTCCAGCCGCTCTAACCCTTGAGCTACTATAGCCAACGTGCCGATATGACATTAAATTCTCCAACTGACTCGTGTTTTTCCCGGTAAACCACTAGGAGTTCTCATAAACACATGAGACAACTACCTTAATGGCGACTTATTGTGCAGTAAGTACTATAAGGCCCGGGCTTTATAGTTCGGACCACTATTAGGTAGAATTAATGGAAATTAATTGTTCTTTCACACTAGCCGTGTGTAGGACGCACCATGAAAGAGTAGAGCCAGACTGAAAAATTCCATAAAGCCCGGGTCTTAAAGCAATTACACGTTGTAAGTCGCCCTTAAGTGTTACTTATTTCGGTTCGAATGGACTCCTTGAGAACATCAATTGTCAGCTGTTTAAGCAATCGAGAAATGTTGATAGTGTTTCTTAAATAAATGTTAACATAATAACAAGCACATATTTATCTGACAAAAATGTTCACGGTTTATACTGTAGAGTTTTCATTGTCTATTCGTGCACTAAGCTACCAATACCAAATAGAAATGTTTTGGGTTTGAACTAGTCGCAAGTGTATTCTGCAAAATCTATCGTTTTCATTTTGCTACTTCGACGTGCAACTGTTTTCTTTCGTCCCCTCCCTTGGTGTCGCTGGATTATCCTACAAAATGCATTATTTGAAAACGTGACCTCTGTATGTGCTACTCCTACTGGATTGATTTCGTGTGCATCTTGTGGGAAAGGTTCATGGATCGATATCCGGTTATGGGGTGGAACTTTTAAGTTAACTCATTATTATTATTATTATTATTATTATTATTATTATTATTATTATTATTATTATTATTATTATTATTATTATTATTATTATTATTATTATTATTATTATTATTATTATTATTATTATTATTATTATTATTATTATTATTATTATTATTATTATTATTATTATTATTATTATTATTATTATTATTATTATTATTATTATTATTATTATTATTATTATTATTATTATTATTATTATTATTATTATTAATGTCTTCCAATAATAAGTGATATCGGACGATGAATGAAATGGTGGAAATGATGCTTAAATGAATTCAAGGGCTTAGAGTTACCATACATCTTTTAGGATAAGGAAGAACCCCAGAAGAATATCTGGCTAACTGACCCTGATCGAGATACGAACTCGGTCCAGTCTTCATTTTGTGTTACCCCCAAAGGATATAGACATGTGAGGAACATTTGAGACCATGGCATTCTGTAATCGTTATACTTTCTGTAACTGTAAGCAAAAGGGTTCCACATTTTACTCATTTTTAATACCAGAAGCTTCGCACGGAAAAAATGTCTCATGAAACCTTAAAAAAAAAATTTTTTTTAAAGATTTACATATGTGTAATGTTCACTCCACAGCTATTCTCAGAAAATTCAATATATACATCAAGATCTTAAATACTTAATGAAAATTGGAGGGTCTGTTTTTAGAAAATAAAAGTAATTAAAAGCTACAAACAGAGGTAGTTAGGGGTGGCAGATTTTCTGCAATACCTTTACAATATTGAAAATGTGTAAAACTAGTGCAGCATCAAACGATTATCGAGAAACGCGCTTGTAATGGTTTATCACATCAATAGTTTTGTGTAGGACATTTTAATTTATGTGTTGTGCTATAAGCGTGTGGGATTGATTACGAGTGAATAAACATTCATAAGCCATTCGAGGAATAAGTTAAAAACTATATCAGTGCTAGTTTGTGGTTTGTAAATGTCGTTACAAACCTTCGAATTTTTATTTAAATACAGTAGATACTTCAATAGTTACTGTAGGGGTAGATAATATAGTACATACTGTGCATCACTAAAGAGATAGATGAAAACAAATCCCTGAAATTAAAAGAAAAATTACTCTGCAACTTTTCCTTTACTCTGTGAACTTTCCTTTACTCTGTGAACTCAGCACTTAAGCATCGGGGAAGAGAAGAGCAAATTTTTATATAAATGCTTCTCGTTGGCAGTAATAATTCAGCCTAATTTATAAAAGGAGCTAATTGCTGCAGCATTATACTCTGTACACTAATTAATCATAAAGTTGGTTATTAAGAAGTTCTTGAATAAAAGGCGGAGAGAGGCTGGCTAAAAGTTTTGTGATTTATACGCATTGTGAAAGCCGCGAAAAAGGAACAGCGAATTCAGCTTGGGTGTAAAGTGTATCTCTTAACACTGCTTAGATACATAGTCTTTCTCGTTGTTCGGTTTATCATCATTGGATTAAGGATATCTACTGATAAACCGTGGTTTGATTAGTTCAAGGTTTTTAACACCGATATGTGGTTTAAATGTATTGTCGTTAGAGAGGGTAATTGTGGATCAGGAAATGTGAATTTCTACAAATTCGAGCTTAGTAGACTTCAGATGTGTGGATTCCCACAAAATTAGAAGTTAAGTGCATTGCTACAAAGTCGCGGTTAGCATAATTGAAATAATTTTAAAAATACGAGATAATATTTTACCTCATAGTTTGTACAGATTTGGAACTGTGCTACCATGTTATTGTTTGGCGTGGTTAAACATGCTATCTTGGTTCATAGTCAAAATAATAAAAGTGACAAAATTAATATAATGTTCACAAAAGTTAAAGCCATATGGAGGCGGGCCCTACTGCAGACTCAAGCGAATCCTAAGCTTGCTCCTCCTACTAGCTCTACCGAATGTGGTACACGCATCTCATGCACCGGAACTGAGAACATTATCTCATTAATAGGGGGTGGATTTATAGGCACTAAAATGTGTGAAATAGGCAGGCAAAAAGGCGCTAAAACTATGCAAATTATGCATTTAAATGACACTAAATAGTTAAGTAAACACTTAGAAATACACAATTTCAGTAAAATGGCTCCTAAAGTGCACTATAACAAAATGACAATCATCGCAACATGTGCGGCAACAAGTTCGATAAACACATACTATTTTGTGGTTCCGTAGGCGAGATAGTTCTACATTTATTCCAAATTTCATAAATGGCGCCATAGCAAAATAAAATAACAGATTATGTCGTATAATTAAAATACATATAAATGATATAATATATAGTATATTATATGATATATAACACATATAAATACATATAAATATACATGACTGGATCGAGTTATGTTACTGGAAAAGCCTCAAAAAATAAAGTTATAATGGGAACTCTTTCTAAGCAAATTTAAGCGCTTGTTTTGGACACCTATAAATATGTGCTGACAAATAATCTTGGTGAGGGGTCGTGCAATGAACCTGATGATAAATTCTGAGCATTCACAGAAATACAGTAAGAAATATGACGAAAGGAATACCAAAGACGCCGATCAAGTGTGAAAACAAAAGGAAACTTTTCTCCAAAGTAGATCATTTTACATGCGATTTAATTCGCCGAGAAAGGTGGCAACCTTGTAGAAAGGTCTGGGAGAAGGAGGGTCGGTGTTGTTAAACGATTTATAAGGGTTCGGCAAAGGCTGCGGCCGACGTGCACATGAGCTAACTAACCAGACTCTACTGAGTGGTCTTCATCCTCGTCATATTCCGTGATCTCTGGTTCCATAGTTCGTGGGTTAAAAACCACTGAGGACGATAGATGTTTTGGTCTTAAACTTGTTAGCCTGACTTTGTCCGGAAGGGAAGTAATGCCGGTGGTGCCATGTCATATTTACTGCAAATAAAAGAACCTTTAGACTAATAAAGAGGCTATGAGCTAACTTAAGCGTCTTTTACTCGGAGAATAGAATAGGACGCTCAGAACCACAGCAGGTAAAGAATGTTCAGAAATAAAAGCTCAATTTCATTTCTTTATTCCGTCCCCAGGACCCTGCGTCGTCGTCCTCCTACGTGAGGACAGCGACCGCACACCCTCTAGCACCGAGAAAAGCATTTATAATGAGCAAGCAACTACGCCATGTGTTCACCACTGTCATAGACCACGAGCCTGAAAGATGACAAGGAATTGGAATGAGGAGAAATGGTGGGAAAGATAAGTGATATGAAAGGGAACATCAGAGCAAGGGGGCACCATGAAAAACATATCAGAGTGAGTGTTCAGTGGTGATGAAATATGAGTCGCACACGATAGCGGGGAAGCAACGAACTCTACCCCAGCCAATGAAGGATACGGCCGCAGACCGTTAGATCCAGTGAGGCTCGATTCATATTTAACTTTAGCCAATCAGAGACGTCTTCCCCAAATTGAGTAAATCACTTGATGGGAGTTGATTTCACTTTTCTACTGTGGAATTCTTAGTTGCGATGTCAGTCTAGTAATAAAGAAAGTTTATAGCTCCGTCTCGTTTAACTCTGATATTGAAACCTAACCTTTTAGACTCGGAAGTGAAGAGAAAGGTGGCACAAAACATTAAATGAAATCCTAGAATTTAGTATTTCCTTATATCGCTCTGCATATATGGGCACGATTCTATTCAGTCGTCTATATAACGTGTTTGATATAAAATACTATTGTCAGAAAATCATTGAAACATTGGTCGCGGTTTTCTGGTGGTTTTAATGCAGAGCAATACTTATTTATAGCACAATAGAGGCGAGTTAAAATCCATTCAGCATTGGAAAGTTTAGCACCCGGGGCAAATCAAAGGTGATAATTTCCACATGCACATAAAGTCTGCTTATTCTCCAGTGGCAAGCAACATTTATTTCTTGTATTCGTAGTAAATAAAACAAAACGGCACCTGTAGTATATAATTTGAGTGCAATAATATAGTAGCGTAATTCAGTGAAACCAAAACTTTACTGTTGTATATAAATATTGTGATATTTAGTTAAAATAACACTTATATGAGAATAGTGCCAATAATGTGTGCCATTTTCTGCACACAGGAAATCAGTTAATTCAAATAAATGTTTCAGATAAGTAATAAGCTTGGCCGTTTGGTTATTGCTTCACCTCAAGTCCCTCAAGTCGCAATTAATATTTTAGTATTTAGTATCGGGTTGTCTCATAAATTCGTTCGATTCTTGTTATGTGTTTACGACTAAGATCTCCTGTGAACACTGCATGCCCCCATTACTTTTACGTCAAAGAGGTTGCCTAACAATATGGGGTTTGTTTACAAATACAATAACTGAAAAGAATGCTATGAACACAAACCACAGCGACCTCACGGCCAAAGGTAAATAGGTCAACTTATGTAAGAATTGGTAACCAAACTTCAGTACGAGTTTGTGGATGCAACAGTGTGGAGTTGTAACTTGTGAATGTTAATATGGAAGGCAAGAAGGAACATTTTCGACATTTAATGCTGTTTTATTACCGTAAAGGTAAAACAGCCTCACAAACTCAACGGAAACTTTGTGCTGTTTACGGAGAAGATGCAGTGACGAATCGGGCATGTCAAAAATGGGTTACTCGATTTCGAGCTGGGAACTTCTTTGTGAAAGACAAACCTCGTTCTGGACGACCTGTGGTTACGGATGAGGAAAGGATAAAGGACATGATTACGAACAACCCCAGAATAACAACTCGGGAGGTAGGTCAGGAGCTAAACTTATCTCATGCAACTGTAGCCAGGCACCTAAAGAAACTTGGTTACGTAAATGTTCGGGATGTATGGGTTCCGTACGAGTGAACAAAATTTAGTTCAGCGCGTTTCCATGTGACGCATTGATAAGACGCAATGAAACTGCCCCTTTTCCGAAACAGCTGGTTACAGGATACGAAAAGTGGATTGTGTACAACTACATCCGAAAGAGAAAGTCATGGCGTAAGAAAGGGGAACCACCACTCTCAATTCCTAAACCAGGGCTTCATCCTGAGAAGATTATGCTGTGCATTTTGTGGGACTGGAAAGGAATTATTTATTACGAATTTCTTCCTCCTGGGGAGACCATCAATTAAGAGAAATACTGTTCTCAGTTCGATCGTCTGAAGGTTGCCCTAGGAGAGAAAAGGCCAGAGTTGGCATCTAATGGTGGAGTCGTCTTTCATCAAGACAATGCCAAACACTTCTATGGTAACTCGTCAGAAATTACGGGATTTCAACTGGGATGTGTTACCTCACCCACCTTATTCTCCAGACATTGCCCCATCCGACTATCATTTATTCCGATCCCTGCAAAACTTCCTTAATAGCAAACGCCTTACTCCCTTGGAGGATTGCAGACTCGCCGTTGAAGAGTTTGTCAACCAGAAAACTGCAAGATTTTGGAAAAATGGAATTGATAAGCTTCCTGAGAAATTGAAATATGTTATTGATAATAATGGTGCATACTGCACAAAATAAAGTTTGTTTTGAAAAGTTCATTGCCTTGTTTACTTTCGATGACCTTGCGTATGTAAACAGATTACCCCTAGATAATTAGGCAACTTCGTTGCCGTAGTTGTGATACGGGCATACAGTACAGGCGTTCTTTGTCGTAAACACGTAACAAGAATCGGACGAATTTATGAGACAAAATAATATTTATTTCTCATCTTTCTTCTACATACATTTTAATTGATACATTGACATTTGTAACATTTCTTTCACACAATAGCTTCTTCTTCTTCTTCTTCTTTCTCTAACTCCTTTGTGCTGTTAAGCGTGGAGTACAAGCCTCTTCTACCAATTTCCTCCACTTTTCTCGGTCCATTATCATTCTCTTCATTTCTGTCATGGTTTTCCCTCTATCCTTCCCCAACTTCTCAATGTATTCCTGATACAACATGCGTGGCCTTCCACTAATTCTTTTACCTCCTGGTCTTGCTTCTAAATATTGTTTGGGTTTTCTTTCTTTTGGCATGCGGAGCACATTTCCATACCATTTAAGTTGTCTTTTTTTCAATATTTCTTTAACGGAGTGTGTATCCAACTCTTCCCTTATTGTTACATTTCTAATCATATCTCTTCTTGTCTTCCCCTCAGCTCGTCTTAAATATCTCATTTCCATAGCTTTTGTTTCTGTAGGAGAGTCCAGCTCTCTGCTCCATATAATAGAATTGGTAGTATTGTTGTTTTAAATACTATAATTTTTGTATCTTTTGTTATTTCCTTTTTCCCACAATAGTATTATTAATCTGATAGTAGACCGAATTAGTCTTTCTTATTCTGTTTAAAATTTCCTGCTCCATTTTTCCATCCTTATTTATAATTGTACCCAGGTATTCATAACTGTCTACCTGTTCTAAGATTTCATCATTACATTTAATTTTAACTTCTTCTTCTTTCCTTCCTATATACATGGTTTTACTTTTGGGTATGTTTAATTCTAAACCTCTTCCAGTTAATTCTTCTTTCCATTCATTTAGCGCTAATTGTAAATTATTATTACTATTTGCTATTAATATGACGTCATCAGCATATTTCAACGATTGTACCCATACTAGTCTTAAATTTCTATATCCTGTCATAGTTCTTGCTGTTCTTCTTTTGCAAATTTTCCATATTTCATCCATTACAATAATAAATAAGAGTGGGCTGAGGCTATCTCCTTGTTTAACTCCTCTATTCATCGGAAGTGGTTCTGATTCTTGTCCATCTAATCTTATTATCCCTTTTGGTTCTTGATGAACTGATTGTATTGCTTCAATAAAATTCATAGGTACTTTTTGTTCTTTAGAGCTCTCCAAATTTCTTCCCTAGGTATTGAATCAAATGCTGCTTTCAAATCTAATCACACAATAGCAAAATGACTTATTCACATCTAATATACCCTTCCTACCTGCTTGCCCCGAGTCTCGGTCGCAATACGCATAACCCCTGGTTTTCCGTGTACTGATGACCCTCCTCTCCCTTGTATCCCTCGTTCTAGTTTTTCAGCCCTTAATTGTTAGTTATTCTTTATAAATCTTAACCATTTCTCTCTAACTTTCCCCAGATATTCATCTATATTTCTTACATACTTTTCTCCTTTTACGAATAACATTTTCTTTATTATTAATACCTCCCCCTCCCTAAAACTGTCCCACTCTTTTTGCCAAATTTGTTCTCTCCATATCTTTGTTTGCAATAAAGTACACTATGCCAATCTGTATCCTCTTCTCCACACATTGGGCATTTTCCTGTATCCTTTTCATATCTAATACCTTTCAAATTTCTAACTCCTGTCCTTGCCCAGGCAAATCCTTCTCGCCTTGACTTATTACACACATTTATGTACTTCTCCCTCCCCCATACTCTCTTTATTTCCCTATATGTCCTCAACGATCTTTTCTCCCTTACACTGGTAAATATAACTTGGCTATCTAAATCTTCCAGCCTTAATTCTACGTCTTTCCAAAAGCCCCTATAATAATACTCCTCGTTTCTCCAAATATGTCCCATACCTATCTGTTCCACCAGTTCCCTTACTTTTAGTGCTCAAGACGCAAAAGTAAACGTTCCTTGATAATACTGCTTTCCTCAAAATTGGCAACTCTGTATAGATATTTCAATGCCCTTGAGACAATTTTAACCCTTGTTGAACGCAATTAATAAAAATATTGTACTTTAAGATAGAGATCTATATATGCATGGTTAATAAAATTAAACTTTGAATTTTATGCAATTAGCGTATTAAGTCGTCATCGCTCAGAAAGGGTTGTATATAGCTGGTGAACAGTGCAAAGTACTCCTATAAAAATATACTCAAAATGTCTTTGAATCATCCAACGGATATTAAAGTATCTCATAACCTCTTATGCATTCAAAGGCCGTGCCGTGGCTGAGTAGTTAGATCATTCGACTTCACCAAAGCGGCCCGGGTTTGATAACTGGCGACCGCATTTGAGATTTGTGGTGAACTAACGGCGTCAGGATGGATTTCCTTCGGATTCTTTGGTTTCACCCGACGTCTGTTTCCATCGGTTCTCATTAGTCACCGCCTGTGATGCTGCATATAGTTAAAGCGGACTTAAACACTACAAAAATGGAAATAGCCAGCACACAGTGATCAGCGCTTTAAACATTTGACTATCGTTCCAGCCATAACCGAGCCGGATGGCTGAGGCGGTTTCGTCTGTGGTCTGCATTCGGGTGGTCCAGGTTCGATTTCCGTGGCCGCCCTATCTAAACCATGGGTTTTTCGGGGGTACCCCTGGGTTACTGGGTATGTTAATTACAATCCCTGAATTTCCTGTCCCTCCACTTCATTTCCGCTATCATTTCACATCATCTCTTATCTGGTGGTCTCTTTCAGGGAAGAAGTGTCAGCTGGAGTTTCGGCGGTGCATGATAGGATGATATTCTGCTGGTAGGATAGTCTCGGGCCTAGTGGACCGTTCCAGGAACGCTTCTAAGAGGGATACCGGTTGTGCAAACCTGCCCGGAGTTTTCTGAGCTCCTAGCATGGCGGCTTCCGGTCTGCGAGCGGGCTTGATAGACTGTTCCTGTCTCTCCATTTCTTCTCCATTATCATTTCATATCATCGCTCATGTGGTGGTCTCTTTCAGGGTAGCAGTGTCGGCGGGTGTCTCGGCGGTGCATGGTAGGATGGTATGCTCTGAGAAAAACTACTTCCTCCTCCGGTAGGTCGGTTGCCGGCCTCAGCTCCTCTGCTGGGACCATTTTGGGGCCGCCAGCCAGGGTCCTTTGGGGCTCGGCTGCTGGGCTCGTTGCCGTTCCGCTGCAGGGGAGCGTGTCCGTTGTCCTGGCCTGTCGGGGGAAGTTTCTATCCAAGTAAACTGTAGGGACCCTGCCCTCTGTACTGTCGTGGCTGTACTGTCGGCCGCCCTATGACTCCTTCGCCTCATCCTTCCTCCCGGGGGTGCCCTCACTTGGGGGCATAGGAACATAGGGCCCAGCATGGTGACCTACGTACCGAATTGCCCTCCGTAATGAAATCCCAATCCCAGGGCCACGATGGAAGATATGCCGGTTGGAACCTCGGGCCGAACTGCCGAGCCTCTCCCGTAGGGGAGTTGTTCATTGGGTTGGAGTCGAGGGGGCAGTGGTTCCCGATACGCGTGGGAGATCGGGTACGTCTCCGGACGGGGTTGAGGGAAGCCATATATTCCCGCGTACTAGCCAGCATAGCTAGTAGAAGGTGTGCTAGGTCACCAGGCGGCCACACCGAGGTTGATCGGTAGCCTTCCCCTTTGGGGTTGGCACGCGTAAGTGGCGTATCCATTTCCATCCCGTCTTGTGTTTTCGGACCGGAAGGGAGAGCCTTGTTAGTCTCTAGGTCTTGCCCAAGATTCCTCTCGGGGATGCCCCACGTGAGGCATAGCTACAAAGGTCGGCCTGGTCGACTTGCCGAATCCCCTCCATCGTTCCAGCCTCCTATATCCGTCTAGAACATGCAACAAAATGTTATCAAGACATTTCAGCAAATATTTATCTCCGTTAACACAAAGTAGGTAGTAAAATCAGCTCTTGCAAGAATGGTTTATGAAACAGAGATACATAGTAAAGCATATTCGATCGGTGCCGTACAAGTGCTAATTGTTTATAATATTGCGAAGCATTATGGGTGACTGACGTTTGCAGTTGTTTATCCAAGAACAGTCTGGATTATTGTGTTATCCCATGACCTAGTTTGTTGACTCGCTGGCTTCCTCTGAACCCCTACAACTTAACAGGTAGGGACGTCATTGTCAGCGTTCGCCCTTTTTCAGCCTGCGAGGGAACGGGAATTTTTATTAGAAGCTTCATTAGATTGTGACATTCGGCGGAGCGGCGGGAGGTTCCGTTATTATATCGGAGTGTGGGCGGAACAAAGTGAATCTTAAGAGAGAGAGGTAAACAAAGGCAATGAAGTTGGTATGGGAACGAAACTTTATTTATTGTCTACTAGATTCCCGTTTTCCATTATCCTTTATGTGAATGGATTATTGTAGAGAGAGTTTAAGTGCTTCTTTTTAACTTTAATGGTGCAAGGGCTGTTCACGGGATAGAAGTTAAATACGCAGCATTTCCCAATTTCCTGCTTAGTAGCGAAAAAGAAATAGTATCGCTTTAATGTTTTTATAGCGTGTAGCTACGCTACTTTTACTTTCTCTGCCTTTCAGCGTTTTATGGCAGGGGGGACGCTTGTGACGCAAAATCCAATAAATGTCTAAATTGCTATAGGTAATACCAAGCAATATATTGTGTGTCCAGCGTTACACTTTATCAGGTACACAGCAGGTAGAGAAGGCAGGGTTTTCGATACCGAGATTTCACTGGAAATACGCGTTTCAAGGTCCCCTGAATGAACAAAGCAGTTTAAGAAAAGGCCCATTTGTGTGCATGAATGTATCTGCATTTGTTTTCGTGTATCTGTAAACATCTTATCTCAATAACGAGACGTCCACAAATGCCGAACTTGGAAATTAACTTCAGCGTTATTCGATGCTGTACAGGGATTTTCAAGTAATTTGCTCTCCCCAAAGTACCTTTTATAGGAAAATGTTTCCAAATTTTCTGTTTTCTAAAAATGTCATTAACGATTGTGATTAAGATGTATTTATGACGTATTAAATGTATGTGTTGAATTTTCTGGGAGCAGCCTATGTGTGTTCCTGGATGATTTGTGTTAACTGGTAAACTGTAACACACCAAAATCTTGATAGATAGCGTCAACAGGTTAAGTGCAGAGGTTCTGCTCCCATTAGTCCTGGATCCGTAGGACTGCTTCTACCCGGGAGCGATGGATACTCCGGCGCTCTTTCCATAGGGCAATACCTGGAGTCTAAAAAACCCCCCGCTGAGCACAACGTCAAGTGGATACGTCACTTACGCGCGTCAACCCCGCAGGGAAGACTACCGAATAACCTCGGTGGGGCCACCCAGTGATCTAGCACACCTTCTAATAGCTCTGCAGGCTAGTACCCGGGACTTTTTAGGCAACCCTCTACCCCCTCCGCGCGGCCGTAGCCTGGCTGGAGGTACCCAATTCCCCGTGGGTGTCGGGAGTCCAACCCAATCCGAACAGCTCCCCGACGGGAGGGGCTCGGTAGTTCGGCGCAGGTTCCTCTAGTAACTTCAGAGGTACCACGAGTTCTAAGGGTCCACAGCGCCCGCACCTCGGCAGCTGAAGGGGACGCATCCCCTCCCCTACGGAAAGATAGATAGCGTCAACATGAAAAATTCAATACCATGGCCAGGATCTGAAACACTGATCTCCTGGTTTCCGTCCAGTCGCTCTAACCCTTTGAGCTACCATGGCCAGCTTGCCGTCACGACATTAAACTCTCCATTTGACTCGTATATTTTCCCGGTAGCCCCGGTAGTTCAAATCCCGGCCGTGGCATTGAATTTTTAATGTTGACTCGTTCTGTCAAAAACCTTAGCCTATATACAGCTAGTGTGAAGAAATTATTAATTTCCATCAATTAACTAAAATAATAAAAGTTAAATGATGAAGCTTGGGACTCAAGTACTTAAGACAGTAAGTCGCCACAAACGGTGTATCTCGAATGCGAGAACCTCTAGTGGTCTACCGGAGAGATATACGAGTCAAATAGAGAATTTAATGTCATGACGGTAAGTTGGCCATGGTAGCTCAGTGGGTTAGAGTGACTGGACTGAAACAAGAAGATCCATGGTTCAAATCCCGGCCATGGCATTTAATTTTTAATGTTGACTGTCAAAAGCCTTAGCATATATACGGCTAGAATGAAGAAATGATTAATTTCCATCAATTAACTTAAATACCAAAATCGTGTTACTGAAAAAAATATGGTTGGTTGGTTATCAACATTCCCCAAATGGCATTATTGGCCTTCCGGATAACCTCGCCCCACCACGTGATGCCTGGACACATTTCTCAGGTGGAGGAACCTAGATGGTGGTGTTCATTACCTCCAATGATAGGACGATAGGGTAGATGACGGTGCTGCGAGAGGACCTACAGCTTATACCGTGGACTCCGAACCACATTGGGCATAGGGGACACCTCAAATGTGCTAGACAGAGGTGAAGGCGTGAATAGGGCTGACTTAAAATCGCCAACTCAGAACCGGGGATCAAACTCGGGACCCTTTGTACGGGACCCGCGAACGAAATCACTGCGCTACCCACTGAAAAATATACGTAAATGTAAATTAAAAAAGTAATTAACGGTCATTTTTTAAATTTCAAATGTCATTTTCCCAAAATTTAAAGCCATTTTGTTGATCATTTTTCTGTAAATATTTGGATCTTCAACTTTCGAGCCCTAGTAATGACGTATAGTTGATCAATAGAACCCGAGGTTAAAAGAGCTAAGAAGATTTTTGTTTCCAGAAAGAGTGAAAATATCTTGCAGCAGGAGCCTTATTTCTGGAAAATATATCAGCAGAGATTGGAACTGTTGACTTCCGGACTACAAGCCAGGCGAACTACCACTGAGGAGGTCTCACAGAGAAACATGTGCATATAAATTCGCGATATATTTTGTAAGACTAGACGGGAAGACAAACTGGTGGGCCGCATGTGAAGACTGACATTTGCCCTCTATGTACAAATTGAGATGGAAATTGATTCCCTGGTAGATTTTTTCTGCAAGAGCGGCAACGAATCGATCTGCATATGCATAAGTGAAACAGCGGCCGTTGTCAGATATCGTGAATAGCAGGAGAAGTGCGTCACAACGCGTTTTCATTATGCATTTCATTAGCAATTCACCGCTGACAGAATGACTGGCCCCGTCCGCACAAGATGCGTTATTATATCGCCAGATCGTTCACGTGTCCGTCTTTCAACCGTCGATCTACTTGGCTGAGTTTTTAGTTTAAACAAAATTAAGGTTTGTTCCAATAAATGCTTGAAATTATCATAATCTAAGAATTATACAGCCGAGCGTCTCAACATTGATGTTACAGTTGAGGTTTTCCTCGAGCCTAAACCGAGGCTAAACACTAGCTTGCATGTATAGCTAAAAGAAATGCAGGATTTCTCTAAAGACACTATCCACTTCAATGAAGGAAGACAGTGATTGAAAAATCAATATTATTTTGAAGTGCTACACATATTCTAGTGCCCTTCTACATGACCTCCATCTAGCTCAAAACACATACGCTATCTCTCGGTAGTGGAACGAAATGTAGACTGTAACATGTCAACCGTAGTTCGGCCTGCAGCTTCCCTGATACGATTCCGTAACTCAGGCAGACCATTCACTTTGCTAGTGTACACTTTAGATTTGATATAACCCCATGCAAAAAAGTCTAAAGGAGTAAGGTCCGGTGAACGGGAAACCCACTGCTGAGGTGAACCTCTGCCTATCCATCTCCCTGGAAAGGTTCTGTTCAGGTAATCAAGGACGATGTTTGCAAAATATGGAGGCGCACCATCTTGCTGAAACAAAACTGTATCCAGTATGCCATCCTCTTGAAGCTGCGGTTCAAGGAACAGTTCTAACATGTTCAGGTAGATTTTACCTGTTATTGACCTTTCGGCAAAGAAAAATGGGCCATACAGTTTTGCGTTTGTCATACCCAACCAAACATTGACTTACGGTGTATCACGTTCCCACTCCGATACCTCATGTGGTTCTTCATATGTCCATATTCGGCTGTTGTGTCTGTGCACTTCCCCACAAACATGGAAAGTGGCTTCATCGGAGAATAAAATGTTGTCCATTAAATTCTCATTCTCTACACATTCCAGGAGGTCATAACACATTGCCCGACGACAGGCGAAATCCTCGTCCTTAAGATGGTGCAGAACTTGAATGTGATACGGACGTTTTCTTAGAGTGAAACGTAGAATTTTCCACACTCTGTTGCGAGTGACGTTCAATTCCCTACTGAGGCGTCGAATTGATGCCTTCGGATTCCTATCACTGGCAACTTGAACCTGCTGCACTGTTTCTGCCAAGACGTGTGGTCGTCCAGGACGTGTCTCATCACACAACTGCCGGTACGCTTAAATTTGTTCACAAGCAGACGAATGTGTGCCCTTGATGGGGCTGGTTTGTGGAATTTATGGGTAAATTCCGCTCTGGGGTCTTCATATGACAATCTGCGTACCCGTGCAAAAACAATGGCAACCCATTCTTCTGTGCTTAACATCTTGCACTAAGATACCAGTATCTGAAAAGTAAAAAACAAAATGTTGCGTTTTCATTGAAATGGATAGTGACTTTAGAGACACCCTGTAATGCAATGATACACTGTTAAAAATTGAATATAATTAATGAATATGTCATAATATTTAATTGTTTTTGCATTAGTAGGGGAATGCGATCAAGACGCAGTTCATTGCAGTGGCCGAAACAACTTAACATGTGCAGCATGGTTACGTCACGAGGAAGATAGGAATTCTGTTCCACATAGCTTTATATATTTTGTAGTTCCTATTCAAAGTCCAAATGCGTTAAGAAGAATTTTTTAATAATTTTTTTTATTGATCGGTCAGCAGAACAATGCTTTACAGATCAGGGTGAAAAGAAGGTAACAGTACAATAAGAACAATAACACTCAGGGGTAGGCTAACAGGCCGCCCCCTAACTACATTAAGTTAGAACTCCAATAATACTCTCTGAGAAATTATGTCAATATTGAAGATGTAAGACAGACATCAAGCACTAGAATTACTCCAATCAGATGTATCACTTAGAAGCAGGTCCTGTGGTAGTCTCCTCTTTAAGCGTGAGGGCTGGCGCGTGCGGACGCCGATGTTATAATGCACAGCTCCTGGAACTTCTTGCAGCGTGGAAAAGAAACGACGAGCGATCCTGCGAATGTAGTCGTGAAGAGGTAACAGTCCTAGTTCGTGATGGAGCTGCTGATTACGGATGAAACATGGAGCGTTGGTAGCGATGCGCATGAAGCGATTCTGTATGACCTGAAGACGACGCAGATGACACTTGGCAGGCATATGTAATGAGAGGACGAACGAGTGATTTGTAGAGTAACAACGAAGACTGTAGGCCGAGGCTGGAACGGCGATGCAACAGAGGTGAGAGTTTTGAAAGTCGCCCGGAGGCCAGTGATATAAGACGATCAATGTGAGCACGCCAGGTCAGTCGAGTGTCCAAAACCACTCCAAGGTATTTAACGGGAGTTGTAGTGGGGAGCCAAGGGACATTGTTCCTGTAGAGACGCAATGGAGTAAGCGGAGTATATCGGCGAAGAGTGAAGATTTTAGCTTCGGTTTCCTGAGGGTTCAATGAGATCCGCCAAGTGCTGAACCAATGATTTAGGCGATCTAAAGAGAGCTGTACTACTTCTTGTGCGTGCTGGAGATTAACATGAGAATAATATAGTACTGTGTCATCAGCGTAAAGAGCTAAAGAAGTTGGAGCTAAGTCAGAAATATCAGAAATGTATATATTAAATAGAGTCGGGGCCAAGATAGAACCCTGTGGGATACCTGAGGTAATATTACGTGGGGATGAAAGCTTTCCACCAATGCGTACTGAAAAGCTGCAGTCATAGAGGAAACTGTGGATTAGATGTGATAAGTAATTAGGAAGACCGATGCGGTAGAGCTTAAGGAGCAAACCATCATGCCAAACCCTGTCAAATGCCTGTTTTTAAGAAGGATTGAGACTTAAATATCCTCAAATGCATTGGGGTGCACCCAGCAATATCTTGTTTTCCTGGACACTCTTTAAGGTGTCTTCACAAGTTAAAATAATACAAAAGCTATCCTTGGGAAACCTCATAGATTTACAAAACACCCTATCACGCTACTTTGTAGTACACGTTCATTTATTTGTGAATAGATAGACTTACAAAATGCAAGCTGCATACTGATTTGTAAAACAGCATTGTATCGGCCAGGATAAGGAGAAGATCAGGGGAAGGGGTTAAATAAAGAATTAAAAGAAATTCTAAGCTAATACACATGTATATAATATGAGATTTATTTAATTCTATAAGTAATTTACTCGCGGAAGGTACTAAATCTGTATGATTTATAAGATTTTTCACTAAAATATCCAATAAACGTCGGAACACAACACTTAAATGTGAGTGCACTAGAAATAAACTTCATTTTCGTGGTCTGTGATCTAAAGGCTGTTTATCGTAACTCGGGAATTGATTATGAACATACTAGCTCGTTTATACAAGTGTTACCAAGCCAAGGCTGCTGCACAGTAAGTGTATCCAACTCACAAGGGAACTCACACCTGTATTCGTTTGAGACTTTGATGGTATCATCACTGCTCTATTTGGGGTCTGTGTACCAAAAATCAGGTACGGAGTATAGCTGGAAGTACCCGAAAGTGAGTCTTTTGAGTCTTAATTTTGTGAGTTTTTTTGTAGCTGGGATATGAAGACAGTGGAAAAGAAACAAAACACTTCGTTAAAATATTAAGTTGTTCCAAGTAAACTGTTTCTGCAGTGTTGGCTGTTTTAATGCTATCCCATGATGTATGAAATAATTTCACCAGAAATGCATGTCTTGCAGTTCCCTAAATATAGACATTCACATTGGTACATGTATAATTTTGCTACAGGAAGGTTTTTATAGAAAATCCGCCCTATCCTAAATAATGCAGAACTTACTTTCGTAGCTTTTGATCTTTTTTAAATGCTGTAAGATTTTGATTAAAATTCATTTAGATATTTGCTTGATTAATAAGATGTTTCTGTATTTTCTGCAAAAACATATTTAAAGTCCTCATTAACTGAATGAATTTTACGTAGTCTTACAATACAGGAGGGCACAAAAAATGTAGACTTTGGAAATTAATTGTTCTTTCACACTGGCCATGTGTAGGCTAAGGTATGGAAAGATAAGAGTCGGACTCAAAAATTCAATGCCATAGCCGGGATTTGAACCAGACATCTTCTGGTCTCCGTCCAGCCGCTCTAACCCTTGAGCTACTATGGCCAACGTGCCGATATAACATTAAATTCTCCAACTGACTCGTATTTTCCCGGTAAACCACTTAGGAGTTCTCATAAGCATATGAGACAACTACCTTAGTGGCGACTTACAACATGTAAGTACTTTAAGGCCCGGGCTTTATAGTTAACCACTATTAGGCCAATTAATGGAAATTAATTGTACTTTCACATTGGCCGTGTGTAAGTTAAAGTATGGAAAGATAGAGTCAGACTGAAAAATTCAATGCCATAGCCGGGATTTGAACCACGGATCTTCTAGTCTCCGTCCAGCCGCTCTACCATTGAGTTACTATGACCAACGTGCCAACATGACATTAAATTCTCCAACTGAGTCGTGTTTTTCCCGGTAAATCACTTGGAGTTCTCATAAACACATGAGACAACTACCTTAATGGCGACTCACTATGCTGTAAGTACTTTAAGGCCCGGGCTTTATAGTTCGGACCACTATTAGGTCAATTAATGGAAATTAATTGTTCTTTCACATTGGCCGTGTGTAAGCTAAAGTATGGAAAGATAGAGTTAGACTGAAAAATTCAATGCCATAGCCTGGATTTGAACCAGGGATCTTCTAGTCTCCGTCCAGCCGCTCTAACCCTTGAGCTACTATGGCCAACGTGCCGACATGACATTAAATTCTCCAACTGGCTCGTATTTTTCCATCTTTCCATTCTTTAGCCTGCACACGGCCAGTGTGAAAGAACAATTAATTTCCGTTAATTGATATAATAGTTGTTAACTATAAAGCCCGGGCCTTAAAGTACTTACATGTTGTAAGTCGCCATTAAGGTAGCTTCTCATGTGTTTATGAGAACTCGTAAGTGGTTTACCGGGAAAAACACGAGTCAGTTGGAGAATTTAATATCATTTTGGCATGTTGGTCATAGTAGCTTAATGGTTAGAGCGGCTGGACGGAGACCAGAAGATCCGTGGTTCAAATCCCGGCTATGGCATTGAATTTTTCAGTCTGACTCTATCTTTCCAATGTAGAACTTGTTGTAGTATGAACTATTTCCAGAACATTATTTATTTATTTGCATTAAAAAATTAATTATAAGTTTATTTTTTATTCTGTAGGTCACGGAAGGTGTGAAATTTCTGAGGTAACCTTTAAAGATCCGGTTATATAATGGAACTATATCTGCTAAAGTTTACCACGTCAAGTATATACTTTTCTCTAAGAGATGTACAAGTACATGATAGTTGTATCCTGGAGGTAGAGAGAATATAGGGCAAAGCGATGCAGTAGCACAAATCCGATTAGGGCATGTGCAGGGCGCCAATAAGTAGACGCGATGACGTAAAAGCAGCACTGTTACTAGGATCGCCGCAGGATCTCTTGGTCTTGAGCAAGTAATGAAGTTCCAACCGGGATCTTCTTTAATACGAGTTCCGGCCGCCTACACGCTACGGCGGATATTGCTGCCCTCCAAGACGTCTATGTATGTACCACCGGAGATAGCAGTCAATACTGTAACGTCTCTCCTAAAATAATAACGGTTTGTACAACACGCTGCAGGCCCAATTCTCTTAAATACTTTATCCCTAAGAGAATGCGCGGCTTTCCTAGCGCAAAATGGAAACTTATTACTTTTCATTAGCAGTTCCAAATAACCGTTTCAAAATAATAGTCAAGTAGATCCGTAATAGAAAGACTAAAGAGTGATGTTCATACTCTGTGCCAGCTAGCCGGTCTCTTTGTCTGGGTCCATGAGCATGCACGTTTTACAGATAATGAGATATGGACTTGCTATCAAAGAACGGCTTGAGTCTTAATTTCATAGGACAATTTGGTTCGTCTTCAATATTATTAAAATTACTAAACTGAAAGCGCATGAATTAAGTTTATGTCCAGGTGGTTTGAGCCTCTCCCTCCCTTCGAGGGTTGTTCGGATTGGGTTGGTCTCGACGGGACAGTTGGTTCCAGAAATCCATAGGTATTGGGTACGTCTGGTTGTTTTTGCCACCAGAGGGGTTTGAGACGCCTCAGGGTCTCCGGCAGAGTGAAGCCAGGGCGAAGCCAGAGCGGGTCTGTAACGGGTCCGTAACGTAGCCAGAGCCAAACCAAAGCGAAGCCAGAGCCAAGTCAGAGTTAAGCTAAAGAATAAAATTACAGTGAGGCCAGGGCGAAGCCAGAGTGTAGCCAGAGCGGGACCGAAGGTAGGCCGGAGCCAAGCCTGAGCCAAGTTAGGGTGAATTTAGAGTGAAGTTAGAGTGACGTTAGAGAGAAGCCGGAGCGAAGTCAGAGCCAAGCCAGAGAGGGACCGGAGCGGTGACCCGGAGCCTAGCCAGAGCGAAGCCTAGCCAGAATTAAGTTAAAGAATGAAGTTAGAGTGAGGTCAGAGCGAAGCCGGAGCGGGATCGAAACGAGGGCCGGAGCTTAGCATGAGTAAAGCCAAAGCCAAGCCAGAGTTGGGTTGGATAATGAGGTTAGAGTGAGGCCAGAGTGAAGTCAGAGCGCGGACCGGAGCCTAGCCAGAGCGAAGCCAAAGCCAAGCCAGAGTTGGGTAGCAGAATTATGTTAGAGTGAGGTCAGAGCGAAGTCAGAGCGGGACCGGAGCCTAGCCAGAGCGAAGCCAAAGCCAAGCCAGAGTTGGGTAGGAGAATTATGTTAGAGTGAGGTCAGAGCGAAGTCAGAGCGCGGACCGGAGCCTAGCCAGAGCGAAGCCAAAGCCAAGCCAGAGTTGGGTAGGAGAATTATGTTAGAGTGAGGCCAGAGTGAAGTCAGAGCGCGGACTGGAGCCTAGCCAGAGCGAAGCCAAAGCCAAGCCAGAGTTGGGTAGGAGAATTATGTTAGAGTGAGGCCAGAGTGAAGTCAGAGCGCGGACCGGAGCCTAGCCAGAGCGAAGCCAAAGCCAAGCCAGAGTTGGGTAGGAGAATTATGTTAGAGTGAGGTCAGAGCGAAGTCAGAGCGGGACCGGAGCCTAGCCAGAGTCAAACAAAAGGCAAGCCAGAGTTGGGTTGGAGAATGAGGTTAGAGAGAGGCCAGAGCGGGACCGTAGCGGGGACCGGAGCCTAGCTAGAGTAAAACAAAAGCCAAGCCAGAGTTGGGTTGGAGAATGAGGTTAGAGTGAGGCCAGAGTGAAGTCAGAGCGGTACCGGAGAGGGGATCGGAGCCTAGCCAGAGTAAAAAAAAAAAAAAAAAAAAAGAAGCCAAGCCAGAGTTGGGTTGGAGAATGAGGTTAGGGTGAGGCCAGAGTGAAGTCAGAGCGGTACCGGAGAGGGGATCGGAGCCTAGCCAGAGTAAAAAAAAAAAAAAAAAAAGAAGCCAAGCCAGAGTTGGGTTGGAGAATGAGGTTAGAGTGAGGCCAGAGTGAAGTCAGAGCGTTACCGGAGAGGGGATCGGAGCCTAGCTACAGTAAAAAAAAAAAAGAAGCCAAGCCAGAGTTGGGTTGGAGAATGAGGTTAGAGTGAGGCCAGAGTGATGTCAGAGCGCGACCGGGGCGCGGACCGGAGCCTAGCCAGAGCAAAGCCAAAGCCAAGCCAGAGTTGGGTTGGAGAATGAGGTTAGAGTGAGGCCAGAGTGAAGTCAGAGCGGGACCGGGGCGCGGACCGGAGCCTAGCCAGAGCAAAGCCAAAGCCAAGCCAGAGTTGGGTTGGAGAATGAGGTTAGAGTGAGGCCAGAGCGAAGCTAGAGCGGGACCGGAGTAGAGGTCGGAGCCTAGCCAGAGTGAAGTCAAAGCCAAGCTAGAGTTGGTTTGGAGAATGAGGTTAGAGTGAGGCCAGAGCGAAGACAGAGCGGGACGGGAGTGGGGACCGGAGCCTGCCCAGAACGAAGCCAAAGCCAAGCCAGAGTTGGGTTGGAGAATGAGGTTAGAGTGAGGCCAGAGCGAAGACAGAGCGGGACCGGAGTGGGGACCGGAGCCTAGCCAGAGCGAAGCCAAAGCCAAGCCAGAGTTGGGTTGGAGAATGAGGTTAGAGTGAGGCCAGAGTGAAGTCAGAGCGGGACCGGGGCGCGGACCGGAGCCTAGCCAGAGCAAAGCTAAAGCCAAGCCAGAGTTGGGTTGGAAAATGAGATTAGAGTGAGGCCAGAGCAAAGCTAGAGCGGGACCGGAGTAGAGGTCGGAGCCTAGCCAGAGTGAAGTCAAAGCCAAGCTAGAGTTGGTTTGGAGAATGAGGTTAGAGTGAGGCCAGAGCGAAGACAGAGCGGGACCGGAGTGGGGACCGGAGCCTGCCCAGAACGAAGCCAAAGCCAAGCCAGAGTTGGGTTGGAGAATGAGGTTAGAGTGAGGCCAGAGCGAAGACAGAGCGGGACCGGAGTGGGGACCGGAGCCTAGCCAGAGCGAAGCCAAAGCCAAGCCAGAGTTGGGTTGGAGGATGAGGTTAGAGTGAGGCCAGAGCAAAGCTAGAGCGGGACCGGAGTAGAGGTCGGAGCCTAGCCAGAGTGAAGTCAAAGCCAAGCCAGAGTTGGGTTGGAGAATGAGGTTAGAGTGAGGCCAGAGTGAAGTCAGAGCGGGACCGGAGTGGGGACCGGAGCCTAGCCAGAGCAAAGCTAAAGCCAAGCCAGAGTTGGGTTGGGGTATGAGGTTAGAGTGAGGCCAGAGTGAAGTCAGAGCGGGACCGGAGTGGGGACCGGAGCCTAGCCAGAGTCAAAGCTAAAGCCAAGCCAGAGTTGGGTTGGAGAATTATGTTAGAGTGAGGTCAGAGTGAAGTCAGAGCGGGACCGGAGTAGAGGTCGGAGCCTAGCCAGAGCAAAGCTAAAGCCAAGCTAGAGTTGGGTTGGAGAATGAGGTTAGAGTGAGGCCAGAGCGAAGTCAGAGCGGGACCGGAGAGGTGACCGGAGCCTAGCCAGAGCAAAGCTAAAGTCAAGCTAGAGTTGGGTTGGAGAATGAGATTAGAGTGAGGCCAGAGCGAAGTCAGAGCAGGACCGGAGTGGTGACCGGAGCCTAGCCAGAGCAAAGCTAAAGCCAAGCTAGAGTTGGGTTGGAGAATGAGATTAGAGTGAGGCCAGAGCGAAGTCAGAGCGGGACCGGAGAGGTGACCGGAGCCTAGCCAGAGCAAAGCTAAAGCCAAGCCAGAGTTGGGTTGGAGAATGAGGTTAGAGTGAGGCCAGAGCGAAGTCAGAGCAGGACCGGAGTGGTGACCGGAGCCTAGCCAGAGCAAAGCTAAAGCCAAGCTAGAGTTGGGTTGGAGAATGAGGTTAGAGTGAGGCCAGAGCGAAGTCAGAGCGGGACCGGAGTGGGGATCGGAGCCTAGCCAGAGCAAAGCTAAAGCCAAGCCAGATTTGTGTTGGAGAATGAGGTTAGAGTGAGGCCAGAGTGAAGTCAGAGCGGGACCGGAGTGGTGACCGGAGCCTAGCCAGAGCAAAGCCAAAGCCAAGCTAGAGTTGGGTTGGAGAATGAGATTAGAGTGAGGCCAGAGTGAAGTCAGAGTGGGACCGAACTGTGGACCGGAGCCTAGCCAGAGCAAAGCTAAAGCCAAGCCAGATTTGTGTTGGAGAATGAGGTTAGAGTGAGGCCAGAGCGAAGTCAGAGCGGGACCGGAGAGGTGACCGGAGCCTAGCCAGAGCAAAGCTAAAGCCAAGCCAGAGTTGGGTTGGAGAATGAGGTTAGAGTGAGGCCAGAGCGAAGTCAGAGCAGGATCGGAGTGGTGACCGGAGCCTAGCCAGAGCAAAGCTAAAGCCAAGCTAGAGTTGGGTTGGAGAATGAGGTTAGAGTGAGGCCAGAGCGAAGTCAGAGCGGGACCGGAGAGGGGACCAGAGCCTAGCTAGAGTAAAACAAAAGCCAAGCCAGAGTTGGGTTGGAGAATGAGGTTAGAGTGAGGCCAGAGTGAAGTCAGAGCGCGGACCGGAGAGGGGACCAGAGCCTAGCTAGAGTAAAACAAAAGCCAAGCCAGAGTTGGGTTGGAGAATGAGGTTAGAGTGAGGCCAGAGTGAAGTCAGAGCGCGGACCGGAGAGGGGACCAGAGCCTAGCTAGAGTAAAACAAAAGCCAAGCCAGAGTTGGGTTGGAGAATGAGGTTAGAGTGAGGCCAGAGTGAAGTCAGAGCGCGGACCGGAGAGGGGACCAGAGCCTAGCTAGAGTAAAACAAAAGCCAAGCCAGAGTTGGGTTGGAGAATGAGGTTAGAGTGAGGCCAGAGTGAAGTCAGAGCGCGGACCGGAGAGGGGACCAGAGCCTAGCTAGAGTAAAACAAAAGCCAAGCCAGAGTTGGGTTGGAGAATGAGATTAGAGTGAGTCCAGAGCAAAGCTAGAGCGGGACCGCAGTGGAGGTTGGAGCCTAGCCAGAGCGAAGCCAAAAGCAAAGCCAGAGTTGGTTTGGAGAATGAGATTAGAGTGAGTCCAGAGCAAAGCTACAGCGGGACCGCAGTGGAGGTTGGAGCCTAGCCAGAGCGAAGCCAAAAGCCAAGTCAGAGTTGGTTTGGAGAACGAGATTAGAGTGAGTCCAGAGCAAAGCTACAGCGGGACCGCAGTGGAGGTTGGAGCCTAGCCAGAGCGAAGCCAAAAGCAAAGCCAGAGTTGGTTTGGAGAATGAGATTAGAGTGAGTCCAGAGCAAAGCTACAGCGGGACCGCAGTGGAGGTTGGAGCCTAGCCAGAGCGAAGCCAAAAGCAAAGCCAGAGTTGGTTTGGAGAATGAGATTAGAGTGAGTCCAGAGCAAAGCTACAGCGGGACCGCAGTGAAGGTTGGAGCCTAGCCAGAGCGAAGCCAAAAGCCAAGTCAGAGTTGGTTTGGAGAATGAGATTAGAGTGAGTCCAGAGCAAAGCTACAGCGGGACCGCAGTGGAGGTTGGGGCCTAGCCAGAGCGAAGCCAAAAGCAAAGCCAGAGTTGGTTTGGAGAATGAGATTAGAGTGAGTCCAGAGCAAAGCTACAGCGGGACCGCAGTGGAGGTTGGAGCCTAGCCAGAGCGAAGCCAAAAGCCAAGTCAGAGTTGGTTTGGAGAATGAGATTAGAGTGAGTCCAGAGCAAAGCTACAGCGGGACCGCAGTGGAGGTTGGAGCCTAGCCAGAGCGAAGCCAAAAGCCAAGTCAGAGTTGGTTTGGAGAATGAGATTAGAGTGAGTCCAGAGCAAAGCTACAGCGGGACCGCAGTGGAGGTTGGAGCCTAGCCAGAGCGAAGCCAAAAGCAAAGCCAGAGTTGGTTTGGAGAATGAGATTAGAGTGAGTCCAGAGCAAAGCTACAGCGGGACCGCAGTGGAGGTTGGAGCCTAGCCAGAGCGAAGCCAAAAGCAAAGCCAGAGTTGGTTTGGAGAATGAGATTAGAGTGAGTCCAGAGCAAAGCTACAGCGGGACCGCAGTGAAGGTTGGAGCCTAGCCAGAGCGAAGCCAAAAGCAAAGCCAGAGTTGGTTTGGAGAATGAGATTAGAGTGAGGCCAGAGCAAAGCTACAGCGGGACCGCAGTGGAGGTTGGAGCCTAGCCAGAGCGAAGCCAAAAGCCAAGTCAGAGTTGGTTTGGAGAATGAGATTAGAGTGAGGCCAGAGTGAAGTCAGCGCGGACCGGAGAGGTGACCGAAGCCTAGCCAGAGCAAAGTCAAAGCCAAGCCAGAGTTGGGTTGGAGAATGAGGTTAGAGTGAGGCCAGAGTGAAGTCAGAGCGCGGACCGGAGAGGGGACCAGAGCCTAGCTAGAGTAAAACAAAAGCCAAGCCAGAGTTGGGTTGGAGAATGAGATTAGAGTGAGGCCAGAGTGAAGTCAGAGCGCGGACCGGAGAGGGGACCGAAGCCTAGCCAGAGCAAAGCCAAAGCCAAGCCAGAGTTGGGTTGGAGAATGAGGTTAGAGTGAGGCCAGAGTGAAGTCAGAGCGCGGACCGGAGTGGTGACCGGAGCCTAGCCAGAGCAAAGCCAAAGCCAAGCTAGAGTTGGGTTGGAGAATGAGATTAGAGTGAGGCCAGAGTGAAGTCAGAGCGCGGACCGGAGAGGGGACCGAAGCCTAGCCAGAGCAAAGCCAAAGCCAAGCCAGAGTTGGGTTGGAGAATGAGGTTAGAGTGAGGCCAGAGTGAAGTCAGAGCGCGGACCGGAGAGGGGACCGAAGCCTAGCTAGAGTAAAGCCAAAGCCAAGCCAGAGTTGGGTTGGAGAATGAGGTTAGAGTGAGGCCAGAGTGAAGTCAGAGCGGGAACGGAGTGGTGACCGGAGCCTAGCCAGAGCAAAGCCAAAGCCAAGCTAGAGTTGGGTTGGAGAATGAGATTAGAGTGAGGCCAGAGTGAAGTCAGAGCGGGACCGAACTGGGGACCGGAGCCTAGCCAGAGCAAAGCTAAAGCCAAGCCAGATTTGTGTTGGAGAATGAGGTTAGAGTGAGGCCAGAGCGAAGTCAGGCGGGACCGGAGTGGTGACCGGAGCCTAGCCAGAGCAAAGCTAAAGCCAAGCCAGATTTGTGTTGGAGAATGAGGTTAGAGTGAGGCCAGAGCGAAGTCAGGCGGGACCGGAGTGGTGACCGGAGCCTAGCCAGAGCAAAGCTAAAGCCAAGCCAGAGTTGGGTTGGAGAATGAGGTTAGAGTGAGGCCAGAGCGAAGTCAGGCGGGACCGGAGTGGTGACCGGAGCCTAGCCAGAGCAAAGCTAAAGCCAAGCCAGATTTGTGTTGGAGAATGAGGTTAGAGTGAGGCCAAAGCGAAGTCAGGCGGGACCGGAGTGGTGACCGGAGCCTAGCCAGAGCAAAGCTAAAGCCAAGCCAGATTTGTGTTGGAGAATGAGGTTAGAGTGAGGCCAGAGTGAAGTCAGAGCGCGGACCGGAGAGGGGACCAGAGCCTAGCTAGAGTAAAACAAAAGCCAAGCCAGAGTTGGGTTGGAGAATGAGGTTAGAGTGAGGCCAGAGTGAAGTCAGAGCGCGGACCGGAGAGGGGACCAGAGCCTAGCTAGAGTAAAACAAAAGCCAAGCCAGAGTTGGGTTGGAGAATGAGGTTAGAGTGAGGCCAGAGTGAAGTCAGAGCGCGGACCGGAGAGGGGACCAGAGCCTAGCTAGAGTAAAACAAAAGCCAAGCCAGAGTTGGGTTGGAGAATGAGGTTAGAGTGAGGCCAGAGTGAAGTCAGAGCGCGGACCGGAGAGGGGACCAGAGCCTAGCTAGAGTAAAACAAAAGCCAAGCCAGAGTTGGGTTGGAGAATGAGGTTAGAGTGAGGCCAGAGTGAAGTCAGAGCGCGGACCGGAGAGGGGACCAGAGCCTAGCTAGAGTAAAACAAAAGCCAAGCCAGAGTTGGGTTGGAGAATGAGGTTAGAGTGAGGCCAGAGTGAAGTCAGAGCGCGGACCGGAGAGGGGACCAGAGCCTAGCTAGAGTAAAACAAAAGCCAAGCCAGAGTTGGGTTGGAGAATGAGGTTAGAGTGAGGCCAGAGTGAAGTCAGAGCGCGGACCGGAGCCTAGCCAGAGCGAAGCCAAAGCCAAGCCAGAGTTGGGTAGGAGAATTATGTTAGAGTGAGGTCAGAGCGAAGTCAGAGCGGGACCGGAGCCTAGCCAGAGTCAAACAAAAGGCAAGCCAGAGTTGGGTTGGAGAATGAGGTTAGAGAGAGGCCAGAGCGGGACCGTAGCGGGGACCGGAGCCTAGCTAGAGTAAAACAAAAGCCAAGCCAGAGTTGGGTTGGAGAATGAGGTTAGAGTGAGGCCAGAGTGAAGTCAGAGCGGTACCGGAGAGGGGATCGGAGCCTAGCCAGAGTAAAAAAAAAAAAAAAAAAAGAAGCCAAGCCAGAGTTGGGTTGGAGAATGAGGTTAGAGTGAGGCCAGAGTGAAGTCAGAGCGGTACCGGAGAGGGGATCGGAGCCTAGCCAGAGTAAAAAAAAAAAAAAAAAAAAAAAAAAAAGCCAAGCCAGAGTTGGGTTGGAGAATGAGGTTAGAGTGAGGCCAGAGTGAAGTCAGAGCGGTACCGGAGAGGGGATCGGAGCCTAGCTACAGTAAAAAAAAAAAAAGAAGCCAAGCCAGAGTTGGGTTGGAGAATGAGGTTAGAGTGAGGCCAGAGTGATGTCAGAGCGGGACCGGGGCGCGGACCGGAGCCTAGCCAGAGCAAAGCCAAAGCCAAGCCAGAGTTGGGTTGGAGAATGAGGTTAGAGTGAGGCCAGAGTGAAGTCAGAGCGGGACCGGGGCGCGGACCGGAGCCTAGCCAGAGCAAAGCCAAAGCCAAGCCAGAGTTGGGTTGGAGAATGAGGTTAGAGTGAGGCCAGAGCGAAGCTAGAGCGGGACCGGAGTAGAGGTCGGAGCCTAGCCAGAGTGAAGTCAAAGCCAAGCTAGAGTTGGTTTGGAGAATGAGGTTAGAGTGAGGCCAGAGCGAAGACAGAGCGGGACCGTAGTGGGGACCGGAGCCTGCCCAGAACGAAGCCAAAGCCAAGCCAGAGTTGGGTTGGAGAATGAGGTTAGAGTGAGGCCAGAGCGAAGACAGAGCGGGACCGGAGTGGGGACCGGAGCCTAGCCAGAGCGAAGCCAAAGCCAAGCCAGAGTTGGGTTGGAGAATGAGGTTAGAGTGAGGCCAGAGCAAAGCTAGAGCGGGACCGGAGTAGAGGTCGGAGCCTAGCCAGAGTGAAGTCAAAGCCAAGCCAGAGTTGGGTTGGAGAATGAGGTTAGAGTGAGGCCAGAGTGAAGTCAGAGCGGGACCGGAGTGGGGACCGGAGCCTAGCCAGAGCAAAGCTAAAGCCAAGCCAGAGTTGGTTGGGGTATGAGGTTAGAGTGAGGCCAGAGTGAAGTCAGAGCGGGACCGGAGTGGGGACCGGAGCCTAGCCAGAGTCAAAGCTAAAGCCAAGCCAGAGTTGGGTTGGAGAATTATGTTAGAGTGAGGTCAGAGTGAAGTCAGAGCGGGACCGGAGTAGAGGTCGGAGCCTAGCCAGAGCAAAGCTAAAGCCAAGCTAGAGTTGGGTTGGAGAATGAGGTTAGAGTGAGGCCAGAGCGAAGTCAGAGCGGGACCGGAGAGGTGACCGGAGCCTAGCCAGAGCAAAGCTAAAGCCAAGCTAGAGTTGGGTTGGAGAATGAGATTAGAGTGAGGCCAGAGCGAAGTCAGAGCAGGCCCGGAGTGGTGACCGGAGCCTAGCCAGAGCAAAGCTAAAGCCAAGCTAGAGTTGGGTTGGAGAATGAGATTAGAGTGAGGCCAGAGCGAAGTCAGAGCGGGACCGGAGAGGTGACCGGAGCCTAGCCAGAGCAAAGCTAAAGCCAAGCCAGAGTTGGGTTGGAGAATGAGGTTAGAGTGAGGCCAGAGCGAAGTCAGAGCAGGACCGGAGTGGTGACCGGAGCCTAGCCAGAGCAAAGCTAAAGCCAAGCTAGAGTTGGGTTTGAGAATGAGGTTAGAGTGAGGCCAGAGCGAAGTCAGAGCGGGACCGGAGTGGGGATCGGAGCCTAGCCAGAGCAAAGCTAAAGCCAAGCCAGATTTGTGTTGGAGAATGAGGTTAGAGTTAGGCCAGAGTGAAGTCAGAGCGGGACCGGAGTGGTGACCGGAGCCTAGCCAGAGCAAAGCCAAAGCCAAGCTAGAGTTGGGTTGGAGAATGAGATTAGAGTGAGGCCAGAGTGAAGTCAGAGCGGGACCGAACTGTGGACCGGAGCCTAGCCAGAGCAAAGCTAAAGCCAAGCCAGATTTGTGTTGGAGAATGAGGTTAGAGTGAGGCCAGAGCGAAGTCAGAGCGGGAACGGAGAGGTGACCGGAGCCTAGCCAGAGCAAAGCTAAAGCCAAGCCAGAGTTGGGTTGGAGAATGAGGTTAGAGTGAGGCCAGAGCGAAGTCAGAGCAGGACCGGAGTGGTGACCGGAGCCTAGCCAGAGCAAAGCTAAAGCCAAGCTAGAGTTGGGTTGGAGAATGAGGTTAGAGTGAGGCCAGAGCGAAGTCAGAGCGGGACCGGAGAGGGGACCAGAGCCTAGCTAGAGTAAAACAAAAGCCAAGCCAGAGTTGGGTTGGAGAATGAGGTTAGAGTGAGGCCAGAGTGAAGTCAGAGCGCGGACCGGAGAGGGGACCAGAGCCTAGCTAGAGTAAAACAAAAGCCAAGCCAGGTTGGGTTGGAGAATGAGGTTAGAGTGAGGCCAGAGTGAAGTCAGAGCGCGGACCGGAGAGGGGACCAGAGCCTAGCTAGAGTAAAACAAAAGCCAAGCCAGAGTTGGGTTGGAGAATGAGGTTAGAGTGAGGCCAGAGTGAAGTCAGAGCGCGGACCGGAGAGGGGACCAGAGCCTAGCTAGAGTAAAACAAAAGCCAAGCCAGAGTTGGGTTGGAGAATGAGGTTAGAGTGAGGCCAGAGTGAAGTCAGAGCGCGGACCGGAGAGGGGACCAGAGCCTAGCTAGAGTAAAACAAAAGCCAAGCCAGAGTTGGGTTGGAGAATGAGGTTAGAGTGAGGCCAGAGCAAAGCTAGATCGGGACCGCAGTGGAGGTTGGAGCCTAGCCAGAGCGAAGCCAAAAGCAAAGCCAGAGTTGGTTTGGAGAATGAGATTAGAGTGAGTCCAGAGCAAAGCTACAGCGGGACCGCAGTGGAGGTTGGAGCCTAGCCAGAGCGAAGCCAAAAGCAAAGCCAGAGTTGGTTTGGAGAATGAGATTAGAGTGAGTCCAGAGCAAAGCTAGAGCGGGACCGCAGTGGAGGTTGGAGCCTAGCCAGAGCGAAGCCAAAAGCAAAGCCAGAGTTGGTTTGGAGAATGAGATTAGAGTGAGTCCAGAGCAAAGCTACAGCGGGACCGCAGTGGAGGTTGGAGCCTAGCCAGAGCGAAGCCAAAAGCCAAGTCAGAGTTGGTTTGGAGAATGAGATTAGAGTGAGTCCAGAGCAAAGCTACAGCGGGACCGCAGTGGAGGTTGGAGCCTAGCCAGAGCGAAGCCAAAAGCCAAGTCAGAGTTGGTTTGGAGAATGAGATTAGAGTGAGTCCAGAGCAAAGCTACAGCGGGACCGCAGTGGAGGTTGGAGCCTAGCCAGAGCGAAGCCAAAAGCAAAGCCAGAGTTGGTTTGGAGAATGAGATTAGAGTGAGGCCAGAGTGAAGTCAGAGCGCGGACCGGAGAGGGGACCAGAGCCTAGCTAGAGTAAAACAAAAGCCAAGCCAGAGTTGGGTTGGAGAATGAGGTTAGAGTGAGGCCAGAGTGAAGTCAGAGCGCGGACCGGAGAGGGGACCAGAGCCTAGCTGGAGTAAAACAAAAGCCAAGCCAGAGTTGGGTTGGAGAATGAGGTTAGAGTGAGGCCAGAGTGAAGTCAGAGCGCGGACCGGAGAGGGGACCAGAGCCTAGCTAGAGTAAAACAAAAGCCAAGCCAGAGTTGGGTTGGAGAATGAGGTTAGAGTGAGGCCAGAGTGAAGTCAGAGCGCGGACCGGAGAGGGGACCAGAGCCTAGCTAGAGTAAAACAAAAGCCAAGCCAGAGTTGGGTTGGAGAATGAGGTTAGAGTGAGGCCAGAGTGAAGCCGGAGCTGGAGCAAAACGGGAGCCGGAGCTTTGCCAGAGCGAAGCCATATCCAAGCCAGAGCTAAGTTATAGTTACTTTAGAGTGAAATTAGAAAGAGGTTAAAGTGAAGCCGGAGAGGAGCCAGAGCGGAACGAGATTTGAGCTAGAGCAAAGCAAAGCAAAGCCAAAGCGGAGCCAGAACACACTCAGGGCAAACCCAAAGCAAAGCCAAAGCACAGTTAAGGTAAAGTTAAGGGAAAAGCAAAGGGACGTTATAGTAAAGTAAAATACAGTTTTTGAAAGGGCGTTGATGTCCATGGAGTTGGACGCCCTTAGATATAAATCATCATCATCAAGGACTCCGGCACTAGCCCAGAGAGCTGGTAGCATGGTGTGCTGGAACATTCCCGTCCCGACCGAAGTTAAGGGTAGCCTTCCCGAATGGGATGACGCGCGAAGTGGCGTATGCACATCTACCCGAAGGGGATGGGGCGGTTTTATATCCTAGGTACCGTCCTAAGGGAAAACTCCACGGAGTCACTTGTCGACTCCCTGGGGAGTATTCAGTCCCCAGGTAGATCCTGACCCTCAGCTCTCAACGTCCAGGACGTAAGAGGAGCAAGATTATTTTATATTTGACAATGATGTTCTGCCAAAGTGAAAGCGAATCATCCCTGCACATCTATGCACGTTTGCTTAGGTATTGTGTCCTCAGGTTTATCTTTCTTGCAACCTGAAGATATGTAGGACAAATATCCAGGACGTGGTTCGTTTTCTCGGGATCATTAGAAGTACTAGAAGAGCCTGTTTATGGCCTTCAGAGAGACTAATCATTTCATAATAACCACCTTCACCAACAGGAAGCTCATGTTACTTAACTGACTCGGCTTCTTTGTATCTCGGCTTTCTTTAGGATTTTAACAAGCTGATGCTCCCTCCATTCTTCTTACCGTGCCATCTACATTCGGCCATACACGTTTAAATTTGTAATTTACCGAAATTATTCAACATACTAGAAAAATAGGTGCTAGAAACTTCACAATTATTTTGTGAAGGATAACTCACTACCCTTCATAGAATAGTTGGATAACAGGAGGAAGAAATTAGTTGCTTTGTAACTTAGAATAGCGTATCGACATACAAGTAATTACGTAAAGCCAATTCCAAGGGTCTCTGAGGATATATATCTTTTTTCCACAAAAAGGATAACAAGGTCAGTCTAAATTAATTTACTTTCCCTGGAAGCAATATCCCAATGTTAAACGAAACCTGAAACTTTCATTACAATGGCATAGACTGCTCGATTGTTTTACCTTAAGGGCATGGCTGGAATCCTTACTGATGGAATTGATACCCTCAATTACTTAATCATTGAATAGTTGAGGCATAGAGGCAGCCTGTCTGGCTGTGTAGGTCTTCTGACTGACCTGGTTTCGATTCCATGCTCGGGAGAGATTGCCTCGTGAAGTATTTAACACAGCGAGTGAAACCAGACTAGAATGAATAAAGAAAAACAACCAATGGATCTTAAACCCTTGAGTTCTAGCTTCAATAAGGTGATGGTGGGGTTCTTAACCAAAATCATGTCGTATCTAATAAAATTGACCCTTAAAGCCTTCAGTTCAACACCACCAGTTTTATTCATGTCCCTCGAAATGACCACAAAGTTAATGAAACAATTTAAAAACCTGATTTTTCAATTAATTACATAGTTTCCTCTATTCCTTATTGCTTTCGCAGGCATCTACTTGTATAAGTTATTTTTTCTTGTTCCATTTATAACCCGCCTTTAACTCCAATGGTCATATCGGCGGCTGTTCTCCTTTGGAACATATCGAAGTTGTTAACTCGTATTCGTTGGGTTTTACTCATTAGATCACGCATACATTCGCACTCTCATTCATATTTCCAGACTCTGGGAAGATGAGGAATTATCTTGGCTGGAGAAAAATGCCCACTCTCACCTCCGGGAATCAAACCCGGGCCCCTAGCAGGACAGGAACTCTACCTACTGACATGAAATAGGGATCTCGTGAACTCTCCCCCTCCCTCCACCGAAAAGGAATTTAGAAATACTTCAGTGTGTGTACGTCCATGTAGCTATGTTAGTCTGTGAATAGAGTAACCTAGAAACGATACATTGGTTCAATATTGTGACTTTGTTGGTTCGTGAAATGAAAAGTCCAATTGCACCACTCAAAAATGTTCTTTATTTCTACCGACTTACAGTTAAACACTTGCCAATTACACAGAATTACCTAATGCACACAATTACGATTCACCAGTTCGTCCGTTACAATTCCACTTTGCTCTCGCAATTACGTACAATCCTCCGATGCACGTACACAGTCTTCTCGTCCGTACACTAGCACTGCACTCTTACGGTGCTCGCCAAGAACTGACTGACTGACTGACTCATTACAGCCCTTTTTATAGGAATATCTCTGTTTTCTAGAAGTCTCTGGTTTCAGTGAATTACCGCGAAGGTTCCAGATGGCAGTGGAAGGGGGGAAAGAGGCGGCCAGCGACAAGTGGCATTTCCCTAATCATCCCCTCAGTTAGTGACAGAGACTGATGGGTGGGTGTGGCTTGGCTGCCTCTGGCCCCTTATTCAGCTGTCGTTGGTTGTGCTTTCCGCTAATTGGGTGACAATATCTAACTTCGTGTTCAGCATCTTCCAATGATGCGATATCAAGACTTTTTAAGGACATCATTCCCACCCATTCCACCCTTTAAATGATCTTTTTATTTTCAGAAAAGCAACTCTAATGATTTTATTTAAAGTGCTTGTCCTGCGCCGAGGCGTAGTGGTTTGGTTCCTTGCCACTGGATGCGCTTGTGTTTGATCCCACCCTTGGAGGGTGCAGATTTTAAGCCTACGGTATAGAGCCGGTGCCCACTCAGCAACGTCAGGAATTTGAGAAGCTACGATAGGTAGCGAATCCTGGTATAGAAAGCCAACTTTACCTTTGGGGATGCCAGATGATGACATCTCCGCGTATGGATTGGAAGATTGTGTATGTTGGCGTGAGACCGGTAGCCGGTTTGGTAGGCTCAGGCTCGCTTGCAGGCTTGGATTTATTATTATTATTATTATTATTATTATTATTATTATTATTATTATTATTATTATTATTATTATTATTATTATTATTATTATTATTATTATTATTATTATTATTATTATTATTATTATTATTATTATTATTATTATTATTATTATTATTATTATTATTATTATTATTATTATTATTATTATTATTATTATTATTATTATTATTATTATTATTATTATTATTATTATTATTATTATTATTATTATTATTATTATTATTATTATTATTATTATTATTATTGTTATTATTATTGTTATTATTATTGTTATTATTATTGTTATTATTATTGTTATTATTATTGTTATTATTATTGTTATTTTTATTGTTATTGTTATTGTTATTTTTATTGTTATTGTTATTGTTATTGTTATTGTTATTGTTATTGTTATTATTATTGTTATTATTATTGTTATTATTATTGTTATTATTATTGTTATTATTATTGTTATTATTATTATTATTATTATTATTATTATTATTATTATTATTATTATTATTATTATTATTATTATTATTATTATTATTATTATTATTATTATTATTATTATTATTATTATTATTATCATTATTATTATTATTATTATTATTATTATTATTATTATTATTATTATTATTATCATTATCATTATTATTATTATCATTATTATTAAAGATGCCTATATCAGAACTAAAAAAAATTCAACTTTCTATGAATGTTTTGTAAATATCGCTTTATTTTAAAGCCTTTTTGTATTTAAATGATCAGTATACTGAACTTATTGCAGAAAAAATGTACATCTCATTATAATACATAAGAGCTTGTTCAATAAAATGCATGTGAGTGTAACGTACTACTTTTTTGTGCAGTAGTGTGAGAAATAGATCCGTATAAAGTTGGGGTTTAATATTGTTTTCCTTTGTGCCACACTATCTGGTTTTTCTCAGCGTGTTTGAAGCTGTGAAACACTCCAGGTTGTGAAGTGCTGTGTTTTCTCGCTACTACGTCAAAATCAGAGCAGGGGTTGTGATAATCGATCCTGTGTGTGAACAAGAATGTAAACGTGTTGCAGGGTGTTCCGGATGGTGTTGCGTCCCGACAACGAGCTCTTCAGCGAGGACGTGGAGTTCGAGGGCACGCGGGGACCGCTCCAGTTCGATCCCGCCAGAGCCTACATCGGCACACTCGAAGGTAAGTAAATCATTCTCATATTCCTGTTGCTTTTTATTTTCTCTACAGTTTAATTATAGTAGTAGTGGAAGTACTACAACAACTACTGCCACGATGACTACTACTACTACTACTACTACTACTACTACTACTACTACTACTACTACTACTACTACTACTACTACTACTACTAATAATAATAATAATAATAATAATAATAATAATAATAATAATAATAATAATAATAATAATAATAATAATAATAATAATAATAATAATAATAATAATAATAATAATAATAATAATAATAATAATAATAATAATAATAATAATAATAATAATAATAATAATAATAATAATAATAATAATAATAATAATAATAATAATAATAATAATAATAATAATAATAATAATAATAATAATAATAATAATAATAATAATAATAATAATAATAATAATAATAATAATAATAATAATAATAATAATAATAATAATAATAATAATAATAATAATAATAATAATAATAATAATAATAATAATAATAATAAACTCAAAAGCAGATTGAATTATTAAAATAAGCTGCAAAGGAATTTGGTCTTCACATATGACTGGAAACATCTGAATATATTTCATGAAATAAACAATCACCAAAATACATAAAAACGAATATAAAAGTTAAAGAGTTTCATAATTTAAATATTTGGGCAGATAATTCCGGAAAATGAAGTCGAAAATAAGGTAAACAAAAGCAGGTGCCCAAAAAGTAAACAGCATATCTGCTTACTCCAAATACATATTGCAAAGACTGTTCAATAAAGAGTGATCATAATTTTTACTGACATATTTCGCACTTAAATTCAATCTTATTATATTCTGTTAGCTTAATGTGAAACAAACACGCCGTAGTAGTTTCATTGTTGGTACTCCTGGTTCCCGCCTGTGAGAAACAGACAAGTTCAGACGTGTTCAGTATCGCCTACCGCTGCAATGAAGGTAATTTGCAGTTAAAGTTTATGTTACAGGAAGGTCCGGAGTTTCTTTCAAAGGTAATCACTGATGATGAAACTTGGCTACATCATTTTGATCCTGAGAGCAAACAGCAAAGCTCAGTGTGGAAATCTCCTTCATCACCAACCCCCCAAAAAGCAAAAGTGGTTGCTTCTGCTGGGAAAGTTATGGTCATCTCATTCTTTGATATTCATGGAATGGTTTATCAGCATGTTGTACCTGCACACACATCAGTAACTGGACAATACTACAGGGATGTCCTGAAAACATTGCAAGTTCATATCAGGCGCAAAAGACCACATTTCCGTGAAGCAGGCTGGATGCTGCACCACGATAATGCACGGCTGCATATTGCCATTGTTGTTGCTGAATATCTTGCAAAAACCAACGTGAAGTGCATCCCTCACCCTCCCTATAGCCCGTGTTTAGCCCCATTTGACTTTTTTTCTATTCCCTAACTTGAAGAAACAGCTTTGTGGGAGGCATTATCCATCATCAGAAGCAGTGGTGAAGGCTGCGGAGATTATTTTGAAGGATCTCTCAAAAATGTTTTCCAACATGTCTTTGAAGACTGGCAGAAACGCTGGGACAAGTGCATCACATTCAGGGGAGACTATTTTGAGAAGGACCATTAAAATTATGAGGATGAGTAAATGTATGTTGTCAAAAAAATTGTGATCATTCTTTATTGAACAGCTCTGGTATTGTAAAACAATTGCATATATAAATATACAAAATTAAGGCAGTATAACACTGGTAATAAACCAGGGTGCCTCTATGGGGTAGAACCATTATTTTAAACAGAAAAGCTGGTATAGAAAATATAGAAAAATAAGAACGTAAAATGATTAGAAAAAGTCCACAAGTCTTAGGTGAAGAATGCATACTTAGAAGTAGAAAGGAAATAAAAAATGTATAGACATCCATAGTGACTAGGAAATGAAGGTTAACATTATATGGACAATTAAACTATTAAGTTCAAACAGACTCGCAAAACAAATTATGGAATTTTGTGAAAATGAAGTAGAGCACAAGTAGACAGTATGACATTATTAAATGGATGGTGAAGCAGAAATGACTTAAAATTGGCAGGAATCTCGTCAAGCTAACCACAAGGACAAACCGAAGAAAAAGACTGAAACACATGGACAGAGTAGAGAAAGAAAGACCACAGCCAAAGAATAATGAAACTTTGCATCCACAGAATATCTAAGAAACATCTCTAAGGACTTTGAGTAGTGCCACATGGGCTCATTCGAAAACGTACCGCATTTTTACAAAAAGGTCCGCCCATGTATACACTGGTGTGTATGCGGGTCTGTTAGAAAAAATTGAACTAAAAAGCGAAAAGTTGGTTGAATAACACATGCTTTATTTAAATTAGGTCTCACCGTAAACTATTAGCCGTTAATATAGGCAGCCCGGGTTCGATCTCAGTGGATTATATGCGTGACTCATTCCATCAACTGCTCCTGATCATCATCAACAACAACAATAACATCATCATCTCACTGTTATAAGAGGTTCACCCACCATAGACTACCCTCTCTGATACAGAGTTTGCCTCGACAGATATTCCACCCCTGGTGCCTTCTCGTAAGTTCAGGGAGTTATACGTTATCCATATGAGGAGATGAATCACAGAAGAAATCTTTCTAGAAAATCCTTCGATCCCAAATGAACTTAAACTTGAAAACATTTTAGCTATTTTCTTAAACTAAAGCTAGCGGTTTTTACTGGCGGTTTTTATCACATACCACACTTTTAAAAATAATTATGTATCAAGTACTTAAAATAAAGTTTTAGTGGCAAAGGGTTTAATAAGTATTACGCAAAATAGTTTCGAATTAAAGATTTCTATCTTGTATAAAATAAATATAAATACTGTATAAATATAAAACGCATTGTTATCCATTTGTTGACATATTGTCACAGCCGTCTGAATTCTACGAATGTCCCCAGTACGTTTTGACGGAACAATACGAGATACAGATATAGATGGCAGTTTTTATTCTCAGCGCTTGTTTCTTAATGTGGGTGAAAACAAGTAATTTTCAATCCGAGCTAGACACATTCAATTGGAGCTGCAGCAAGGAAACTCTCGACAGCAGTATTACAAGGAACATATTGCATTAAACAATTGGTGGGAGGTAAGAAGTATTTCTCTGCCTAACAAAAGTTTATTACGCCACTAAAGTACTAGTCTTCAAATGTTAACAACCCAACAAGCAGCAGTTTCAGATAGCCTCTCAGTATATAACCGACTTTTCATTATGTATTTAGGCTTTTCACTCATTGTCGTGTATGACACACAGACGCGCTCGCGCCCACACACACACACACACACACACACACACACACACACACACACACACACACACACACACACACACACACATTTTTATGGAAAAAAAAATGTTCCTTGAATTCAAAATATTCTGTTCTACCCAATAATTCAATACGATAGCTTACCGGAAATACTTTTTGTCAACCCCTAAAGGAAAAAAATGCATTTTTAAAAGATGTCTGTATGTGGGCGTGCGTGCGTATGACTTTAAAAAAAAGAGAAGTCGATAAATTTTTATTTAGGAAGTAAACTTTTGGCTAAAGAAAATTTTCGCTTCATAAAAATATATTTTTAAAATTACCTTTAATTTTTGTTGTCACATCGCGAGTTTTGTTTTGATCTAATTCGCTGGCAGTAGTTTTTCTTTCATTCCCATATTCAAACTTCAGCGTCTGCGAAGGATAGCCAATGGTTCTCATTAAAGACAAATTTCTTTTATAGTAATTGAACCCAGAATCGCTGGGACGCTAACCACTTGACAATAGAGCCAGTATTCTGTTCCATTTTAAAAGCACATAATTGTTATCATCTGAATGATAGAAATATTTTGATACACACTCTAGTGATTCCAGTCATGGAACTCAATTGACCCTTGCAATTCAAATCTATACATAAAACAGTTTTCTGCAGATTTTTAAAGGAAATCATAAAGTAAGTTCATGTAATTTCATATACTAACTCTGTGAGAAATAGAATATTTAAACCCAAATAATTATTTTCAAAGCAGGCCATAGTTGCGCCGGTTTGAAAGACAAAAGAATTCCAACAATTTTGTTGATTCCATGTGGAATATTTCAAGTGATACCGACTTGTTCCTCATGAGAAATAACTTCTTTGTCGAAGCATCCCTAATTAACGAGGGGAAGATTTAACAGTATTTTGTAAAATACAACACTCTGAAAAGGGCTTTGCTTATTATTGATGTGTGAAAAGCAGGTATTCGTGGTTGAAGTAATAAACTATTTATGCTTTCATAAAGATACTTAATGAAGCTTGGAATTCCTCGTTTTCGGTTTGAAATTTGAAAACGAACATCTATAATTAAATTTAGGAAGCAATTGTTAGACCGTAAAGAATGCAGGAGGTGATGTATATTTTCCACTTAAGTTCGTTGTTATGCTTTTCTCTTTCAGAGAGTTCAGAGACATTTAAACAAATTTATATATAGGCCACGTATTTATGGCAGTAGCAGTTCACCGCTTGTAATAAAAGTAGCATAGTCGTTAACTTTAATATGTGTGGTATTAAAATTACCGGAGATAAACATTACAAAGCACAATTTTCTGAAATGTCAGATAAGATGATAAAAAGCTAATACCCAAACTGTGGCACAAAGTAATAAGAAATCAATATTTACCCTGAAGAACCCTTCTTAGATGAACTTTAGCAGCCCGTATCCACCGTGAGAACACGACAGAGTTCGCGAAGTTGGCATTACTGATGCTCTGTCTCTCCTCTCTGCTGACGTGAGAAATCACAATGATAAATGTGGCTAGATATAAGTGATTGATGTTTGCCTTAAAGACGGTTTGAACAGCTAAGTTTATTAGAACCAAAGTTTACAGAATTCTAATGAGTAATGACACATTATTATGCGTAAAGTAATGATACTGTTCATCTCATACAGAACCTCCTGAAACTCGCTCTCGATGGATCTACATACATAAGCCGTGTTGTAATACAAAGGTTACACCGTAGAGCCGCGATGTGATTTTCGGTAGGATTACAGCAACTGATGATTGTACTGCATTACAGCTCTAGGTTCATTGTAGTTTTTTTCTTTTATTTTTTACGGCCATATAGCTTTTTTTGTTACTTGACTCTTTGTATAAGTGTCTTAAGTAATCATTTTAAATATCTCTAAGGAAAGAAGGAGTATTTAACAAGTGTATTATAAATTTATTTTATTTTTATGTTTATATTTTTTCTTTTACTTCTTTTTATTTTTTTTTTTACTTTTTTATTTTATTTATTTTTAAGACGGGTACCGGGTAAGTCATTTAGAAAATTTCTTGTTTTCTTGCCTTGTAGTGTGAGACAATATGAAGGGTTCTATTTGCTTAAATCGTTATTAGCTCTGCATTTGTCCCAAGTGATAAATGGATGGTTCCAGAGAACGCAAGGTTTTCTTCCATATATAGGTCCATCTCTGCTTGTTTAAAAATATACGTAGGTGCTTTCCTAACCCAGTGTCTACTCGCCGTACTTTCAGCAGCCAATGTAGTGTACCAGCAACCAACCACACTGCAAAATTATGAAATTTCATGTCTTTGAAACGAAACTCCAGTTGTACCAGCTGTGGTACTGAACGTAAGTATTCTTCTGGGCGAAGTTTATGTAATGCGTCTCGGAGAGAGGTCCAAATAAAGTCAGCCCGCTGACAGTTGTACAAGCGATGCTCAAGTGTATCATCTTCCACACTTCCGTTTCATTAACAACTTCATAAACAGCTTCTCTCCAGATGGATGGAAGGTTACAGTTGGTTGCATTGGCCCAAACGCATTTCCAATCCCGACTGTATTTTGTTTCCACATTAGGTCGTTGAAAACCTGGCTCCATCAAGTGACGATAGAGGTTCTTGGTAGTCAGAAACTTCTCCAGTGGCTTCCCGGAATTTTCAAGAGCACGAAGCTTGGCGACCAAACGATGAAATTCCCGTGTCGGTCTCTCCATGGTATGTAACTGGTCATACCAAAACTACTTGTCAATCGGAGACTCACTGCCAAGTAACGAGGACAATAATGTCTTTCCCAACAGCGCCATACACTTGTTGTCAACATCCACTAGACCACAACCACATTTCTTTAGAGGAAGACGCAATTGCGGGCGAGCAACTCGATAATGTGTTTGTGATCACTCTCTTCACCTAGTCATTGAGGCTCGAAATCAATTTTATTCGCCTAGTGCTTCTGCAGAGGCGTATGTCTCGCGTGTCGAAGAAGTTGCCTACCAAGCCCGGCTGGCGTTCGTCTTGAACATAAGAACTTTCCTCGTCGTAGCTGGCGAATGAATGAATAATTTACTCGCGCAATTTCTGTTTTTACAATCTTTTACATTATTCCTTACAATTGTTTACCTATCCCATTCATCTATTACCTTTTTGTTACTTTGGCTTACATGAGGCCCTGACCTTCTATTCTGCTAGGTAGCTGTTAACTTCCATGTCTCCTTGTTACTTAATTAGCCCCTTTTCTCCTGCCCCCTATCTTCCTTTCTTATATTGTTTATATTTCTTGTCCATTTTTCTTTTACTTTCTATAATAACTCACCAATACTTCTTACCTTCTTTTACTCCTTTCCTTTTGACATTTTATAGCTATTATAGTCTTCTCTACTTTCTCCCATTTTTCCTTCCAAACATTTTTTCTCCTTGCATTCTTTTACATCGTGTACTATGCTTTCTTCTCCACCACACAGTTCACAAATTCCCTTTTCCTTACCTCTTATCCCTCTTAGGAATATTCTTCCTGTTCTCATCCAAGCTAGCCCTTCTCTCTCTTGCCTATTGCAGTTAGCTGGCGAATGTATCGCTCGACAGAGCGTTGAAGCGTATTGACCTTCAAGTGACCAGCGCTGTGATCGTCTCTTATTGGGTCTTATCTGGTCGATTAGAAGAGTGAAATATTAGTAAGTTGATGTACAATAAGTTATGAAACACAAATAGAGCGATTGGAAGCTGCGTGTGTCTATATGATATGTATGACACTTCTCGCTTTGCCATGTAGTAATTCACTTTTGCAAATGTAAACAAATATTTACCCGTGCGTAACGAATGGATATGGGTCGAGTTATGCAACAGAAATTAACAACTTGATTATTTTACTCTATTGTACTCTTTTGTGTGTGGCATTGTAAGATACATTATTAAGCCTACGCTTTATGTTTAATGTCACTTTCGTATTACGAGGCGTGTCCGTAAAATAAGGTCTCCAAGGCGCTGTGGCCCTGAGGAACGCTATTTCGCAATATCTGGAAACACTGGCATGTAGCTTGGTTTCACCCCTTCAAATTCCCTCCACAGAGAACCCGTTGCAATCATTAGTCTGGGCTGGGAAGCCGTTTGCGTTGGAGCTTCCTATCACTTCCGCCGCCAAGTGCAAGTTGCGTGTAGTGATCCGTTTTTTTAAGTGCCAAGGGTACTACGTCCAATGAAATTCATCGTCTGTTATGCTAATTTAATGGGCCACAGTGTATGGACGTCAAAAACGTGCGAAAATGGGTCAGAGAGGTACAGACGTCCATGACGAACAGCGTTCTGGTCGGCCTTCGACTTCAGCCGAAACAATTGCAAAAGTAGAGCAAGAAATGTTTAAAGATCGGCGTGTGACAGTTCGCGAGCTGTGCGAACTTATCCCTGAAGTCGGTATGACTACGACTGACAAGATTTTGACCGAACATTTGCATTATCGCAAGGTGTGTGCGAGGTGGTTCCCCAAAATGCTCACCGAACACTATAAACGGCAACGTGTTGAAGCCATCCCCCCACAGTCCAGACTTAGCACCTAGTGATTATCATCTGTTTCCTGAGTTGAAGTCACACCTGGGTGGAACACATTTCTAGACCGACGATGATTTGAAAAACGAGGTTGAGCGCTATCTGTGCAATTTGGCGGGAGAGTGCTATGACAAGGGTATACAAAAACTGCCATAGCGCATGAAAAGTGCATCGATGGCATTTGATTACGTTGAAAAATAGCTGTAAGTTCCGAATTTCATTCAATGTAACATTAATTGACAATAAACTAGTTTTCTATATTAAATAAAATTGGAGAGCTTATTTTACGGACACGGATCGTACTATTTGTTGGATTAAGTAGCCTGCCTACTAGGCAACTTCTCCATCATACACGTACTATGTCACTCTTTCCCTTAGAGCTGACACTCCCTTCAAAAACTGTCTCTAAATAAGACATCAACACAGGCTTTCAAATTAACTCAATATGCTATACTATACTACAGGATGTCCTACGTAAAACGGACACCCCTCATTACATTATATTAATGTAGTATCTTCTGTGACTTAACCACAAGAGAATGGGGTCTAAGAAACCATCAGCGATCTAAGAGTCAGTTGCAATAACTCATTTCCTTTGTATTGTTGTAGGTCGTGCATTACACTGACACGAAATGGTCGATTATCGAAATCGTTCATTAGCACACGATGTTATGTTGTAGGTACAAGATAGAGAGACTTGCTGACACAATCTCCTTGGGGCTTCTCGTTATGTTCGAATTCTTTCGACTAACAGTGGGGTTCTCACTATTGGACGCCTGTTCTTCATATTCATGATGGAACTTTTAGCTCTCCATTTCTTGTACACATCTTGAATTGTGCTCTTCTCTAGGGGGTATTTATCCCCAAATATTTCCTTAATGGAGCCAATTCTTATATAAAATTCCACTATACTGATTCTTTTTCAATTTAGAACTGCACTACTTCTCTATCAATATTCCACGATGTTTAAGATAAATTCCTGTCAAACTAAAATATGCAACTCCAACAATGAGTCACGCAGTGTATCCAACATTATTTATAAGCAAACAGGCGCCAAATATGAACACAGTGGGCTAGGTGCAGTGAGACTAAAGACGTATCGGATGATTTTATGCGAGACACCCTGTACTACTACTACTACTACTACTACTACTACTACTACTACTACTACTACTACTACTACTACTACTACTACTACTGCTGCTGCTGCTGCTGCTGCTGCTGCTAGTACTACTACTACTTCTACTACTGATGGTGATTTTTTTGTAATTTACGTCCTCCAACGTTAAGTCATATCGGACGATGAATGGAATGGGTGAAATGATGCTCAAATGTGTCCAGGGTCCATAGAGCTTAGAGTTACCCGACATTCGTCTTTCAGGATAAGGGAAAACCTCGGAAAACCTTACCCAGTTAACTCACCCTGACCAAGATTCGAACTCGGGACCTCTTGTACGTGAGGCAGACATGCTACCACCACGCTACCGAGGCGGGCACTGATGATGATGATGATGATGATGATGATGATGATGATGATGATCATGATGATGATGATGACACGTTTACGCGTTTTTCTGTGCGCATCCTACTAGAAAACACGATGGTCGGCTTATAAGTCCCGGGTCTAACAATACAAAAAAAAAGTTAAAAAGTTTTTTCTTTATTTCTTAATATAATCTCCAGAAAGGCTAATACATTTGTCATATCGGTGTTCTAATTTGATTAAACCATCTCTGTAGTACGATTTATCAATGTCCTCAAAATAGCTGTTTACCTCATCAATGACCTCGTTGCTGTGAAATCTTCGTCCTTCAAGATATTTTTTTTAAGGTTTAGGAACAGGTGGTAGTCACTGAGTGCTAGATCTGGCGAATAGGTAGGATGTTCAAACAATTCGAACTTTAATTCACACATTTTCCCACTGCAATCACTGAACGATGGGCCGGAGCATTGTCGTGAAGAAACAATATTTCTCTTTGCCAAGTGACGTATTTTTCTATTCACCTCATCACTCAAACATTGCAGTAAGCTGGCACAGTAGTCACCAGTGATACTTCTAACCTTTCCTAAGTAATCAATAAAAATAATTCCCTATGAATCCCAGAAAACACTCGTCATAACATTGTTAGCTGACAAAACTGATTTTGCCCTATTAGGAGTTGGCTCTCCTGGCACACTCCTGTGTTCTGACTGTGATTTACTTTCTGAGATGTAATGATGTATCCAAGATTTACGGCAGAGCTCAAAATTCTTAACATAAAGATTTTCTTTGCAACTTTTGATCAGGTGTCAAAAAACGCGGAACCCATCTTGCACAGACCTTGTGAAAGCCCAAAACATTACTTAAAATATTACCTGCATATTCTTTTGATACTTTTACAGCCTCTGCTATCTCAAACAACTTTAATCTGCGGTCTTCCGGTACTAAACAATTAATTTTTTAATGATCTCTGTAGTTGTGACTTCAACAGGGCTTCGAGAGCGAGGCTCATCACTAGTGCTCGTACGTGTCATTTTAAACTCTGCAACCCATCTTTTAATTATTGTATATGAAGAGGCAGAGTCTTTCAATGCACTGTATATTTTTTCCTTGATTTCTTTATGGCTTAAGACTTTCAAATGGGAGCCTTTAACCACTACTAGTTTTTCCAAGTACTCCAATTTCGTAAAACCTCTACACTTGTCTTGTTTAAAATGCTGTCACTCAGAAATAAACAAACTATAGTCGCGACTGGCAGCGAGGTACACAAAGGGTTCGGCCGGAGAGATAAGGGACAGATAGTGCAATTGGGAGATAAAAGCTTGCCGAAACAGATAAAGATACAGATAGCTGACTGGAAGTTTTGATCTAGTAGTATGAGTAGAGGTATTTAAGGAAGCAGCGTTAGTCATAAACAAAGTGTAATCAGAACTGAATTGTGTGTGCTGTGAACGCTTTTGTTTGTGGACGGCGACCTTGGAAGATTTTAATTGTGTATGTAACGTAATTCTGCTACTGTAAGGGTGACCAAAGTGTTTCTACGGAAATAAAGAACACTTCGAATTTCTGAAAATTGTACTTTTAATTCTACGAACCTACAAACTCACACTTAACCTGTAGCTATGAATGCAAGCTAGGATAAACTTAACTATATGATGCTATCCGTCAAACTGGCCCAGTGGTGCCATCTCTATGTGTGACCCGGGACTATTCAGCCAACCCTCATATTCTTTACAAAGCTCATTCTTCTATTTATTCTGTATTAATCGAGTTAAACATTTACAGAAAGGATTTTATTGCGCATTCTTTGCAGGTGTAAGAGAAATACAGTAGGCTTAAGTGATAGTGTGATCCCTTACTATGTGACGGCTTTGAAATTCTATGTTTTCATAATCACAAAGAAGAAGGAAACAAAACAAATAGCGGCTTAGCAATTTAAAATAAAATAGCGAGAGAATTTTTTAAGAAAATCAAAACATTTTCCATCTAAAGGCTTGGTCGTGGTGATGGTATTATTTCTTTTTAATCTCCATGGCTCACTGTTGGAGTAGAGCTTAAATACAAGGTTTGGTGTTTATCGGTATTTCGTTTCAACTCACTGATTATAAATTTACGAAGCAGGCATGCAACGTCGGTAAGAACCTTTTAACTACCGTTCTCACCTTTACGCCACTAGCAGCAAATGTCATGCGTTGAGTTTACAACGCTGTTGAGTCGCTTTAAATGTGAATTTTCATTTTCGTGGAAATGCCAAAGGCTGCGTCACAGCTGACTGGTGATGAAAAGGAACTCGCTGTGTCAAATTCATCGACACTTTTTTTTTTCATTGCTGTTTTCATTGAAGAGCTTTAATAAACCACAATGGAAATTTTGCGTTCCAATAACAATCGTTACAAAAAATAAATGTGTATGTTTTAACGCCCAATAGTAGCAAAAGCACTTTAACATTGTTTAAAACATACTGCATTGTCGTTATAGTAAACTCCGGTAGACAAAAATGCATTTTATTTTGCGTCGTTCACTAAATTTGTCTAGCCATTCTCTGTTATTTTTGTATTTCTTGTACGAGAGCTGTTCAAAAAAGAATAATTACAATTTTGTTTTGACCACGTACCTTTACTCATCCTCATAATTTTGATGGTCCTTCCCAAAATAGTCTCCTCTGAACGCGATGCCCTTGTCCCAGCGTTTCTGCCAGTCTTCAAAGACATGCTGGAAAACATTTTTGAGAGATCCTTCAAAATCGCCTCCGCAGCCTTCACCACTGCTTCTCATAATAGATAATGCCTTCCATGAAGGCGTTTCTTCAAGTTAGGGAATATAAAAAGTCACATGGGGGTTAATACGGACTATAGGGAGGGTGAGGGATGCACTTCGCGTTGATTTTAGCAAGATATTCAGCAACAACATTGGCAATATGCCACCGCGCATTATCGTAGTGCAGCATCCAGCCTGCTTCACGGAAATGTGGTCTTTCGCGCCTGGTATAGACTTGCAATGTTTTCAGGACATCCCTGTAGTATTGTCCAGTTACTGATGTGTGTGCAGGTACAACATGCTGATAAACCATTCCATGAATATCAAAGAATGAGATGACTATAACTTTCCCAGCAGAAGCAATCACTTTTGCTTTTTTTGGGGGTTGATGATGAAGGCGATTTCCACACTGAGCTTTGCTGTTTGCTCTCAGAATCAAAATGATTTAGCCAAGTTTCATCAGCAGTGATTACGTTTGAAAGAAACTCCGGTTCCTCCTCTAATATCAACTTCAACTACATTCACACCTATAACCCATCATACACAAACACGTCTCATGTGTAATGTTTCTGTCACCAACGTTTGGGTAGCACCCAATGAAATGTTCAGTATTTCAGAAAGTGATCTTAAGGTAATTCGTCGATCCTCTCTCACAATGGCAGCAACAGTGTTGATGTTTTCTTCCGTAAGAGCATTACCTGGAGCAGTGGGTCCACCTTCCTTTGAAATTGATTGTTTCCCCTCTTTAAACATTTTAAACCACCTTCGAGCTGTGCTGTAGGGAAGAAAAGACTCTCCATAGGCCTCCTGCAACATTGTATAGGCCTCAACTGAAGATTTGTTGAGACGAAAGCGGAATTTCAAAGCCACATATTGTTCCTCACATGTTACCTCCATTGCAGCGGTAGGCGGTACTGAACATGTGTGAACTTGCCGGGTTCTCACAGACGGGAACCAGGAGTACCAACAATGAAACCACTACGGCGTGTTTGTTTTACATTAAGTTAACAGAATATAATAAGATTGAAGTTTAGTGCGAAAAATAATGATCGTAAAAAAATTGTGAACATTCTTTACAATATGTATAAAAGTTAGGTATCAATGTTTGTGCATCAGGTAGTCTAAGTTGACATTTTAAGTTCCGATCCAAGAATTGTATTCTGCAGCGGTTTTTGTTTAATTTCATTACTGAAAAAAGAATTGTTTGCATATATTTTTGGATCCGAACATAGAAAACGAGCTGCATTTCTATGTAGTCGAGGAAATGTATTTCTAGGAAAATGTCAATAGAAATCACTCAAACTAATTCTATTTTGGAATTTATTTTTCATTTCACGATTGCATTGTAAATCGATAAGTTGAAGTTGCACCTCAGATGGAACATTATCAGCATCTGTAGAATAAGGCTCAGCAAATATTTGGAAAATCGGCTCTAATTGTACCACGTCTTGAAACCTTTTCTGAAATTTTTGGTTCAACTCTCTTAATGTTTGAACATATTCTTGTAAGTCCATGACCTGAACAAACTGCTGAACTGTTGAGAGCTTTGGGAAATGTACCAAGTTCTTGGAGGTTAACTGCCTTTCCCATAAGGTTAGTTACATTTTGAATGCTCTGATAATGTCACTTTCCATAAAGAAGAAACACTCTTCCCACGAAGGCATAAATGTAGGAGTAGATGTCCTGCGTGTCACATTATATTCTCCAGCCGACATTATGTTTTCGAAAACAAACCACGAGAGACGAGACAACACTGCTTGTCTCACACTGAAGTAGGCCACGCCGTGGCTCAGTGGTTACACCTCTTGGCTCTCACCAAAGCGGCCCGGGTTCGATCCCAGGCGACCGCAAAGTGAGATTTGTGGTGGACAACACGGCGTTCGGGCGGGTTTTCTCCGGTACCTCCGGTTTCCCCCGCCATCTCATGCATCATCACTGTCACCGCCTGCGGTGCCGTATGTAGTAAAAGCGGGCGCTAAACACTACACCACCAGCATCACACTGAAGTCGCACGGCACTCATGGCAGTGCACAGTGCTACGTCATTTGCTCTAGCCCAAAATCGATCCACTTGGTGACCGCTGGCGTAGATAGTAGCGTGTCTGCCTCACGTTCAAGAGTTTCCGAGTTCGCATCTCGGTCAGGGTTTGTTACCTGAATAAGCTTTTCTCCCGGAGTTTCTCTTACCCTGAAAGACGAATGCCGGGTAACTTCTTAGCTCCATGGACCCCGGACTCATTTGAGCGTCATTTCACCCATTTCATTCATCGTCCGATATGACTTAACGTTGGAGGACATAAAGTACAAAAAAAGCACTCACGCTGGAACAGCAGCTCCGGGGATCACTCAGGTTTTTGCCGCTAGTAGCGCTAGTGTTGTGCCAGAACCAGTGCTATCATGACAAATCTAAACTTGGCAGGGATGACGTCATTTTCCAGTGCTTTCTCCTTAATGGATGTAACGAAGGTGGTGAAAATGTCATTTGATATCCTGTAAGGGGAAGTCGACGAGATGGCACACTGTAAGGGGACAAATCCGCAAAGAGGTATGCTGCAACATCTTTGAAATATAGGATTTACACAAAATATACCTATGTGTAAAGCCAATACTTACTTTTAGGTTATTATTATTATTATTATTATTATTATTATTATTATTATTATTATTATTATTATTATTATTATTATTATTATTATTATTATTATTATTATTATTATTATTATTATTATTATTATTATTATTATTATTATTATTATTATTATTATTATTATTATTATTATTATTATTATTATTATTATTATTATTATTATTATTATTATTATTATTATTATTATTATTATTATTATTATTATTATTATTATTATTATTATTATTATTATTATATTTTATGGCATATTTTATTATATCGCCTTCAGTTACCTTGCCTGTTCTCAAATACCGCCCATAAATATAAACAATAACCACGAGAGGTAAGTCTCGGCTACAGGAGGAAGTATATGAACGAATGGAAGAAGCTTTGTGCTTGTTATAGGTCAGATGTTTGGTAGGGAGAAAGGGAAGACTTCAAAACGCGAATCATTAGCCCAGTGGATCTGGATGCTGTGGAGATCAAGGAGGTTTTACTACTTAAGGACGGAGTGGTTTTCCTGCCCGGGGAGTAAACACGGTCTAAATTCATTAGCGCGGTACACCATTTCAATTTTCAGTAACCCACGAGACACGCAACATTTTAAGCGGAATGATTTCCTCGGGGAAAAAGAATACTGATAACATCTGCTGATCATATGGCTGGAGATACTTCTGCTAATTGCTGTTCGTGGTCGTGTCACTTGTATGAGGCGGACGATCGGAAAGTAATATTGTAATGCCGTATTACACAGATCTTCCGTCAGATGTTCGAGTTCTTGGATTCAGAATAAAGAGAACAACAAAGTGTAACAGTCTTATGTCTTCCATTCGCCTAACTTTCTCTACCCACTATTTATGTATCTGTTCTACAAACTATTCTTACAGAAACTTATTTTCCCATCTGCTTGATGTTAATCGAGATAAAGGTCGTAGTTATGGTTCATTACACATTCCAACGTAGGTGCAAAGGGAATACAGGAGTTCGAAGCATTCAGATGTTTCTAACTCCAATCGCTGTATGCTAGCTTCGAAATTCTACGTTTTGTGTGACCATGACAACTGCACGAATAACAGTTGACATTTCGAAAAATTATAAATGGTTGAATCAATAAGAAAAATGTTTCTGAAGTGATAGCTCAACAAAAACCTTTAGGTATGTACACAAACCGCGTGTTTTAACAATATATGTATTTTCCCTACTGATTACTAATACAAACATTAATTCAGAAGCAAGAGAACTTCAAGACATTCATTGAAAGTCTTTATTCATACATTTTATTAGTCTTTTAAATATCTTTAACATGGGGTATTAGATCAAAATGTTTAAACGATTGTTCACGTGATTTTCGCTATAACGAATTCACATTCGTTATAGTTTCTATTGTGGCGTTTTAATGTGTGATTCTGCACCATGTTGCGGCGACATTTTGTAAAATAATTCAATGTACGATATTTTGTCGATCGTAATAAGTGAAGAAGTTTTATTTTGTGTTGATTAATTTTGTTCTAAGTTACTTTAAAAGACGAATTTCTAGGTGTAACATGAAGATTCTTATCACGGCGTCGTCTCGGAGAGATACGAAATACATTACTGGATTTTTAAAAGTATATGTGGATTTTAATTCTTGATTAAATTGACACAAAACGTTATGACACAAATGAACTTATAATATCTCCAATGTATTCATTCTCCAAGTGTGCCCGCCTCGGTAGCGGAGATGGTAGCGTGTCTGCCTCACGTTCAAGAGGTCCCGAGTTCGAATCTCGGAGAGGGTGAGTTACCTGGATAAGGTTTTTGCGGGGTTTTCCCTTATCCTGAAAGACGAATGTTGGGTAACTCTAAGCTCTAAGGACCCTGGGTTCATTTGAGCGACACTTCACCTATTTGATTCACCGTCCGATATGACTTAACGTTCTACACTAAATAAACTATTAAATATTGGAGAGAACATTACATCGTTCCCAATGAAGAATAATCAAATATATAAAATAAAATAAAAAAATAAAAAGAAGAAAAAACAAAAAAGAAAAGAAAACGAACGTATTGTTTTTTAATAATATTAAATACGAGTTTAAAAAAAGCTTTGGAGGACAAAAATTACAAAAAGGAGTGAAAGAAAGAAAGAAAGAAAGAAAGAAAGAGTGAAAGAAGGAAAGAAAGAAAGAAAGAAAAGAAAAGAAAAAACTCTCCAAGTTCCTTCTCTGCAACCATTAAGCTAAAACTTTCACGTCCATTCTCTACGCGTCCTTGTACGAAGATTAATCTCTTAACACAATTATTTTGTTAAATTCTTATAGTCTTTACATTTATTTTTATTTACACTTATATTTACATTTATTTTTGCATTTATATTTATTTTACACTTATATTTATATTTACTGTAGTCTTTTATTAAATTCTTATAGTCTTCTCTTTGACGATCAAAGTCATTCTCTCGCTTCTTGCGAGGAAGATTATTGACTTTTTTCTTGTCCACCATAGCAACCACGTGTTTCTTCTACGTCATTTGTAGCAACCTAAGCAAAACGTCTTATTTGTTTTCAAAACTTCATTTCTTAAACTTAATTCAAATACTATAATACTTCGAAAATTTAAATAATTTTAAGCTTTAAATAACATCATAAAACAAATAAATAATATTGATTTTCTCTTTCAAGGCTGAATCCAAGAGCAACTGTTAAAATATATTGCGATCCATATAAACCTGAACCATGGATCATTGGTCCCATTTTCTTTGTTACGACTGTAGACACTGAAGTTTATATGGGTATCTTCAAGACATTTCTGGAGCTGCTGGATGATATCGAATTGAGAGGTTATTTCCAGCAAGATGGAACAACGTGTCAAGCATCTTCCCGCATTCGGGAGGCCCGGATTCGATTCCCGTGGCCGTCCTACTTTACCCATGGGTTTTTTCGGGGTTTTCCCGGGTCACTAGACGAATGCTGGGTAGGTTAATTACATCCGCTGAATTTCCTGTCCCTCCATTTCATATCCATTATCATTTTACATCATCTCTCATCTGATGGTCTCTTTCAGGGTATAAGTGTCGGCTGGAGTCTCGGTGGTGCATGACAGGATGATATGCTCTGAGGAAAATTACTTCTACCTCTGGTAGGCCGGCTGCCGGCCCCAACTCCTCTGCTGCGACCATTTCGTGACCGCCAGCCAGGGACCTTTGAGACTCGGCTGCTGGGCTCGTTGCCGTCCCGCTGTAGGCGAGCGAGTTCGTTGTCCTGGTCTGTCGGGGGAAGTCTCTATCCAAGTAAACTGTAGGGACCCTGCCCTATGTACCGTAGTGGCTCCTTGGGTCGCACGCCATCTGTCTCCTTTGCCTTATCCTTCCTCCCGGGGATGCCCCACTTGGGGGCATAGGAACAATGGTGGTCTACGTACTGAATGAATGAAATTCATTTCTCCGTAATGAAATCCTAATCTCATACATCTAATGACACCATGGAACTTGTAACCAGTTTCTTTGATAATCGAATAATCTTAAAAGATCTGTGCCCCCCCCCCAGAACCCCTGATCTAACCTCACCGGATTTTTTCTTGTGGGGGTATCTAAAAAATACATTGTACAAGAATAAGCCATGGACAATTAATGTTCTCAAGGAGTTCATTCGAACCGAAATGAGTAATATTGGCGAGGATACTCTCCGTAAAACTTAAGAGAATATGGTGAGACGAGTACAAACATGTATAGATGCTCGTGGAGGACACTTGCAATATTTTCTCTGAGATTTAAATACTATAATTTTTATTCTATAATTTTATAATATTTAAAATTGTACATCAAAATAAAGGTTATTTCTAGTACATGTGAAATACAGATTTTATTTATGATATGAATGTATCAAACATGATGTTTTAATCAAAGTTGTAAGAGCCGTTTTCTGTGAACCACGGATCTTCTGGTTACCGTCCAGCCGCTCTAAACCATAGAGCTACTATGACTAACGTGCCGATATGACATTAAATTCTCCAACTGACTCGTGTTTCTCCCGGTAAACCACTAGGAGTTCTCATAAATACATGAGACAACTGCCTTAATGGCGACTTACTATGCTGTAAGTACTTTAAGGCCCGGGCTTTATAGTTCGGACCACTATTAGGTACAATTAATGGAAATTAATTGTTCTTTCACACTAGCCGTGCGTAGGACGCACTATGAAAAGGTAGAGCCAGACTGAAAAATTCAGTGTCATAGCCGGGATTTGAACCACGGATCTTCTGGTCTCCGTCCAGCCGCTCTACACCCTTGAGCTACTATGTTCAACGTGCCGACATGACATTAAATTCTCCAACTGACTCGTGTTTTTTCCGATAAACCACTAGGAGTTCTCATAAACACATGAGACAACTGCCTTAATGGCAATTTACTATGCTGTAAGTACTGTAAGGCCCGAGCTTTATAGGTCGGGCCACTGTTAGGTACAATTAATACAAATTAATTGTTCTTTCATACTAGCCGTGTGTAGGACGCACTATGAAGGAGTAGAGTCAGACTGAGAAATACGAGTCAGTTGGAGAATTTAATGTCATGTCGGCACGTTGGGCATAGTAGCTCACTGGTTTGAGTGGCTGGACGGAGATCAGAAGATGCGTGGTTCAAATCTCTGCTTTGGCATTGAATTCTTCAGTCTGACTCTACCCCTTTCAGTGAACTAAATTGTATACCATAAAGAAATTTCTTAAAAATCTCCGTGTCAAGTGTGAAGTTAAATACCTAGTTTGTTGTTTATGCTGTTCCCACACTGACACATACACCTACAGATGAATGTTACAAACACCGTTTTTTATATATTTGCAGTTAATCTCGATATCAAAATGTTGGTTGGTACGTAATATTCTTTTTACTGTTGATAAGCTAAAGATATCTTTGTTTCTTATATGCAGCTCTTTGATATGCAAAGTGCGTACTTTAACAGATTGTATAGTTTTTCAAGAAGATACCTTTTCTATCTGAGTACATGATATTCTAGAGAGAATGGCTGACTGCTGGAGTTTGGAATTGAATTTTTCATGGCTCTATTGGGAGAGATAGGCCAATACGAAGCAGCATTATCTTTAATCTACTTCATTTCTGCCAAGGATTATCTTTAATCTGGATAAAGCCTCTCGCTTTTTTCCCCTGCCTCTGTCCTGAACATCGCCCATGTGCAAACAAAAGACGGTCTCCCAGAGGAGTTGTGTCGTATAGTCCACAAAGTGTTCAGGCCACCATTAATCCCCCATTCCTGCAGGTGTTAGAGGAACTATGTAAGCCATTTATACTGCACCACAAAGCTCGTTTACTGCTTACAGTTCAGTGGAGCCAACTTCTAAGTGGATATGCACCAAAAGTTACCGTTTATTGCGGCTGGTGTTAGCAAAACGTGCATAAAAGTTGAATAGCGCCCTCACCTCTGCTTCCATGGTAACTAGATATAAGAAAGACAATCATTTTAATTCTTAGTTATGGTTAAGTTGACAAAGATTTATGTGATTTTATCCAATACACAGAAACACACTACATATTCACCCTTGGAAATAAATAGACTGTAGAAGCGTATATATTTCTAAGTACACGTCGTTTCCACGGCCGCTTAACAATGGCGTTCTGGATCACGTCTCTTTAGCTTCGTACTACTGAATCCTCTCATAATTGAGTTTCAGTTACCAAACGGGCAATGATAGCCAAGCGGTTATAGACAAGTATGTAGGAGCTAGACCTACAAAGATTTAAATCCCAGACAGTTTGATGTTTTAGTGTAGAAATACGATTTGTATTACCCACATTGTAGTAGGAGGTACGTCCAGAAAGTAGGTTCTGTTTGGTAATAAAATTAAATTGTGTACAGATACAGAAAAACTATTTATTGCACAATATTCTAAAAATCTTAAGCTACATTTCCACATAACTGCCAAAATTTTGCAGGCATTTGTCATAGCGAGGCACAAGGTTTTGTATACCTTCTTCATAGAAGTTTGCCGGCTGTGTCTTCAACCAGTTGGAAACATTTTATTTCAGCTCTTCGTCATTGTTGAAGTGTTTACCTCCAAGGAAAGATTTGGTATGCAAAAACAGATGAAAGTCGCTAGGAGCGAGATCTGGGCTGTACGGTGGGTGGTCAAACACGTCCCAGCCAAATCCCTGTAGAATGTTTCTCGTCACATTTGCATTGTGTGGTCGTGCGTTGTGAAGAAACACAACACCTTTTGACAGCCGATAAATTTCAATTGGTTTCACTTTCCTAGCATTCAGAAAACGAATCACAGATCTGATTTCACAAGCGGCGGGATTTTCAATCAACACCGACATTATAATCAAGCACAACAAAGCACAACTGGCTGACAGTGATCTCACAATGGCGCACGTTTCTTCTTAATACAGAGCGTCTACCGTGCATGTGCGGAACTGCGATCGCAGCGCTGCAGCGGAGATAAATTGAAACAGAACTTACTTTCTGGACGCCCCTTGTATAACCTCCACTTGCTAACGGTTTTTTCCCCTTTTTTGATAGTCAACAGGAAAAATTCAATGCCACGGCCGGGATTTGAACCACAGGGCTCCTGGTTTCCCTCCAGTCGCTCTAACCCATTGATCTACCATGGCCAATATGCCGTCCTTACATTAAATTCTCCATTTGACTCGTATACTTCCCCGGTAGAGCACTAGGGGCTCTCGCATTCACATACACCGTTTGTGGCGACTTAGCATCGTAAGTACTTCAGACCCAAGCTTCATCATTTAACTCTTATTATTTAATTGATGAAAATCAATCATTTCTTCACACTAGCCGTATATAATTAACTAAAATAATAAGAGTTAAAAGATGAAGCCTTGGACTCAAGTACTTACGATAGTAAGTCGCCACAAACGGTGTATCTTGGATACGAGAGCCCCTAGTGGTCTACCGGGATATACGAGTCAAATGGAGAATTTAATGTCATGACGGCAAGTTGGCCATGGTAGCTCAATGGGTTGGAGCATCTGGACGGAAATCAGGAGATCCGTGGCTATATGGCTAGTGTGAAGAAATGATTGATTTCCATCAATTAACTAAAATGCTAAGGTTTACTTTATTTTATGGCTTTTATGCTCACACAAAAACTGTAACACTCTACTCTGTTTTCTAAACTGAATGAAATAAATAAATGTGTTATTTCTATATGTGAAATAAACTAAAATTGTAAACTAACCTAGTATCAAGTGTGTAAACCCGCTGTTTCTAGTACTACCCTCATACATGGATGAGACCAAATGTGTAGTGAAATTTTCACTAGAGCATAGGTCATTATTAATAAACTTTAGATCATAAAAATTGGGTCCTGGTATTGCATATCGATTTGAGATCTCTTTCTGGTTTAGCAGGAAAAATGCGAGTCGACATGTTACCACGGTAATTTGGCCGGGAACCGAAAGATCCATGATTGAAATCCTAGCTATGATATTAAATTTTTCGGTGCAATTCTAACTTGCCAAATCACGAACTGTTTCTCTGTGAGACACGTGAAACACAATAAATATTTTCTGAAACGCTAAGTCATCTTGGGTTAAACAAGGACTGAAATCTGGTAACATATACCTAACGTTCCGGTTTTTACGTATCTAACAATGCATTTAGTGAAAGGATAGAGCCAGACTGAAAAATTCAATGCCATAGCCGGGTTTGAACCATGGATCTTCTGGTCTCCGTCCAGCCGCTCTAAATCATTGAGCTACTATGGCCAACGTGCCAAAATGACATTAAGTTCTCCAACTGACTCGTGTTTTTCCAACTAAGAGTTCTCATAAACACATGAGACAACTACCTTAATGGCGATATGCTATGCTGTAAGTACTTTAAGGCCCGGGCTTTATAGTTCGGACCACTGTTAGGTGCAATTAATGGAAATTAATTGTTCTTTCACACTAGCCGTGTGTAGGACGCACTATGAAAGGGTAGAGCCAGACTGAGCCATAGTATGAGCATTGGTTAGAGCGGCTGGCCGAGGACCAGAAGATCCGTGGTTCAAACCCGGCTATGGCATTGAATTTTTCAGTCTGGCTCTACCCCTTCATAGTGTGTCCTACGCACGGCTAGTGTGGAAGAACGATTAGTTTCCAATATATTTAGTGTTATGTACTTTTTAAATACAATCAATGCCAAAAACATTGATCTCGATTAATATAACAAGCTAATCCTGCGACAGAACAGTCTTTTCATATGAAACCTGGGACTTAAGTACTTATAGCATAGTAAGTGGCCACAAAACAGTTCTCATTTGTATGTGATATCATCAATATGAGTCAGTTGTAGAATTTAGTGCCATACTGGCATGTTGTCATGGTAGGTCAATGGTTAAGAGCAATGGGACGGACATTGGGAGTGGTTCATATCCCGGCTGTTGCCGTACACACGGCCAATGTGGAAAAACAATATTCAATATATTCTGGGCATCGCCCAACCCCTTCGTCTCCCACTTCTGTCCACCTAAAGTGTCATGAGTGGGGTGTGGTACTGGAGGGTGAGACGTGGCCATTGCTCCAATCGCCCACCTGGGTAGCGTAGATGGTAGCATGTCTGCCTCACGTTCAAGAGCTCCCGAGTTCGAATCTCGGTTAGCGTGATAAGAGTGATAAGGTTTTCCCAGGGTTTTCCCTTATCCTGAAAGACGAACGCCGGGTAACTCTAAGCTCTATGGACCCTGGGCTCATTTGAGCATCATTTCACCCATTATACCCATCGTGCGATATGACAACGTTGGAGGACGTAAATTAAAAAAAAAAACAGTTGGCCCCTAAGAGGCCTAAAGAGGACGAATGCACCTCAGACTATGTCTGCCAGCGGAAAAACATTCCGCAAACCGCTAACAGAAATCGAACCTGGGTCTCCCGCTTGATAAGCAGCAGTGCTACCGTCACGCTAAGGTGACGATGTTAAGCAACATGAAGTAGTCAGAGTAATTAATGTTTGTAAGAACAAAGTGGTAACAGAAAGAAGTGTAAACAAAGCAAGTCTTATTTCTTTACTTATTTAAGGTGTTTTAACCATGACGCTCCCTTACCTTACTAAAATACGTGAATGAGAAGAAGAAAAAGAACAACTGAGCTCTTAAAATTGTGTTTAAAGTTGGTGGAAGGGCCAGCGCTATTACTTTCCCTGCAGAACGTTAAACTTTAAAACTTCAAGGGCCATTTGTTTTACAACAGTCAACTGATCTCATAGCGGCGGCACCCTCTATCCGATTCGTTGACTCGCGTCGAAGCGTGCAACACATTTAATCGAATATTGCTCGCTGGAGCATAAACCGGGTTCGATTCCTGGCTGCGATATACCGTAATAGCTTTATCTGCTTCCACTGGAACGAACAGATTGAGAAAATAATGTGTATCCAGTCCATGAAGCATGTGGAATCGGGGAAAGTTTGTAACTTATTTTATAAACTCGAAAATTTATATACGTGTATAAACTGCCAAGGGAAAAACCTGTGTTTCTTTACTTACTGTTGTGTACTTTTATCGTCCTTCTCCAATCTATACTTACAGAAACTGATTTGTCTATCTGCTTCATATAGAACGAGGTAATGTTTGCATATTGGTCTTAAGATCACGGGTTCAAATCCGGCACAGACCTAGGTTTTTTAGTCTGATTAAAAGCGACTCTATTGTATACAATCCTGTAAGCGAACTCCTGCGGGATGAAATTTCGGGAAGCTGTCAGCGTCATATATATTCTTAAAGTTTGTAGATATAGTACAAGATAGATAAGTACAAGCGGCATAAACTTATCAGAAAACAAAACAATTTAGCACTTAAAAAGTATAAACTATTCGAAAATTTAAACCATTAACACAGAATATCTCGGGAAAAAAATATATGCTGCAGAATATACCTAGTGCTTCAACAAATTTACTGAAAAACCTAAGGAACGGAAAGGGTAGACAAAATACAGTAGCTTTGGAGTAGGAAGTTCCCAAATATGATTCCCTTTTCGCAAGTTTGGCCCGAGTTTGACCAATTATATTCTATTGTGACTTTGTGGGTTCGTGAAATGAAAAGTCCAATTTCACCACTCAAAAATGTTCTTTATTTCCACCGACTTACAGTTAAACTCTTGCCAATTACACAGAATTACGTGCTGCACACAATTGCAATTCACCAGTTCGTCCGTTACAATTTCACTTGTACTCGCGATTACATCAACTCCGATACTCATACACAGTTACGTACAGTCTTCCGTTGCACAATCTTTTCGTTCATTAACACGTCACTGACTAACTCTTACACCAAGAACTGCGACTGTCTCCTCACTCACTGACTAACTGACTACACTTCGCTCCGGCAGCCCCTTTTTATGGGAATATCGCCGCCTTCTGGCTTCCACGGGTAGGTTCCAGTAAATGAAAGATCCCGTAATTTCCAGAACACAGGTAGAAGAGAAACAGACCGCACAATCATGTTTTTTTTCCCAGCCATCCGTGTCACCACTATAAGACGGACGAGGGGAGGCGTGACTAACACGGACCTCCCCTGTCTTCCGCTCTCAGCTGCTTCCACAGGGTGTTCCAACGCCCGGGTGACACTGCTCCCTCCTCAATGCTGTTCGCCCCGAACAGCACCATCGTAACGTGCCAGGCGGTCCAGGTGTACCACCAGCATCTGCCCGGAGTCTGAGCCAGAAGTAGCGCTGCCGTAGTTTGTGAATCATACGGTTCGCTCCCAGGAGTCCTCCTGAAGTACCGGCGTGCACTTCCTCCAAGATTTCCGGGACCTTATTCCGGGGGAGTACCAACTGTTCTCTCTGCGCCTTCCCATCGGGTGACTCCCATACCCGGAACAGCACGCCCTCTCTGGTCTTCAGCGAGTCGCATTGGGCCCAGTACGACTTGTAGGTGGCGCTCCTCGGTGCGATGTCCTCCCAGGTTGGTCTCCTCCCTGCCTCCACTTCCCTCAAGAGTGGCCCCAAGTCTGCGTCCGCCAGCTGCTCCCTCCTCAGGCCTGCGCTATCCCAGCCTTCAGCAGGCACTGCCACAACTACTCGGACTGCTGCGGCACGCTCCTTCTCTTCCACTCTTGTGCACTGGCCGCACTCTACTGGACAGGGTCTTCGGGACATGGCGTCTGCGTTACCGTGGCTGTTCCCTCTACGATGTTCCGAGGTGAAGTCGTACTCCTGCAGCCTCTGGACCCAACGTGCCGTCTGGCCTTCCAGGTTCTTAAAGCTCAATAGCCAGGTTAGGGCGGAATGGTCAGTCCTCAGGTGGAATGGCTGACCGTACAGGTGCTTATGGAAGCGCTCCACGGACTTTACTACCGCCAGTAATTCTCGTCGGGTGACGCAGTAGTTCTTCTCTGCCTTGGATAGCGTCTTGCTGTAGTAGGCTATCACCCGCTCATGGCCGTCCTGGATCTGCGATAGGACACCTCCAATGCAATGGTCGCTAGCGTCGGTGTCCACAATGAAGGCGCCACCCGGTTGTGGGTAGCCCAAAATTGGAGCACTGCACAGGGTCTCCTTTAGGTGCTGAAAAGCGTTTTCGGCGTCCTCTGTCCACACATAAGGCCGGTGTTCCTCCGTCAGGCGGGTGAGGGGTTTTGCGATGTTGTCGGCCTTTTCCTCTAAATCATTAAGGCGGTCGTCTACTTGACCCATCCGCTTGCCCAGATTCGCGACGTCATCCCTCACGCCGGCCAACCGTTCCTCAAACTTGGCGGCGAAGACCTCGTTCGCCTCCCTCATCTCCGTTGCCAGTTCGGCCATCTTTGCGGTCATTGTCGTGGCCAAGTTGTTGTTAGCAGTTTCCGTCTTCGCTGTTGATTCGGCCTTCATTTCTTCCCTCTTCTCGGTGATGTTGTCGTTGGCCGTCTTCATTTGTTTCAACTTGGCGATGAGGTTGTTGTTTGCCGCTTCTATTTTTGCAGCGAGGTTTTCATTTGCCGTCTTCATTTCCGAGATTAGTTCGGCCTTCATTTCTTCCATCTTCCCGGTGATGTTGTCGTTGGCCGTCTTCATTTCTTTCAGTTCCGCTAAAATCTTTTCTAATGCTGCCTCCATTGTGTTATGTCGCACTCCTGACACCAATTGTGACTTTGTGGGTTCGTGAAATGAAAAGTCCAATTTCACCACTCAAAAATGTTCTTTATTTCCACCGACTTACAGTTAAACACTTGCCAATTACACAGAATTGCGTACTGCACACAATTACACTTCACCAGTTCGTCCGTTACAACTTCACTTGTACTCGCGATTACGTCAACTCCGATACTCATACACAGTTACGTACAGTCTTCCGTTGCACAATCTTTTCGTTCATTAACACGTCACTGACTAACACTGCCTTCTTACACCAAGAACTGCGACTGTCTCCTCACTCACTGACTAACTGACTAACTGACTTCACTTCGCTCCGGCAGCCCCTTTTTATAGGAATATCGCCACCTTCTGGCTTCCACGGGAAGGTTCCAGTAAATGAAAGATCCCGTAATTTCCAGAACACAGGTAGAAGAGAAACAGACCGCACAATCATGTTTTTTTCCCCAGCCATCCCTGTCACCACTATAAGACGGACGAGGGGGAGGCGTGGCTAACACGGACCTCCCCTGTCTTCCGCTCTCAGCTGCTTCCACAGGGTGTTCCAACGCCCGGGTGACACTATTAAGCCGTAATACACTTACAGGTTCCAGTGTAATAGGTCACAAAAGATTTTCAAACACACTTTGTCACGATGTCTACCCTAAAGTCCGAAGACTCCGGCCTCTATCAGCCCGGGAGCGAGGGAAAACTCCGGGGTTCTTTCTTTGGGGCAATACCTTCAGCCCAAAACTCCCCTCCCCCATCTCAAGACGGGTGGAAGTGGATATGCCACTTACGCGCGTCAACCCCGCAGGGAATACTACCGAATAACCTCCGTGGGACCGCCTGGTGATCTACCACACCTTCTACTAGCTCTGTAGGCTAGTACCCGGAACTGTTTAGGCAACCCTCTGCCCCTCCGGGTGGCCAAAGTCTGGCCGGAGGTACCCGATCTCCCGCGGGTGTCGAGAACACACTGCCCCTCGAGTCCTACCCAATCCGAACAACTTCCATTCAGGGAGGGGCTCGGCAGTTCGGCCCGAGGTTCCTCTAGTAACGTCAGAGGTACCACGAGTGCTAAGGGTCTGCAGCGCTCGCACTACAGCAGCTGAAGGGGACGGATCACCTCCCTTACGGGAGTTCAAACACACTACCAGCATACTTAACACAGGCATTGCACTGTCGAATGAACCTTTGACACACTCGCTCAAATACCCATGGCATGTGCAAAAGTTCGCCAGATGCCACAACTGTTCTGATTACTAGTGTTTCTGGATTGTCCACTGGTACCTGATATGTCCCCAAAAGAAATAATCAAGTGTCGTAAATCCAGCAAGCATGGATGTAGCTGGATGGAGCGCCATCACATTTTGATCCCAACGTGCGGCGCTTCGTAGATCGCAAATATCCTGGACGTTGGATCGGAAGAAGAGGACCACTTGCATGGCCACCCTGTTCCTCCGACTTAACGCCACTTGATTATTTCTTTTGGAGGCTATCAAACCTGTGGTGTATCAGATGCCAGAAGACGATCCAGAAACACTGAACCCAGTCTTTAAATAAAGCGTATTATGGCTTAACAGACATTATTGGTATTGACTCAGGATCGTGTTTGACAGCATGTGTCCCTAGTCGAAAGTTCCTCTATTTTGTCTACTCTTTCTGTTCCATAAGTTTATGTAACTTTTAGGGACATCCTGTATATACAGCAAAGCGTTCATCCATGTTTTATGCTTCCCGAATAAAGTTGAGATTAAAGATTATTCGAACTAAATTCAATATATGCAGTTTATTTTTATGCAAATGTCTTAAATATGTGATATTTTAATCAAATTTCTGGTCAATATTGAGAGAATCAAACATAAAATAAAAATTGTCCATGTAAATAATAATTTGGCATGGGAGAATTTTTCTGAAAATTCTGTATTGCATTCTTGAAAACTGTGAACTGCAATGTATCAGGTTTGCTACCTATCGGACCTTCGTTTTTAAAATATGCACTTAGTTTTTTCTCCTTTCCTCCCCCCCCCCCCCCCTCTCTCACACGGACTTCCTCTTTTTTTAAGGGAACCTGAAAATTGAACTAAATTAGATATTTTATATACTGTGGATAAGCAGTAGTATCCAGTGAACTTTTATTTAAGTATTATAAGATTTGTTTATCAAAATTATGTAGAGTTGTACGATAACTTATTATATGCATAGAAGCACGCCAAAAATCACATTTTGAGTGTCCGTGTGGTCGACTTTTTAAGCTAGAAGTTATGAATTCGAAAGAAGAGTTACATAATAAGGCCACGAGTTATTTAGATAGTCAGTTGTTTCTTAAGTGGAAACTCCAATCATCACGATAGAAGTTTTAAGAAATTAGAGGACTATTTGTTGACTCCAGCTTAGCCAGTTATATGTTATTTTGGTATCAGTTAATCATTCTGTAGCCAGTTAAATCACAATGAATGTAGAGTAAATGAAATGGGTGAAATTGCTCATTGTTAGAGTCAATTTTTAGAAGGTTGATAAAACATTCAAGTAAAGGGAGGAGAAAATTCTCCGAAAATCGTTGCATTTTATCTTCGGAATTCTGAAGTCGTGATTGGGGTCTAAGGAGTAGAGCAAGTAACAAGGGTTATGCGTGTGCTTCAAAGAAAATGCGTGCCGTGAAATCGCACTATTTTATATGAAAACGTTGCAATAACGAGGAGATTTATGGCTTCTAATCCTGCTTTATGGGAAACATTAGAAATGGAAATGGACTTGTAAATTACCCGCCAGGATCTTGTACAACGATTACATTTCCAATATGGAGAATTTTATTGCAATACTTCCGCCAGGAACGAGAAACTTACCCTCTGGTTCATTTCAGATAATCACGGAACGGAAACAAAGCGCAGTTCACGAGATCTCAGAACTTACGATAGTAAAAATTCAACTTTCACTACCCATTATCATATATGTTCACAGCTATTCTAAGAATTAGTCTTATTTCAACTACTCCAAGAAATGGCTTCGGTTAGTATTATTGCGACAGTCTGAAACGACATTCAACTGTTCGAAAATGACTGATAATAATTGTTATAGCAACGTAATTACAGCTGTTTTAATGTATAAATCACATAAGTGTAACTATGGCTTTGCCATAGCTGTCGTGATCATATTTGCAATATAACATCGGAATTTGAAACAAATGTTTTAAAGAAAATCAAGTAATAACTAATAAGACATTAATTTACAATGTATTGATTCACACAGGCCAAATTGTTCAATCTGAAACGGCTGTGTATGTAGAAATTGAAATATGATTGCTAGTAAAACTTATTGAGCAATACAAGAGAGAGAGAGAGAGAGAGAGAGAGAGAGAGAGAGAGGGGGGGGGGCAGGGAGAGAGACTGTGTGCAAACCTGGGTTGGTAACTTTCTCTGTCTACTAGCATTTATGTTTATATATTGTCTACGAACTGTTCTTAGGAACTTTGGAAAGGTAGAACCAGACTGAAAAGTTTAATACCACAGCCAGGATTTGAACCACGGAACTCTCGGCCTCTGTCTGTTTGCTCTTAAGCATTGAGCTACCCTTAAAAATTCCAGCATGACATTAAATTCTTAAGCTGACTCGTATTGGATTCTGAATAGAGATCGAAAAATCGGTGGTTCATATCCCATCTATGGCATTGCGTTTTTCGAACTCCATCAATCTATCCAAATCTTGCCGTAAACACGACCAGTGTGAAAAAATAATTAATTTCTATTCTTATTAAAGTTTATTTAACTTTGTAGAAACTGTGGCACTACATATTTCGTAGACGCAAGAGGATACAGCAGTAGTCAAATCTTGAAAACGAGGCTTGCTGTTAAACGGTGCATCAGCACTTAAAAAAATGTAAACTACTGCAAAACTCAGACCAGTAATATCTGTGATATAGTTAATAAGACAAATTGTATTTCATTTGAATGGCGTGCATTACCAATAATTCAAATAACACAGAATAATTAGTCATAATGAAGAGACTTCTTAGGGAGCTTATAGAGCATTCAAGATAACAGATTGTATGTGTCATATCTTAACCATATTGTACTGAAGTCAAAGTCATGTAAGCTATTAGGTTGTCTTTTTTTTTCTTTTGGTATTTTGGAAAATTTATTGGATGTTTTTGGTTTGGCAATGCTGTTTACAGGAGGCCATGGATAGTGTTGTGTACATTGTAAACATGTGTCAGTCTTCAGCACTTAATAAACAATCATAAAATGGATATAACAAAGTATGAACGTAGATTTCTTCTAAATCACTACTGGAAACAAGATTATAAAGTCGCTGACGCAGCTCAAAGAATATGAGCGTAAAATACAATATTTTCTCTGTCTAAATACGAGCGCTGTTCAATAAAGAATGATCATAATTGTGTTACGGTCATAATTTTTGGCACTAAATATTCAGTTATATTATATTCTGTTAGCTTAATGTAAAACAAACACACCGTATTAGTTTCATTGTTGGTACTCCTGGTTCCCGCCTGTGAGAACCAGGCAAGTTCAGACATGTTCAGTTCGCCTGCCACTGCAATGGAGGTAACATACAGTTAAAGTTGATGTTAGAGAAAGATCCGGAGCTTTTTTCAAACGTAATCACTGCTGATGAAACTTGGCTACATCATTTTGATCCTGAGAGCAAACAGCAAAGCTTAGTGTGGAAATCTCCTTCATCACCAACACCCAAAAAAGCAAAAGTGGTTGCTTCTGCTGGGAAATTAATGGTCATCTAATTCTTTGATATTCGTGAAATGGTTTATCAGCATGTTTTACCTGCACACACATCAGTAACTGGGCAATACTACAGGGATGTCCTGAAAACATTGCAAGTCCATATCAGGCACAAAAGACCGCATTTCCGTGAAGCAGGATGGATGCTGCGCCATGATAATGCGTGGCCGCATATTGTCAATGTTGTTGCTGAATATCTCGCAAAAATCAATGTGAAGTGCATCCCTCACCCTCCCTATAGTCCGGATTTAGCCCCATGTGACTTTTTTCTATTCCCTAACTTGAAACGCCTTCGCGGGAGGCATTATCCATCATCAGAAGCAGTGGTGAAGGCTGCGGAGGCGATTTTGAAGGATCTCTCAAAAATGGTTTCCAGCATGTCTTTGAAGACTGGCAGAAACGCTGAGACAAGTGCATCACATTCAGGGGAGACTATTTTGAGAAGGGCCATGAAAATTATGAGGATGATTAAAGGTACGTTGTCAAAAAAAATAATTCTTTATTGAACAGCCCTCGTAGATAATGCGTTAAGAGTAATTTCTGCGTATTCAGAGACATGCGATTGAATACATCTGTTTGAAGAAGTAAACATTAAAACACAATTTATATTGTTAATTACTTTATTGTCGTAGTAGTGTGATAAAGTATGTCTGTCGCTCTCTTTTAAATCTTCACTGTAATAGAGAAGCTAGCACATGAGAAAATTTTTCATATTACGTAACAAAAATAGATAAAGTAATTTATATTCTCGTGAATTTGTAACGAATAGAGAGAATTGCAAGAGTTTCAGAATGATAAAGGAGCAATATTTTTAAAAGCACGTCCAACTTTACTCGCCGCGTCATGTTTCCAAACTTCCACTTTTTTATTCATCCCAAGACAGTTTAAGAGCGGAAGTGTGTTCAACTTCAAGAGATTATGAAGTGATTGAGGTATCATATGCACTTCATATCTTACTTTCAAAACTGTTCTCATGGGGATAGGTCTAAGTTCTGTTTGCCCTGTTAGCATAATGTGGTCTTCCTTGTTTTATAATGTATAAACTTTCAACTTTCTTACTTACTTGGAGATAGGAAAGCGATTATACAAGCACTAGCATCTAGAATTTGTTTTGTAAAAGAAGGAAAAAGAAGCTCTGTCATATGTTACGACGTTTATGTTTATGTTTATGCAAACAACGTCTTGGAGTTTAGTTATGGCTTATTGAAATGGTTCAGGTTTATATGGATCGCACTTTGGTTACTTGTACTAGTGAATCAAAAAGTATTTTATTCACGTGTGGAAGATCTGACATGTCAAGTAACTGTTAATTTCGAGAGAAATTGAGAAAAATAAGAATAGTAGATATCAACAAGAGACAAAGTTTTGGAGGCAGCCAAGAAACCTACTTGAAATGTAGGCTTAGTAATGTGTTTTATTCGTAGAGTGGTTAAAGTGAAACTTTATTCGTTATTAATATTTAAGTTTCGCTTTATTAGATTAATTTCTAGTATTGTAAGTGTTGGATAAAAAGAATTAACAAATTGCAAATAAATATTTATAGATTCAATTTATTTGATGACGCTATGTGAAGGTTTACGGCCTTGTTGTTTATACATCATAAATCGTAAATGTTTTGCCTCTTATTTCACCGTAGTTAAAAAGAAACGCACAGAAGACACAATAAGGAGAGGCAGAAACGGTCGTAAATCTCAGCATCGCTGATTTTCTCGGAATGACATAATAAAACCACTGATCGGTGTGAACTTTTGACCCAAATAAACTTCTGCATTAACAGGCATATAGGCAGTCTCCTCCCAAAGAGCTTGTAGCCGAAAAATTTAACGATTAATACTTTTATTATTATGGAATGCTATCTGGTTTTGATTTTACACGCACCGTGTTAGTTGAAACAAACGAAAGCTACATGCATGTGTTGAGATATGAGTTTAAAAACATACGGGAGATAACCTGCGTTACACGTGGAATATTTTCCACTTTTTTAACATTTCACGATAGGTATATATTTTTTTATGTCGGATTATGAAGGGAAAAAGTATCTGCAGTCAACACGTTTTGTAGCTGGCGCTGCAAACGAAGGGGGAAAAAACAAATGAGCGTTCACTGTTTCCAAAGAAAACACCTTTTTTCTGTTACAGTAGTAATGATCGGATTATTCCATGGAGGTGTGTTTAATATAGCCAAAAATGCGACTGATATTACTTTTCTGCCTGTGTACATACTTCGATTTCCGTTAAAATTATTGTTCTTTACATAATTATAGCTGTCTTCAGTTACTGCAGCATATTAATCTGACTTGCAACTCTCACGTGGCCTTTTCTATCGTTTGCAAATTCATATATATTCTTATAAACTATTGGAGTTCTTTTGAAAGTCGTGAGTTCTTTTTGTACAACTTACACTCATACCAAAAGTGTAAATGTGAACTGTTCCATATTTGTATATAAGGTATTGTAAACATAAATTGATGTAGATTTTTAAGTTTAATGTTATCTTAATTTTCTTCAAATCCTTTTGGTTCAGGTGCATAAGTGTGTATCTTGATTGGATAAGCGATGTAGTTGGTGAACGTATAAGGAATTTAAAAATAGGTAAGCTAGATTTTAGACATCTCGAAAATCAGTAATGGGTCATTTTTGGAACTTTTAAGGTAGTCTGTGATTTTGGAAAGAGATAATACTGATGCAACACACATCTGGTTTTCTACTTCATTAGTTCTTCATATGCCTAAAGTTCTGGGTAGCGGAATATAACCCATGAAGGATATATACAGGGTGAAGCACCTAAAACTTTTACAGCAAATATGTACTTCCATTTCTAAAATGGAAAGTGCTAATGATTTGCAGCTTTCTGAGCATTGATTGGTAGTCAAGGGCTCGTACGTTTATGCTATAAATGAATTTTAATAATACTGAGACAGTAACAATGTGATGAATAATCGTAAGCATTCACGGCCGGAGTCTAATTTGAAGAATTGACCCTATCAGTTGTGACTGAAACTTCACCCAGAAGACTCAGGCCACGCCACCACTTATGATGTTCACCACAGACGTGAACGAAATGTATGGATGTTCCAACTCCATCAGACCACGGCTCCTGAGCCCGGAATATTATTTTATCTTAAAAGTAACAATTTGTTTACATTTTTGTAGCCAAACAAATATTTTAGAGAAATGTAGATTGCATCAATTTCTCCATCAAAATTTATAATACTTTTGCTCACATTTTTGTAATTTAATGAGATTCTAGAACAGCAATTCAAAAGTACCTTTAACTCAGAATCCAAAAACAGAAAAAAACAAGAGAAATTCGTTGTTTGGTTAAACAGATACAAAATTTAAGTAAGAATAGTCTCCCAGTTGATTCATGCACACTGTGGATTGAGTAACATGTGATGGCAGACATCTTAGCAAATCATGGAACCAAAATTCAAAATAAGATGCAATCAAACGTACCACTATTATCAGTGAAATGTATCATCAAGAATGATAATGATTATAAAACTAAATTAACCACAAATATATTAAATTCCAAAGCAGAAAATTTACATGACTGTCTCAGCAAATACCTGTATAATTGTTATCTCCAAGTTGTCTTTTATGGAACATGCTAGAGATTATGAATATGGCACATCTATATATCTGTGAACAACTTAAGAACTATCCAGACTTAACCTCAAAATATTGGGAGGCAAGAAGGAAAATGGCTTTATTGCTAAACACCTGACAATTAATTACATATATAACACCGAGAAGGTGTATTTTTAAGCAAACATATATATTTTTAGATGCAGTGATGCAGTTACATCAACAAAATAAAGCTGCCACAAATTAGTTCGTCAGTGGAGTTTGTTACGGAATTCTAGTGCAGATGGTTTATGAGAAATCTTATTTTGAATTTTTTCGCACTGTTCAACCTGCCTAGTTGCTAGGTACGATGCTGTTATGTTTGTTTATATCGTATTTTATGTTCATTTATTACATAGGGACCTTCTAGTCAGTTTGTGATAGTTCCAGCAGTGGTTCATGAGTGAAAAACCCGGCATGCCCATGGTCTTTGGAAAGTGTAGGAAGAATGCAGTCCGTTCTTGTACGGTGTGTGCGAAAACATATCCCAATTGAGTTCTATCATTTCGGCAATTAGTTATCAACATCATCAACCAATTATGTGAATGTGGTGGTGTGCTAGAAAATCAACAGAAACTAACAAGTGACTGGAGAAGGAAGAAGTAATGTTTTGACTGCTGTTGCAGTACATTACGGCCGTTGGATCTGCCGCTCTGACGTTTTGCGGTTGCAGGAGATGGAGGAGAAAGGTTAATAGTACCAACATAAAGTAATGAGCAATTAAAAACATCATCAAAATTATCTTTAGAATGAAAACATAAGACTATATATTAGCTTTAAAACATTGAAATCCTTTCAAGATGTTCATTACAACATCACTCTATTCGAATATTTCTTTCACGCCTTTTACGCGCGCTAACTGCTTTTGTTGGTAGCACTGGGAGTCTGTACATCCGGTGTCGTGGCCAGGAAGTTAAAACTGTCTGCTAGCGCCAATCAGCATTGACACTGCTAGGCTTGGCTTCCGAATCCAACACCGTGTTGCCAGTTTAATTTTCTGTGGATCACGTGGCTACACTTGCTTTTGGTGCTTGCGCTGGTACGGTTTGTTTGCTTTTTGTGCGTGAATTCCGATTTTTAGCGTTTGTAAATCTTATTATTATCATCGCTATGATAATAATATGGCTATTGGTTCGTGAAATATGCAAATGCGTGAAATATTTAAAATACGCATTGTTCCCCTGCTTGAAATACTCGCTAAAGAAATGGCAACAGCGCGCTTCCCTCTCTCGAGAAATGTCAGAGCCGGAGAACGACCGGCCAAACTGTAGATCTGCAAATTAGTTCCCGCGCAATCGCTCGTGGCACTGGCATGACTTAGGCAAGGTTCCATCCTCATCACGTCTCTCCATCAAGAGCTGCATGGAAACGATTTTAGGAATCCTGTTACCTTCTGTACATGGGCATTAAGACATGCTACTCCAGATTCATCATGTATCATGTATGGTAATTAAGCAGCATTTACTAAACGTGGCCAGGTAAACCGCGGAAACATACACTATTGGTCTGTTGACAATCACCACGGGTTTCGTCAGGTGGAACGTCAGCTTTCGAACATGTGATGTGGCAGAGTGGACCATAAACTCACAGGCCTCTTTTTCATAGAAGGAACACTGACTGCCACAACTATCGCAGCCACCTACAGACATCTTCCACAGATAATATAAGACTTTCCTCTGCAGCCTAGGAGGAACCTGAAGTACCAACATGATGGCTGTCCAGCGCATAGTGCACAGATTTCTACAGTTTGCTTTTATGGATTGTTTCCAAATCGTTGGATTGGACGAAGAGGACACTTAATTGGCTGGTCCGCTGACGATATTTGACCCCTGTAGATCTTTTTTTCTGCGGCGATAGCTGAAACTGACAATTAGGACGTACCTACCACAACGGACACCCCTATTACTGCTGCCTCTCTGAAATGTCTGCTAAAATACTAGAATGTGTTCAGTAGTCTGTCCACAGAAGACTGGAAGCGTGTTTTAAGTTACTGGTGGTCATTTTACACACAGCCTTTGAAGTTCAGTGTTATCTTTACTTGTCAGAATCTACAGAAGTAGTGTTATTTCCTTTTATTTTTATTTTGTTTCTACTGCCGCCGGTTGTACAAGTGTCGGTGTGTAAAGTTTCAAAAAGAGATTTCTCGAAAACTACCTGCAATAGAACCTAGCAATAAAACCACTGAAATTTAAATTGACCCTATATTACTTTTTATTGATGTAACTAGGCGTTTTTCCATTTAAAAATTTTAAGTTGGCCCAAAAATACAGTTTCTTAGTATTATTAAAATATATTTATTTATATGCTGAAATTAAAATCTCCTAAACTACCAATCAGAGCTAAGAAGCCCGCCTCGGTATCGTGGATGGTAGAGTGTCTGCCTCACGTTCAAGAGGTCCCGAGTTCGAATCTCGGTCAGGATGAGTTACCTGGATAAGGTTTTTACAGGGTTTCCCTTATCCTTCAAGCCGAATGTCGGGTAACTGTAAGTTTCACGGACCCTGGACTTATTTTAACATTATTTCACCCAGTTCATTCACCGTCCAATATGATTTAACATTGGAGTACGTAAATTAAAAAAGTGCTAGGAAAACCGCACACCAATAACACTTCCCATTTCAGAAACAATTGCTGTGGAAGTTTTAGATTATTTATGCTATATATTTTATTCCTCCCTCTTCTGTTTCTATTTATAAATACTTTTCTAACCGTATTTGAATTTTAAGCCCCACAAGGTCGCTTCGGAGTGAACAAAATCTCGAATTTCACCTAAAATTTGTAATCAACGAACCTCAATAGTGAAGTACACAGATTAAAATGACACAAATGACTAAATACTTTAGCTTAATTCTCTTATTTTAAAACATAACAAAATTAAAACGGAGCAATATTATAAAAAGAATAATGTGGGAGCTTCGCTTAAAGTTTTCGTTAGATTCTAAAGTCTAAATATATCACGTTTCCCCAAAATCACTCCAAAATGTCGTTGATAATAAGTTTTGGTGAAATCGGATGCAAATTTGCCAATGTAAATTATATACTAGCAGATGAAATGAAATGTGTGTAGTGTTTAACGGCCGCTTTTACTACATACGGCACCGCAGGCGGTGACACTGATGATACATGAGATGAAGATGGAGCACCAGTGGAATGAGATGGCGGGGGAAACCGGAGGTCCCGGAGAAAACCCGCCCCAGCGCCGTGTTGTCCACCACAAATCTCACTTTGCGGTCGCCTGGGATCGAACCCGGGCCGCCTTGGCGAGAGCCACGGCGCGGCCTACTAGCAGATTACTATTCTCCATTTCATATATTTAGCTTTAAAATACATATCATCTTTTACCCCGACTGGCTGCAAATCGTTAAAAACATGCTGTAATGAAGTGCCACAAATAACCTGCAATATGTATATTGAACAAACCAAGGGTTGAAATTATGTGCCATGAGTATAAAGCCTCCTGAAATCAACTAATTTTAAACTTTTTGGAAATATTTAGTAATTGGTTTCTATTCAAAAGAACTGTATTTTGTTTCAGTTATAAAATAATTTCAAAATCAAGTGATTTCTGAAATTTACAAACAACCATATGAGCACATAAAATGTCCCTTCTTATAAAATGAGTATACATTAATCACATAAGTTAATGTGTTCTATTCAAATTGTATTATTCACAATCATTTATCTATGAGTAATTTTAAACTGAAGAGAGCTTTCTAGCATTCATTGTAGGTGACTAACTTCACCAGTGCTTTTATTAATTTAGTTAATTATTTACTGTAGTCTATAGGTACTATTCATATCACACCTTCTAATGTCTTTGTTATTGTAGAAATGGACCAGTTATATTTTAATTAAATATTTATCATTTCAGGGTTTATTTTGTTTGTATTTGTTCATATGTATATAATAAATGCATTATGTCGATTTTCAAATGTCAAAAGATGTCCATCTTAGGCTTCATCTATTCCTTTCTAAATATAACATATGTGTATTGTGCCATGATTTAGAATAATCGAGAATAAAAAAGGGCATTCTGTTGTTTATACCTCTTTCATTTCCAATTGATGTTATGATGATAGCAATTTGTTAAAAATTATCGGACCTCAAAAGATGGTACTGAACTTTGATGGTTCAACTTTAATCAATATATTCATTTCAAAATAAAGTTGGTCACGGAACAAATACACTCATGTGTACTATTTTATACTTCATACTGGTGAGCCATTATACATGAGACGATGGGTTGGTTTTTGCACCTTGTACCTGTGATTGCGGGGTGATTCGGTGATGGCGTCTCAGATTCGAAGCCCGATCACGGCGTTTCTTCTGGCCTGGATAACTGTCTCGGTGGATTCTTCTTCTCTGCGATGTTATCCTGACTGAGATTCTCTAAGTGGACATTTTTTTAACAACTGAGGCTATACTCCCATTAGTCCTGGACCCGTAGGACCAAGGACCAGGGCCTCCTTCTACCTTGGAGCGATGGAAAACTCCAGGGCTCTTTCCATTGTACAATAACTTGAGTCTAAAAAGGCCCTCCTCCATCGACACCAACGTCAAGACGGGATGGAAGTGGATACGCCACTTACGCGCGTCAACCCCGCAGAAAAGACTACCGAAAACCTTGGTGGGGCCGCCTGGTGATCTAGCACACATTCTACTAGCTCTGCAGGCTAGTATCCGGGACTTATTAGGCAACCCTCTACCCACTCCGGATGGCCGTAGCCTGGCCAGAGGTACCCAATTCCCCGTGGGTGTCGGGAACACACTACCCCGTCGAGTCCAACCCAATCCGAACAGCTCCCCGACGGGAGGGGCTCGAATGTTCGGCCTGAGGTTCCTCTTGTAACATCAGAGCTACCACGAGTGCTAAGGGTCCGCAGCGCTCGCACCTCGGCAGCTGAAGGGAACGAATCTCCTCCCCTAAGTGAACAATTACGTAGAAACGTTCTAATTAACATAATTATCATCGATTCTACCAAAAATAGTATGCAATGTGCACGTGTTAAGCGTGTGGTAGTATGGAAAACATTAAATACTCCACATCAATATTAGAATTTTCTGAATGTATGAAGAATCCTTTCTATGGTCATCATATATTATTACATTAGTTTTCAGAAAAATTGGGCAAGCTTCTTTGGGGTTATCCCGTTGTTATATGTTCACAAAACCATTGTCTGAAAACACTTGTGCCAACGTCATGCAAGCGGAAACATAAATGAATGCTGCTCGGATTAAAAAAAAATCCATGGAAAGCATCGCTGAACATAAAAAGGGCCACGTCATACAAACAATGCCTCTTGTATTTGTTTTTCATTTTGAGCGTCCAATGAGGCAGTGAGAAGCTGCTATCATCATTCAACCATGATAAATTAACTTCTCAAATGAAACCATTTCGCTTACTCGTTTGAACAGCATCCGTCCCACTGAAAATAACGTACACTGCGGTAAAGCATGAAGATAAACAAATAAATATTAGTATTGGCAGCATCTGCCGCTAGTGCAGATAATACCATAATGCATTGCACCGTTTACCTATACAGCCGTAATAAAGATCATTGATTATATCGATGTCGAGTTTTGACCGTTGTCAGTAACCTCCTGTTTTGGGTTGAAAGGTTGCTATTATCGACTACTTTTTGTATGTGCTTTCTACAGCTAAAGTGACAGCAACATTAAACAAAAAGCGGTAGTCGTGCTTGCCTTTGCAAAAAATTGAAGCAAGAATTTTCATCTTTCATCTTTACTGTCTCTATCATTTAACTATCCGAAGAAAGTAGGTGTTTTGTACGAGGGCTGTTCAATAAAGAATGAAATATTCTGTTGGCTTAATGTGAAACAAACATGCCTAGCAGTTTCATTGTTGGCACTCCTGGTTCCCGCCTGTGAGAGCCAAGTAAGTTTAGATATGTTCACTATCACTTACCGCTGCAATGGAGGTAACATGCACTTAAAGTTGATGTTAGAGGAAGATCCGGAGTTTCTTTCAAATGTAATCACTGCTGATGAAACTTGGCTACATCATTTTTATCGTGAGAGCAAACAGCATAGCTCAGTGTGGAAATCTCCTTCATCAACAACCCCCGAAAAAATTAAAAGTGGTTGCTTCTGCTGGGAAAGTTATGGTTATCTCATTCTTTAATATTTATGGAATGGTTTATCAGCATGTTGTACCTGTACACAAATGAGGAACTGGACAATACTACAGGGATGTCCTGAAAACATTGCAAGTCCATATCAGGCGCAAAAGACCAAATTTCCACGAAGCAGGCTGGATGCTGCACTACGATAATGCGCGGCCTTATATTGCCAATGTTGTTGCTGAATATCTTGCAAAACTCAACGTGAAGTACATCGCTCACCCTCCCTATAGTCCGGATTTAGCCCTATGTGACTTTTTTCTATTCCCTAACTTGAAGAAACGTCTTCGTGGGAGGCATTATCCATCATCAGAAGCATTGGTGAAGGCTGCGGAGGCGATTTTGAAGGATCTCTCCAAAAATGATTTCCAGCATGTCTTTGAAGAATGGCAGAAACGCTGGGACTAGTGCATCGCATTCAGGGGAGACTATTTTGAGAAGGACCATCAAAATTATGAGGATGAGTAAAAGGTACGTTGTGAAAACAAAATTGCGACCATTCCTTATTGTACAGCCCTCGTTTATCCCATCCGAAAAACTGATACACCGATTTAACCGAAAATATGTTTTTCTGTGTCCCCTAAACTCAAAATAAAATTTTGTTAAGATGATATAAACTCAAAATATGTGAACAATGAAGAATATTTTGCTAGAATTCTATAGGCGCCGCCGTTGTGCCGGAATTTTCTCCCGTAGGAGTTTTCTTTTAGTTACCAGTAAGCATACTTAAAAACCATTGGTCTGATCCGGGTTTCAGCCCGCGACCTTGCGATCGTAAGCCTGCTTCTAACCAACTGACTGTCTTAAATTATCTGAGAATGGCTTATGAACTTCTGTTCATTTAAAAATAAAGTGTCACCGCCTCCTAAAATGTATTACATTAACCCTTTCCTAATATTCACTTCAATATATCGTTACTTGCATACTTTCCAAAGTGTTAAGGCATAGTATGAAATACCTAAATATCATGCAGTTTCAAAGTCACCCTTTGACAATCACTTCAGTCTCCATTACTCAAATTTGAAATTATGTTTTATCCATTTCAAGAATTGACATGGATAGTTGAGACCATAAGGTACACACTAGAGAACGACAGATCTGTATTTCAAATTCTGTTCGCCAAAACCATCCTTCTTAATGAGGTTCCTTCCAAAATTTCCTTTCCAATTATCATTTTATTTCTTGTATCACCAGCGTCATCGCCTCTGGTGCCGTCTCTAGTAAGAGCGGATCTTAACAGTCTCTCTCATTTGCATAGAAGTACTCGTGAAAATTTTCCAAACAGGCTTTTCATTTAGTTTTCAGCGAATTCTTGTCATTTTGTCATGGAGATTTAGGGAGATTGAAGAAGTTACTTATTGCATCCAAAGCTTTGTTATAGATATTTTACGGAAAGAGATATTTAAAGGGCCCTTAATCCTTAAAAAATAACAATATTTTTAAGTGTGCTGTGTCTGTAAACAGCATAAATAAATGAGCCCAGAGATATTAAGCTTTGAAGCCAGACTTAAAGCATTCTCAAACGGAACAGTCGAATAGAAATCAAAACTTGACCGATCGGGATGGCTCAGACGGTTTCGTCTGTAGCCCTCATTCGGGAAGTCCAGGTTCAATTCCCGTGGCCGACATACCTGACCCATGGTATTTCCGGGGGTTTACCCGAGTGGCAAAGGGAATGCTGGTTGGCTAATTATATCTCCCGAATTTCCTGTCCCGGTGGTCTGTTTCAGGGTATCTGTATTCGGAGGTGCATGGCAGGATGGTATGCTCTGAGGAAAACCACTTCCTCCTCCGGTAGGTCGGTTGCCGGTCTCCGCTCCTTTTCTAGGACCATTGGGACCAACCAGGGACCTTTGGGCCTCGGCTGCTGGACTCGTTGCCGTCCCGCTGTAGGGGAGCGAGTTCGTTGTCCTGGCCTGTCGGGGGAAGTCTCTATCCAAGTAAACTGTAAGGACCCTGTCCTCTGTACTGTCGTGGCTCCTATAGTCGACCGCCCTCTGTATCCTCTCACCTCATCCTTCCTCCCGGGGGTGCCCCACTTGGGGACATAGCATTGTGGCCTACGTACCCTTGGTAATGAAATTCCAATCATTTCGTATCATCTAATCTGGCCTTCTCAGGGTAGAAATTTTGGTGGGTGTCTCGGTGCTGCATGGCAGGATGACATGTTCCTAGTAAGCACTTCCTCCTTCGATAGGACGCGCCGACCTGGTGGGCTACTTCCGGACAACGGTGGCTAGGATAACGGTTGTGGTTCCCTGACGTGGAAATTTCCAACTGGTAAATAGTAATGATACTGCCCTCTGCACTGTCGTGTCTCTTACATCGGCCACCCTCTGTCTCCTCCCGTCTCATACTTCTGCCCTGGGATGCCTCATTTGGAGCATAGGTACAATTCATCAAGAGTGCTCACAGTCCTTCAAAACTTGGTATTTACGTTAACCATTTTGATACAGAAATTTTGGATCCTTTAATAATTTAGAACTTATAATACAATTAAATATTAACATTTAGTGAATTTGTGTTAATGCATGCAGTAAACCTGACGTACTGGGTACTTTGGAGTATTCTTTGAAAATTCCTGGGATGTTTCGTATTTTATCTAATCCAGTTTGGATACGTTCTCTCAAAATGTCAACATCAGGTACAGGAGTTGCATAAACCAAGGACTTCAAATGTTCCCATACGAAGACATACATGCTTTGAGGCAAGAGGAAACCACTCCTGCAATTCTTGTAACTTAAGATTTTGAATTGTAACTTAGAAATAATGGACTTTTTTTTACTGTTTTGATGTCAGAAATACGTCCCCCAAATATATGACACCAATGAAGTTTCACCCTGTAGGGATACTGTATATTTTTCGTTTTCGAAATATTCCATTTTGAAAGTTTAAACCTTTGACAAGCTTTAACTAATTGAAGTCAGCGATTCTGCTTCTTTCTGTGTTTTGTTTTTAATTCTAAGAGTTTATTACCACGAATAATCATTTGAATGCTATTTGCCCATGTGATTATATATACAGATTTTCCCAAATTCATGTATACACTCTTTGAACTATTATTTCTCCGTAACGAAATGAGACAGAAATACAATTTTTGTTATGTATGATCTACAAGGCACTGGAAAAACATAGTAACACGCTCATAGATCTTCAGTTCTTTATAAACAACAATGGCGGCGAGATTATCATTCTAGGAACGTAAGTGGATACTGAAGTAAGTGTTACTGGAAAGTGGAGAATGTTGTTGAAGTGCAACAACGTTGGATCGTTTAAATTGGGACACCGCCAACAACAAGGGTAACAATAACAAGAAAATTCCCGACAAGCTTGTAGAAGATGGAACGGTGTAAGATGTGTTGAAGGGTCGGTGCCGAAGAAAGAGAATTTCCGTTGATAACGAGAGTACTGTTCCAGACATGCAGTTTTTTGCACGATCCCCAAACAAGTCAGTGAGGTTGATATAAAAAAAGCAGGTTCATCGAATTTTTCTGGGCCAAAATCCGAAGCCTTACATTTTGAGACTTCTCCACGCACTAAATGAGGACAATACAGATAGGTGACTGCAATTTTGTGAGTGGTTTCTGCAAAAGTGAGAGTGAAAAAGACGTTTACTTCCAACAAGATGGGGCTCCATCTCACTTCCATGTCAATGTAAGAAATTTTCTCGATCGCGCATTAAATCAGATATATGACAAAGAGGAGATGCTACGGAGTTACCACCCACGATCTCCTGATTCAACCACTCTAGACTTCCTTCTTTGAGGAACTGTAAAGGATATGGTGTACGCTTCAAAACCACAAACTGGAGGAACTGAGAGATCAAATTGATCATGTCATCAATGGCATTCCTATAGCAATAATCCAAAACGTGTTTTGCTCTGTCTAACGTCGTTGTTGGTGTACTTTGGCAGCAGGTGGACATTTTGAACATGTATAGGCTTAAGAAATAAAACACAAAAGGTGTACTGCGGCAATTTGGAAATGTACGGGCTTGAGAAATAAAACCTAAGCACAAATGTATCAGATTATAGGATTCGGAGGACGTGCTTAGCATCTGGACCTGTAGAAGATCCGGGAGCAAGGGGTGAGATGATAGGATACCAAGGGTGTTTGGAGCTGAGGAGAAACTACAGCAGAGGGCAGGGTCCCTAACAGCTCAGCTCTTACTGTCACCTCACATCCCCTTCACCTGATGGACTTAGAAATCGCCGATCTCCCAGATTCGGAGGACGAGATCCACAGAGATCAAATTCCCTGTCACACGCCAAAACCTCGTAGACCTTAGAACTCTGAAACAGCCAACAGGATGCAAGGTGGAATGACGTGAAATTGATGAACAGGAAATTCACGAATTAAATTATGTCTCCTAGAATTCGTAGTGATCGGAGCAATCTCAGGAAGCCCGCCACGGTAGCGTAGATGGTATCGTGTCTGCCTGACGTTCAATAGGTCCTGAGTTCGAATCTCGGTCAGGGTGAGTTACGTGGATAAGGTTTTCTTTCCGGAGTTTTCTCTTATCCATAAAGGGGAATGTCGGGTAGCTCTAAGCTTAATGGGCTCATTTGAACATCATTTCACCCATTTCATTCACCGTCCGATATGACTTAACGTTGGAGGACGTAAACATAAGAAAACAACAACAGAAAAATCCTCAGGAAAAGTATCTGGATTATGAAGGTCGAACCTGCGGGCTCCCGAATGCAGAAGTCGTCCTGCTGGATAAGCAGAAATGTATCTCCGATATGATAAGACGATTGTGCTACGTTGAAAGTTAACTTAATAGTTGCACGTAACTGTAGAACCACGTTACAAGTTAAGACCCAAAGTGTAGTAAATTGCAGCTGGATTATAATACGCCACTGGTAACCACATCTTAACGACCCTGTCACAATGGAAGCCAACTGCCTCTTGAGCCAATATTTGTGTGCGCGGTTATACAATGTTTGGTCTGTTCCTTAACAAGCGAACTCACAGTTATTGAGAGTTTATACACAAACTTGTGCTGCTAAACCCGGCATTTGTTTGTGTCGCAGCTCGACTACAAACACTGGCTTGGCTTCCCTCCTCTCTTCAATATTCATTTCAATACGGCATTTCAAATTGTATTACACTTCCTGTTTAATACAAACTTGATTAATATTCTGAATACTAATTGGGAAGAGGGCACATTGATCTGTTTCAAGCACAAGAATTATTGTATCTGTGCCACTCCTTTTAGTTTTAACTGGTCGAAAGTACGGGAACTAATACTTTCTTCGCCTACCTATAGAGGCTAAGAGAAAGTGTTGTATTTCACGCAAAAATTGATGAGATTTTGACGAAAATGCACGTCTTCAGACCGCGAATTAAGAGACATTTTTAGAAAAACAAAAGTGGTCTGTGTAAAGTTGAATGGTAAATACCAAAGGGGGGCCCAAATGACCTTGTTGTCGACGGGCCCTTAAACCCCACTCACTCACTCAATACCAAAGGTTTTTATGCTAAGCATATTTCAAATTTGTGAAATGACTGAAGATGTTTAAGAACAGCCTACTTTTGAGATATTCGTTTTTAATCAAGTTCTCCAAACTATATCATATCGGAGGATAAATGAAATGGGTGAAATGGTGGTCAAATGATCCAAGGTCCTTGGAGCTTAGAGTTGCTTGACATTCATCTTTCAGAATAGGGGAAAAAACCGGCAAAACTTCCCTGACCGAGATTCGAACTCGAAACTTCTTGAACGGTACAACGTGGAGAAGATATTTTTTAGAAATAAAATGCATGTAATGAATATTTCTAGGAATAACTTGTAAAGTCTTAATCATTCGAAAGACATTTCGTTTAATTGTAAACCTGGGAAACTATAAGAGTTATAAAAAATCTATCTAATGCATTATACTTGGCAATGGAACGTTTACTGTCCTGCTCTTTTTCAATATTCAAGAAAGAGCTGGACACTGCTAGTCCATCTGCTCCTGTAGATCACACAATGGACAAACTTTACAATCTTTACTCCAGTGTTTTGCAATTGTTTTTAAAATCATGTCCTGTGGAGGACGTAAATTAAGAAATGAAGAAGACGTGTTGCTATTTCAGAAATTACAACCTATACATTTCATTTTCAATAAAAATTTTGTAAACAACGTTTTATGTAGAGGGTAGTTCGAGATGGGAGTTTCGCTACCTGACATTCGTCTTAAGGGATAAGCGAAAACCGCGAAGAGAAACCTTATCCAGCTAGCTCACCCTCACCGAGATTCGAACTCGAGACCTCTTGAATGTAAGGCAGACACGCTACCATCTACGCTACCGAGGCGGGCTCTACTTTTTGTATATGACAAACAAACACAGCAAGGTTTACCTGGAAACGGTTTTTAGACACGGGGACCTTAAAACATGCATTTTATCTTTATGCTTTATCAAATGTTTATATACAAACAAACTGTACTTTACATACCATAGATTAGTAGTACAGAACGTGAAAACAAATGACTATAGGCTCTTTCAACGCTATACTCTATGTCTGACATCTCGAGAAACAAAAGAATGATAACCTAGCATGGAAAAAAAGAATAAGATATGGAAAAATGAAAATCAATAAGAAGAAATATTTTAAATAATGTTACAAAATTCTATATCAGATAAATTTGTATATTTTAGGTACCTAACTCTATTTTTTCTTATATTACGTTCTTGACTCCCTATAATGATTTCGTAGTTCGAAATTAAGTGACAAATTCTCCAGTTGACTCGTCATATTTTCCCGGTAAATCACTAGGGGCTCTCATATTCGAAATACACCGTTACGAGGGCAAGTTGGCCATTGTAGCTCAACGTGTAAAAGCGACTGGACGCAAACCACGAGATCCGTGGCTCAAATCCCGGCCATGACATTGGATTTGTCAACTTGACTCTAATTATCCAAAGCCCATACGCAGCTAATGTATTTAAAGGATTAATTCTCATCAATTAATTTATCACTATGTATATCTGCATATTTTTTATTTCTCTTTTACTTGTGTCTGAATTTTTCACCTACTAATTATTAATTATTATTTATTATTATTATTAATTATTATTACTGCTAATTATTATCATTAACCAATTACTTCTAGAAACCAATCTCATAACAAGGTTAACAAAAGGTACAGTATTGTGTACTGTTCTTTTACTTATGTTTTAGTATTAAAGGCAGAAAGAGGAAATTTATTGCCAGTTTTCAAAATATTTTCTGTGTTCCATAAATAGAAATGAAAGATAAGACAGTGAGAAAATGAGAGAGAGAGAGAGAGAGAGAGAGAGAGAGAGAGAGAGAGAGAGAGAGTGAAATTTGCTGACTCTTAAATAAATATTATAAAAGTTGTATTGGTTATTCCGTTTTTATTCGAGAAAATATTAATTGCTAATGTAATTTTACAACTCATTGATTTGATATCGCAATTTTTAGGACCTTTGGACGTGAAGATCATACTTGGGTTCAACTGAAAGCAGTAAATGAAGCTTGCATTAACTTGGTATAAATTTGGCTTTCTTGTGCCCTCGGATCTGTTACCATTGACTTAATGCTGTTTTGGACGCATGCTAGCTTAATGTAGGGTATTCAGCGTGCAACAACTTTGTTCACAATATCTTGGGGGTTTTATCTGTGAGTACCTAACGCCACAAGGGAGGTATTAGCGTGAAAATCCCTTCACCCTGTGTTCTGCGGCCATGTCGAACTACACGCGGACTTTAACCCTGCGAGTTTATTTGGAATGATTTCAACTGGGGATTATTGTGCTTGGTGGAAGGGTTGGAAATGGGGGACGGGCGGCACGTGCCTGGAAACAGGGAATTCCTGAACGTTCCCGGGTACTGGCTGTACTTTTATCTCCATCATTTATCTTGCTTCACTACCAGGTGGAATGTACGCTGGTTACAGGATTTCATGGAAGCACAACAACCCTACTTCGAAATGGAAATAAACGATACCGCTGTCTAATAGCACTTTTACGTCAAATACAAAGACGTTCAATCCATTAGTGGCAGGTTTCCACCAAGCACTAGCAATTTGTTGTCTGCTACACTCCTCCCCCGTTTTGGGTATCTATAATAAATATATAAAGTACTGTATTCCGCCAAAAATAGCAGTAACTCTTAATAATAAATACTGAAAAATTCAAACCAGTAATAACAAATATCTCGGAAATAAATTATCCAATAAATAAAATGTTACTTAAATGACTTTCATGCGGTACCATACGAAAAAACACATCACTACGCAACACTTTTGTTACTGAAAAATAGGCCTCTTGCTGATATGCGTGAATAATCTCTGTAAAGAGTCGAATTATCTCTGCCAGAGTCAATATAGCAGGTCAAGCAGAAGAATAAAGTTAAAATTTGCGAGACAAAAACACATCATTCTTTAGTAACGCCTACTCTAATATAGTGTACAAATTCTGTGACTATCGATTATCTCGTAGATGGCATAGTCCGATGTTCAATTGTTCTTTAGTTATCTGGAAAACAAAACACAAACATACGACATCTACAATGTACAGAAGTATATTTTATTACTGTGGTTTCATTGCATAGTAAATATTAATGGTACAAATATTGGTAACACTTTTTGAACTGCACCATTTCTGAAGCAATATTCTTTGTCATGAATTGCAGATGATTTTTGTGGCAGCAAACAATGATTAGCAATTCGAGCTTCTTTTGGAATTTCTTCAAGTGTATAACTTCCGTCGCCTGAATCACTCATTTCGACATACAGTTTACCATTTGTTAATTTTGCATCACAATAGTTACGATTCTTCGCTATTCAAGTTTTCCACTATCATCTTACACCTAGTAAAAGCATCGACTTTGAATATTATGCAAAACAAGTTTTAAAATTTTTATAATTCATAAATTAAGTTGATTTTTCCTTAGGTAACGGATAAAATTGCGTTTTATCATGCTCTTGAAGCTTAAGCCCTCGACGCTAACGCCTCGGGCGTTAAATTTTTTCACTCGCTAATAAACATCAACTTTACAGTACAGTTTTTGAGTAGTTTCTCTTAGCGTTTATGAATTATGCAAAAACCTTTCAAATGAAGAAATTTGAAAAATTACAAATTTCCTAGCCAAATCGTTAGAGACATTTCTGAGAAATTCCAAAACATCGGTACATTTTCCTCGTAAAGATAGTTTAGGGTTAAGAATTCTTTTGAGGATTTTTATTTCGTATCTTTGGAAGTTACTTAAGCTAAATACCCAGTGTGCTATTTATTGGAGTTTTCATTTTTGAGTTATGCTGGTCTGTCTTTCTCACAACATTTTGGCACACTTGTCTGTGTGCTGAGTACTATAAAATAACACTACAAACCAAACTTCGGAAAGGAAATTCTTCGTTATTGTTTGTTTTCTCCAAAAGCACGGACAATTTTGATTAAAAGGTCATAGTGTCACCCGAACGTCGGAACTCCCGATAGAACCGGCCGGCAGTAGGGCCAGATTGGAAGAATCGACTCACGCCTACCCATTTGTCTCGTGTCACTAACTGAAGGGATGATTAGGAGAGCGGCACGAGCTGTACCGTCTCTTTCCCCTCCCACCAGACGTCTGGAAACCTCGGAATAATTGTGCGTGCCGCGAACCTTCCAGAAACGGCGATCTTCCCTGTATAAGGCCTGCAGTTGGCGATTCAGTTAAGTTCTTGGCGAGCAGCCGTGAGGAGCGCCGAGTGAGTGAACGGACCAGAAGACTGTGTACGTGCATCGGAGGAGTTGTGCGTAATTGCGAGTGAAGAGTGGACCTGTGACAGACGAACTGGTGAATTGTAATTGTGTGCATTACGTAATTCTGTGTAATCGGCAAGTGTTCAAACTGTAATTCGGTGGAAATAAAGAACATTTTGAGTTTGTGCAATGTACTTTTAATTTCACGAACCCACAAAGTCACAATATGTTTAAGAGTTTTCAGTGTCAAATGAAATGGTGTAAGTTGACATTTTGCCAATGGAATGTTAATTGTTCCTTTATTTTGAACTAATTTAAATACAGTTCCTATACAAAAGGTACAGATCACATAAAAACATACAAAGCGTATTTCAAATTATTTATTTATTTTGTTTTATAAATAATTTCATTTATATATGTGCTAATTTGTTTGGATTTTCCAGCACTTCATTTATTTTTGAAGAGATAAAACAAAGCTCCTTTGTTTCTGTGATGTAGTCGAAGGAATGTGAGATAAGGAAGCCGACGACTCGCTTGTTAAACATTTTACTTACATGTACCTCTTGTATCCTCTATTATCTGAAATGAAAGATTCAATGCGAAGCATTTCTGCAAACGTGTAACATGAATACAAAAGTTTTTACAAATAGATTTAAGAAGAAAGAGAACAATTAGCCATAGTGGGTATACTAGCGGATTTTTACATACTTCATGAGGAAAAAAGGGCCTATAATTTAGATCCAATTTGTTTTTGATTATTTGAATTCTCCAGTGTGACAGTAAAATAGATTTGGCAAGTATGCGTAACTGTACGGCATTTTAATCCGATTTTCTTGTAAAGTTTGGCACTTTAAAATGCCCATGCAACTTTTGTTGAATTCGTTTTCTTTTGTTTCAGTATATGGTCTTTCAAGATAGATGAAGAGTGAACAGTTTTTTTGTTATGGAGCTTGGTTTTGTATATTCCGTTTTAAAAATTAAGTACACAATTGTTTGAAACCTAATATATTACATACTTATCAATTTTCTAAGGAAATTTATTAATATGAGTACAGTTTATTTTGTAATTCCATATATTAATGGCGAATATTATGGGATAGTGAATGAGTGCGTCTTTAAAATTGTTATCGCATTAGATATTTCACATTAGACAAGATTTTTAGTTTTCTTGACATTTTTTGCCATTGAGGTGCATAAGAAAATTAAAATTAATTTCCTCTTATAATTATGTTGCACAAATTTGTGATAAAATATCAGGTAATTAGGATGAAAAAGTGATAAATGCTGCTATGTCAATACTGGAAAACAGTATATGAATGGACTTTGAGGGAGAAGGAACCTATCTATCTCATCTCGCGTCCTCTAAAATTCTTTTTTACGGAATTTCTTCAAAATCCATTGAGTATATTTAAATATTACATATTTAATTTTATTTGATAAATAGCATTAACATAACAAAAATCTTATATTCACATCCACCCACACTTCTACAAATTATTCTTAGAACTTTTTTGTCTACTTCATGTCAACATTTGTACAAATTGTTTAATTCCACATTTTTTGAAGATCCAGGCTATCGATCCAGGAGGCTATCGATTGCAAATGTTTTAAAAAAAGAGGAAGTTGCTATATGACTGTTGAACTTCCATATTGTTTGCTAGGCCACGCCGTGGCTCAGTGGTTGGACCGCTTGGCTCTCACCAAGGCGGCCCGGGTTCGATCCCAGGTGATCGCAAAGTGAGATTTGTGGTGGACAACACGGTGCTGGAGCGGGTTTTCTCCGGGATCTCCGGTTTCCCCGTCATCTCATTCCACCGGTGCTCCATCTTCATCTCATGTATCATCAGTGCCATCGCCTGCGGTGCCGCATGTAGTAAAAGCGGGCGTTAAACACTACGCATTTCATTTCCATATTCTTTGCATGATATCCCGAGAAACATACATACAGTGCCATAGTAGTTCAGAAATTTTTTGACTGAAACCAGGACAATGAATATCTAGCAAATATTTAATTCCAACATTTTGTTTTAACGATGTCTTTTGTCTATATTATCAGTAAAAATTTTACAAAATTCATTCAAAATTAAAACGACTTCGCCATTGAAAATCTTTGTATCTTTCGAATATACTGAATTTTAAAGCAAATGTTAGAGGCTAAGTCCCAAAATGGGCACTTTCAGTGGAGTTCTGGCATACACTAATTCGTCTACCTACAATAAGTAAATAGTAGAGGTACGAGAGATATTGCGTCTTGCACGAGAATAAAGCTTTTTCTCCTTCATAAATTTGTGATACCTCAGAGTTAAATTTTCACGCGTGAATAAAATCTAACATCACTGCCTCACACCATAAATAATTAAGGTTTCACTTTTGGAAGAGAGTAAAGTTGAGGGGGGAAAAAGTGAATAATTTAACTGCTCAAGACTAATTCCCCAGTTTTAATTTCTACCACTGGACAAATTTTCCGCCGTATTTCACTTCAACAGGTGTTCAGCTAACGGAATGAAATTAATTTAGATTTTATTTAGCACGCGATAATGAACCCCTGTGTTACGTTGGCGGCGCATACGAGCATTTTTATTGGAATTCCATATGGGTGCATACCGCGTCGCACTGTGTACCGATGTATGGAATGTAATATATACGCGGTTTCATTATCTCGCCCTATAACAACCACTCTGCGGCTCTCACGGCAATATTTTACTATTTCTGCTGCGTCTTTCTGCATAAGGAACGACATTTTTCAACTGCAATTCATCTGTGTTCTCAATGTCGCATTATACCTATCCTTAGATTTTAAGGCAAATGTCAGTTTAGTTCCTTTCCGCTGGTAAATATATTTGGTACTATTTCAAATGTCCTAAAACGAGTAATTCTTCCATACAGTTTTTTGACAACGTACCTTTACTCATCCTCATAACTTTGATGGTTCTTCTCAAAATAGTCTCCCCTGAATACGATGCATTTGTCCCAGCGTTTCTGTCAGTCTTCAAAGACATGCTGAAAACCATTTTTGAGAGATCCTTCAAAATCACCTCCACAGCCTTCAACACTGCTTCTGATGATGGATAATGCCTCCCACGAAGGCGTTTCTTCAAGTTAGGGAATAGAAAAAGGTCACATGGGGCTAAATCCGGACTATAGGGAGGGTGAGGGATGCATTTCACGTTGATTTTTGCAAGATATTCAGCAACAACATTGGCAATATAAGGCCGCGCATTATCGTGGTGCAGCATCCAGCCTGCTTCACGGAAATGTGGTCTTTTGCGCCTGATATGAACTTGCACACATCCCTGTAGTATTGTCCAGTTACTGATGTGTGTGTGCAGGAACAACATGCTGATAAACCACTCCATGAATATCAAAGAATGAGATCACCATAACTTTCCCAGCAGAAGCAACCACCTTTGCTTTTTGGTGGTTGGTGATGAAGGAGATTTCCACACTGAGCTTTGCTGTTTGCTCTCAGATCAAAATGATGTAGCCAAGTTTCATCAGCAGTGATTACGTTTGAAAGAAACTCCAGATCTTCCTCTAACATCAACGTTAACTGCATGTTACCTCCATTGCAGCGGTAGGCGATACTGAACATGTCTGAACTTGCCTGGTTCTCACAGGAGGTAACCAGGAGTACCAATAATGAAACTACTACGATGTGTTTGTTTCACATTAAGCTAACAGAATGTAATAAGATTGAATTTTAGTGCGAAAAATTATGAGCCTAAAAAATTATAATCATTCTTTATTGAACAACCCTCGTACTTCCTCTGCAGTCTACTGTAATAGAGAGAAGAAGTGTTTTATTTGACCAAATCGTTTCATATTTCACGAGAAGTATATTTTGGGGCTGCTTAAAGCAAAATCATGTTTAGAAAACTGTGTATACGTGTCCGTGTGTGCGTCTGCCGCTGTATTACGTCATATAAGGAAGTGTGTATTGGGTAGAGGACCTCACACTTAGTCTCTTTCTCTGGTACATGAGCGATGTGGGTGCATGTGAATAGCATAATCAAAAAAGGTATTGAATAAATAGCAAATTTGATATTTGAGGTTTAGCACCTTCCAAGAATGCATCAAGGAAACTTATTCCGCCCAATCTCCACTTATATGGAGAAAATTGATATTTCTTTAACAGCTGAAACAAAGTTGATTAAAAATTCCATTGTTTAATTTATGTTTTAATTTTCTATACATTACAACGCAATTATCTCTATTCAGATTAAATTTAATAATTAGGGAGGCAATAACAGAGCTCGTTAAAATAGGAACTCATGAGCGGGAGGTTCGCCCTTCGAATTCAACCAGAACATTCTCTCTGAGGTATTTTTTTCTAAGTTTGCCTTAGCCATAACTAACAAACATCGGAGAGCTACTATAAACCCAAATTTCCTTTCGCAATTGTTTAATTTCGTGTTCAGTGTTTACTGGTTATGATGCTGAATGAAGTAAGAACAGGCGTTAAAACGCTAACAAGAAAGGAAAACCATGATAGACAGGAAAAGTCGTATTTCCGGAGGAACTAGATATTGTTTTGTGTAGTATTAGCCATTTTTAAAATATTCTGCCTCGTATCCTCACATTATCTCGCATATAAATACATAATCTCACGAAAGATGTATTGTGCTCATTTTCTTTTCCTTCCAAAGGCCTTTACGACAGTTTCTTAAATTTATATTTCTTTAAGTACAGTTAAAAATATATATTTAACTTGTAAATCAAATAGCCTCAGTTAGTTTTACATTCAGTCTATGCTAGATGACCTTGCTGCATTGTCGCCTTCCTGTTACATCTAGTTTTCTGATATTGATTTCATTGTCACGAATATCTTTTCCACTTAAGTACAAATCGGAACTCTGTGGATTGTGTATATCCAATTTTGTGTTTACCTGGTCAATCAAGGAAATAATGAAAAATAACCTAAAATGATTCTCTTTAATCGCTGTGCTAGGTAATATTCATACGTAACATTCTTTATTCTGTTATATTTAATAGATTTTTCATTGCAGATTTATAATTTCGTTGAGTACAACAAACTAAAGCAATATCCCTATTTTTAAAAATTGTATCACCTTTGAGATTCCATTACTTTTGCAAGATCAAGGAAAGCAGTGGAGAAAATCGAATAGTGATTTGCGCTTCAGAAAAGGGGTAAATTAAAATAAGACCTGAAGCTTTCCTGGCCACGAATACGCTCACTTTCTCCTCGGGCAGCCAGCAAGGTGAAAAGATGATTAGATATCAACGTTTCGGAGTGTACATCTCTCCCATCATCAAGATATTTATTAAATGTTATAACCACAAATGATACACTGGATATAACACAAGTATAAACAAAGACAAAACACTATCAAAATTCGCATTACTGAACAAAAGACTGTTTTCGTTAAATTAAATGCCAGGTCAGGAGATGGCGTGAGTATAGAAAATTGTTTCAAAGAAACGTAACTACTTAACTTGATTATCAAGCTACATTGATCTTTGATTCTTAATTCGACGAATTTACATTTTAAGGCTCAACTGAAATCCAGCATCACGAGTAAGCGTGCTCCTTTCAAAGGAAATCGCCAAAGCCTCCTTAATTTTCCGTTCCCAGAAATAAATAATAATTATAAATAAAAATAATTATTTTTATAACAATTTAAAATATTATTTAAGAAATAAAATAATTATTTTATGATGGAAAGCAAATAAATAATATCATTTCGTGAAGTGGTGGCCACACAGAAATATTTATTTGATATAATTTGTGTAATTTTAGATAATTTTTTATACTGTAACCTTCTGACTATTTCTCAAGGTTTACAGAGTAAGTCCTGCAGAATAAAAATGACTTCACGCTATTCTCAGACAATTGAAGATATACAGTTTCTCAAGGAAATATCTCAAACATTTGTTATTTTAAATAAAGTTGCTATAGCCAAAACATAATGAAAATATTTGTATGTAAAAGATAATTTGAGAATTTGGAGGATATCGGTGGGTTTCTCGGCGTTGCATGGGAGTATGACATGTTCTTGGTAAGACTTCTTCCGGTAGGACAGTGTTGGAACCCGGTCTGGTGAGGCCGTTTGCGAACCACAATAGGGTGGGATGCCCGATGTGCTGTCCTGCTGGAGAATTTCCAAGTGATAAAGTGTAGAGGCCCTGCCCTCTTCACTGTCAAATCTATATTCCTTGTTACGGCCGCCCTCTCTCTACTCTCGCCTCATCCTTCCTCCCGGAGGTACCCCACTTGAGGTCACAGATACAATAGACTAAGTATCTTCGTGCCAAAACCCTCCATAGCATAGTCCAGTCCAGTCTTGAAAATTTTATCGCGTTCTTGTAACACACTGGAGTTAAAAATAATTTTGACTTTTGATTCTTGAGTACACACACTGCAGCTTAGAAGTGTTGATTGTGTTTGCTTTAAGGCAGTTTGTCCCGTCACACTGAATGATATACAGAGCTCCTGGCTCCTAGGGCTGTTGGCAGTGATACGATGATTTGAAAGTTACGTGTTTCACTTCGAAAATTAGAACTTTCCCCAAACTTGTAAACTTGTGTTCCAGCGATGGCCCTTTTTGTTAACTTTATCTCTGTTGTTTCTCTTGGCAATGTCGGTAGCAAATGATTGAGTTGAAACTGTGGGGTACTTTGGCAGTGGTGCCAAATTTTGGCAGTTTGGTGAGCCGCGGGATTTTCCCCTTTACGCGGCAAATTTCCCCTCGTGCAGTAGCAGACGGCGGCAACTGTCTATGACTGCTACTTCCGGATTGTATTTTTTAAACATTTCAAAATGTGGACAGTGAGGAACCTAGTTTGGAGTTTGATATAATTTTGTTCACAATTTCCAAATATTATCGTTTGCTCTTATATCTCCTATAAAATATACTCTTACAAAATATTATTACTTTCTCTATTTTTGAGTGATAGGGACGGATTTTATCATACGAGGGTGTCCGTAAAATAAGGTCTCCAATTTTATTTAATATAGAAAACATGTTTACTGTCAATCAATGTTACATTGATGGAAAGACAACCTCGTTTTTCAAATCATCGCTCGTAGTCTTACTGACTTCAGGGATAAGATCGTACAGCTCGCCAACTGTCACAAGCCGATCTTTATGCATTTCTTGCTCCACTCTTGCAATTGTTTCGGCTGAACCCGAAGGCCGAACAGAACGCTGTTTGTCATGGACGTCTGTAAGTCCGTCTTTGAACTCTCTGACCCACTTTCGCACGTTTTTGACGTCCATACATTGTCGCCCGTAGACTTCGCATAACTGACGATGAATTTCAGTGGGGACTCAAAAACGGATCACTGCACGCAACTCGCACTTGGCGTCGGAAGTGATAGGAAGCTACATCGCAAACGGCTGCCCAGCCAAGACTAATGGTTGCAACGGGTTCGTTATGGTGGGTATTTGAAGGGGTGAAACCAAGCTACACGACAGTGTTGCCGGATCTCGCGTAATAGCGTTCCTTACGGCTTCAGCGCCTTCGAGACCTTATTTTACGGACACGCCTCGTACCTTAAGGGTATGTATGACTGAAATTTTCAAATTCTGAACTAATACTGCTAGCTTTTTCAAATTTACACCATAGGTGTAGCATATTGTAAACATTTTAAAACCTAAATTTAAACCATTTTTCTCCAGCAGTTTAGAAATTATGATAAATTTTGTATGTTTTTTGTTACGTCACTAAAAAAGTCCCTTGCGACAAAATATTTTGAATTTTGGTCTAATATTTTAACCCTATGTTCATAATACACATACTTTTGAAATTGCTCTGGGTTTTTCTGTGTCTCCTTTAGTTTAGGTCACAAAAATTTTTTAATTTACAAATATTCTTTTTTTGTCTAAAAAACTGTAAGTTTTGTGTTTGAAAATTAAAAATATATGCTTATATACATTTCACAATAAAACCTAGAGCAATTTCCATTCCTCATGATATTCTGAACCTGTGTAGGAAATTTCATGAATGTAGTACAAAAACTGCATCGCAAGGAGCATTTTACAGGAAGAAAAATGCTGAAAATATGAACATTGAGAAAACAGCGATTAAAGATTTGATTGCATAACTCACATTAAAATCCACCAGGCTGATAGGTTGTACCCTCAGATTTCTTTTTCCTCTCCTCTGTTGCGGCTTTTTTCACCTTTTTCTTCTTTAGATGTTGCTTTTCTTCTGCACAACTTCGCTTCTTGCTTTGCAGGATACGAGTCTGATCTCGCTGCACTGAAGTTTTCCTTGCTGAGTCTACTACACTTTCACCTCTGATATTTTGCTGCAGCTCCAATGACTTAAGACTACCCATGTTAAACTCACTGATGCTTTTAATAACAGCAAGATCCAATTTTTGTTTTGATATGAAAACTTCCTTTGGGCACTTATTCCATATGACATGATGCAAAGATTCATTGGCATTCTGTGTTTTTCCTGTTTTGCACCTCTCTAGTAATGTTGTAGAAGCCAGCCTCTGATATATTGGCAACATTTTAGGAACTATTTTGTCTTCTAAAGCCTTATTTTTCTTTTCTTGAATTGAAAATTTAAGAACGGAAAACAGACAAAGAATGTGGATGTAGGCAAAAGAGGGCGTGACTCTGACAGAGTTTAAAGGCCACCGACATTTAAATAAGCATTTAAAAATGGCTTTCGGAGGCAAATTATGCATTTTTCACATTCGGGAATGTCTAAATTATTTTATAAAATTAAAATAAAAAAGTCGTTATTTTCACGATTTTCATGAAATTTCAGTCATACATACCCTTAAGTTTCGATATCGATGTTTCATTGAAAGCATGTTTACATGTCCTCTGAACCCCCTCCCCCTCGAAATATGGGTTATGTGAACAACTTTGCTTAAAGTAAATGTTTTATAAATACCAAACTTAAGTTCAATATCTTTCAAAGATGCAACACGCAGATTTTTTTTAAAAAAAAAATCCCCCAGCCCAATCTGCCCATCAAATAAAACATTTTTCGAAATTATATTTTCTAAAAAAAGAAATTGGAATTTAAGTTTTTTAATTACAATGCATTCGTTTAAAACAATTACTTGACAAAAGGAGTATGTTTAGTTTTCTGGGTATACCCTGTGAAGTGCCTTTATTCGGAAAACTGTTATTTAGTCTTGTATAAGTAAATCTTGATCTATAACCCAACGTGTACATAAAAGATGTACATCTCTGTAAAACAAAATTTATTTCAAATAAATTTCACATTCTCGAATTGTTTAATACATCTAAAGAGCGACAAAGTTATGTTAGTAATTAGTTCTTTTAAGACCAGCATATAGCGTCCGATTTATTGACATGTGACAGCCCGTTCACTTTATATGTATAACGAAATGTAATCGTAGGTATGTCTGAAGTGATTTGTGTTTTTAAAATGAAGGGAAAATAAGCTTTTTTTTAAAAAAAAATGGTCTATATATACCATGAAACGACTGAAGGAGAGGCTGAAGAAAGTCAGTGCATGTCTTAAAAAGAAAGAAAATAACTTATTTAAACATTCAAGGCAATCGAACGTGGTTAATGCTACAACAGGGTTTAACAGAAATAATGCATTTTAAGTATAACTGTATTACTGTTGTACTTTTTTGTTGCTTGTTCTTTGCTCTGTAATTTTTGTACGCTATAGTTTACCAGTTTTTTCAAATGCTATAAATTCATTCAGAATAAGGCAAACTTCAGGAAATGCTCACAGAATACTCCAAAAATATAGATGCTATTAGCTATAAACAATTGATAGTTAAATTAAACCATTCTGTTTGTTTTTATTCTAACAAAAACAAAGGAATATGTAAAAGGTCTTCATGTCCCATTCTTGAAGAATGTTGTGTAACTTAAACATTAATTTAGCTATTTATTCGGTATGATGCCAATCAAAATAAATGAATGTCACAAAATGATCAAACAACTTCAAAAACTACAGAAAGAATTAAATTATGATGGATACCTGCACATGTGTAATTACTGGAAATGAATGAGCTGATTTTCTTGTCAAAAAGATGCCAATTTAATTGAGAACAAAAAAGAACATATCATTTACATCCATAAGATGAGTAATTAAAACAAATAAAAGAAACAAAAGCAATCAATACCTAACGAAGCCAGAGAAAAAAGGAACATTTTAATTAAAAACCCATAACTTATTCCAGAAATCTCACGTAAATGTGTACTAGCAAACTTTAGATTACCTATAGAACATGATTATTTGGCCAAATACTTACACAGGATAGGAATTTATACAAGCCCAAGGTGTTCTCTGTGCAACAAAGAAGAGGAAATGACTAAAGAATATCTTCTAACCTGTGAAGTCCTACCTGCCGGACCCACTACACAGAAATATTGGAGAGCAAGAGAGCTAATGGCTCCATTGCCAAAGTCTAGCATTTGACAACAAAGAAGAGGAAATGACTGAAGAATATTTTTTAGCTTGTGAAATACTACCTGCCGGACCCACTACACAGAAATATTGGAGAGCAAGAGAGCTAATGGCTCCATTGCCAAAGTCTAGCATTTGAAAACAAAGAAGAGGAAATGACTGAAGAATATTTTTTAACCTGTGAAGCCCTACTTGCCGGACCCACTACACAGAAATATTGGAGAGCAGGAGAGCTAATGGCTTCATTGCCAAAGCCTAGCATTTGAAAACAAAGAAGAGGAAATGACTGAAGAATATCTTTTAACCTGTGAAGCCCTACTTGCCGGACCCACTACACAGAAATATTGGAGAGCAAGAGAGCTAATGGCTCCATTGCCAAAGCCTAGCATTTGAAAACAAAGAAGAGGAAATGACTGAAGAATATTTTTTAGCTTGTGAAATACTACCTGCCGGACCCACTACACAGAAATATTGGAGAGCAAGAGAGCTAATGGCTCCATTGCCAAAGTCTAGCATTTGAAAACAAAGAAGAGGAAATGACTGAAGAATATCTTTTAACCTGTGAAGCCCTACTTGCCGGACCCACTACACAGAAATATTGGAGAGCAAGAGAGCTAATGGCTTCATTGCCAAAGCCTAGCATTTGAAAACAAAGAAGAGGAAATGACTGAAGAATATTTTTTAACCTGTGAAGCCCTACTTGCCGGACCCACTACACAGAAATATTGGAGAGCAGGAGAGCTAATGGCTTCATTGCCAAAGCCTAGCATTTGAAAACAAAGAAGAGGAAATGACTGAAGAATATTTTTTAACCTGTGAAGTCCTACCTGCCGGACCCACTACACAGAAATATTGGAGAGCAGAGGAGCTAATGGCTTCATTGCCAAAGCCTAGCATTTGACAACAAAGAAGAGGAAATGACTGAAGAACATCTTTTAACCTGTGAAGTCCTACCTGCCGGACCCATTACACAGAAATATTGGAGAGCAAGAGAGCTAAAGGCCTATCATTTGAAAACAACAACTATTTATGCGGTATTTGGTTTTCAGTTATGCTTTTCACACGAGGACGCACACATACACATCAGGAAAAGTCGAAATTTGTTGTATTCCACTCGAGTTTCTCTATCCACTACAGCTTCACATTAATCCTTATATTTACTATAACGTAGGTACAATGGCTTAAGGAGGCTGGCACCGAGCAGAGAGATAAGTAGCACTCCAGCTAATCGTAACTACCGCAGGCACTACGGCAGATAGCGAGAATCTTCTTAAAGTTTTCTTTCTTTTCCAGTCCAGAACATTCTACAGTGTTTTGGGAAATGTCCAATGATCACATAAACAAGCATTCTCGTGAATGTTGTTCTTCGAGCGAGGATTTTTTTTTTTTATTTTTTTTTATAAATTACATCCTCCAACGTTAAGAATGAAATGGGTCAAATGGTGCTCAAATGATCCCAGGATCCATAGATCTTAGAATTACCCGACAATCTTCTTTCAAGATAAGGGAAAACACCTGAAAAGGTCCTTATCCAGGTAACTCACCCTGACCGAGATTCGAACTGGGAATCTCTTGAATCTGAGGCAGACACGCTACCACCATGCTTCCGAGGCGGGCGAGTGAGGATTGTGACGACTACTACAGTTCGGCCGCTCTTTCTCTGGCTCTGACATTTCTCGAGAGAGGGGGAAGCAGGTTGTTGCCAGTTCTTTAGCGCGAATTTCAAACAGAGGAACAATGCGTATTTTAAATATTTCACGTATTTGCATATTTCACGAACCAGTAGCGATATTATTATAATAGCGATAATAATAGGACTTACGAACACTAAAATCGGAATTTACGCACGAAAAATATAAGAAAGAAAGTTCACCAGCGCAAGCAGCTAAAGCCACGTAGCTTAAACAAATTTAAGTTGGCAACACGGTGTTGGGTTCGGGAACTACGCTCAGCTGCGACAATGCCGATTGGCGCTAGCAGACAGTTTTAACTTCCTGGCCACAACATCGGATGTACAGATTCCCAGTACTACCAACAGATGCAGTTAGTGTGTGTGAAAGGTGTGAACGAAATATTCGAATAGAGTGGTGTTGTAATAAATATCTTGCATGATAATTAAATTGTAAGTTGGATTTCAGTGTTTTAAAGCTAATATAGTGCTATATTTTCATTCTAAAGATAATTTTCAGGATATGTTTTCATTTGCTCATTACTGTATGTTGCTACTATTAACCTTCCCCCTCCACCACTTGCAGTCGCAAAACGTCAGAGCCGGAGATACAACGGCCGGACTGTATGACCTATAGTAAGTGCTTTTGCTTCAAGAGCCTAGAGAAGTCCTGTGTTCCACGGCGCAACAAGTGAACCGAGGTTATTTCATTTTTCGTTACGTTGCTACGTCATCAGGAAAATCAAGTGATAGTAAAAGCTAAGTGAGCATTTGAACTATGTCGGCGTAGCGTACTGAAAACTGGACAAAGTCACGATACTATAGTATTTATATAAAAAGTAATTCTTGTGCCTGTGTTACGTTAATCCTTTTGGGCTATAGATGAATTTAAATAAAGCAAGAAGTGTGATAGAAAGTTAAGCTTAGAGCTTTAAGCAAATTTAACATGCATTAAACCATTTATTCAGTTTGTAAGCAAAGTGAGTGTCGTGTTTACTGCACATCTGTGAAGGAAGGCATAGCAAACAAAAGTTTTCTTGTTATTCCGAAGTAGAGTAGAAGTTAACAATACCCAGTACAGAGTGCAGTTACTCCCACAGGACTGCGGCTAGCAGGATTACCGCATTTCTCACCCCTGATTTATCGTACTAGCCCCTTACTTCTGAATTATACATTCTATTTCAACCGCACATTCTTTTTGAAGCTGAGGTCTTAATACCAACGGCTGCTGCAATATAAACAATTAAAACAGTTGGCGCAGTGTGCATAAAAGTTGCAATTCTCTAAGATAATCCTTTCAAATGTTGCCTAATGTAAGGTATATACTTTATTTAAAACTACAACGGTTGTGGAGCAAACAGGTAGACAATTTTATCTGACCGTTACTGTTGTAAACTATATTTTCTTTCTCTAGCGCCAAACTAATACCATATAGAGTGACGTGAGGGGTTTAAGAGCCCGTCCAAGCGTTATAGAGTTAATACTGTGACTTTGTGGGTTCTTAAAATTAAAAGTCTCGTTGTCAGAAATTCACAATTCTCTTTATTTACGTAGAAAGACAGTTTGTACAGCCCTTTGCACTAGGAGAACGTAACATGCACAAACACAGTCTCTCGTGGATTCACAAGTAAAAAACAAAAGAATTCATTTTCAAATCAATGCACGATTATCAGTTCTCAACTTGCAACTCGGTACAGTTCAAATGTTCACACAACTCAATTCACAAGTCCATAGACAACTGCAACTTCGTTCACTCCTAGCAGCACCGCTGCACGACTGACTGGTAAGAGCTCCTACCGCCGCATTTATACACGAGCCGCTGTTTCTCGAAAGTTGTTGAAGCCACACGATCTTTCGTGATGTAGCAAGAACACTATGGAACTATCTCTTTCTCCCTCCGTTGCTCTCTGTTAAGTGCCAGGCGCTCACCGCTCAGTGGGCGTGGTTTGGGAGCTGTCTGTCTCTTTCCTTCCCCGCTTCTATCGCTCTCGGCGGTCGTCTACGCAGCAGCGAAGCAATGCCTCGCGACACTACTAAACATTCAATATGGAAAATGTACTTGTTTTCAGGTCCGCCGAGCTAAAAAAAAAACAGGAAGTTTTTACAAAAATGCTCTGTTTGAGTGCGTAGTTCAGTCTGATTCAGACTGGTTCCAGTCTCGGTCAAGATGAATTATAAGCTTTATCCGGGGTTTCCGTTATCCTGAAAGTTAAGTGTCGGTAACTCTAAACTCTATGTACCCTGTAAGTAGTCATTTGTGGCAACAGGTTCTTATGTTGGACGGTAAAGGAGAGGGGGGAAGAGAATGGCAAAATTTAAAGCATATTTTAAGATGGTGCTTATAAAAGGTTTGAATTTGCAACTGGAGTATTAGAAGAACGACTAACAATATATTTTAATCAGATGTACATTTTTAGTTTTGTCTGACCTTATCGACTGAGGGTAATGCAACGGTAACGTGTGCAACTTGCATTGGGAGTTTCTGACTTCGATCTCCGGCGAACCCACACGTTGATTTGGGGTTTTAGCAGTTTCCCGTGGAATTCTGGCGTGTTTGCTGAGATTAACAATTTATCGTCTGTAAACCAAATCTTCATTTACTACCTAAACAGCACTTTTTCTTTAAAACTGGTCCGGATTAACGAGATTTTTCTGTATTTTGCTTATAGTTCGTGTTAATCTGCTGTCCTAAGTTTTCTTCTTTCACAGAATCTCCTACAAAATCTATTCCGAATGAAAAGAATTTTATGGTTGTTCCAGATATAGTATATATACTTAAATTAGGAAAATGTTCTTTCGTTCTTGTTTCTAAATTACGTTCCGTCTTTCCAATATAAACCTGATCACATTCTAAAAAATTAAATTTAAAAATAAATAAACAATTAAATTAATACATTTTCTTAAGTATAAACAAACTAATAAATCGGCCGTAGCAGATCATTTTTGGTCATTTAACCATGATATAAATCCCGAAGTTGGCTGGGCCCGTAGCTCAGTCGTTAGAGCACCTGCCTGTCGTACTAGGGGTCCCGGGTTCGGTTCCCGGCGCTGGGGGTGGGAATTTTTCTCCGATCAAGATAATTCCTCATCTTCTCCAGATTCTGGAAGTATGAATGAGAGTTCGAATGTGTGCGTGATATAATGATTAAAAACCAACCGAACAAGAGTTAACACCGTCGATATGTTCCAAAGGAGAACGGCCGCCGATATGACCATTGGAGTTAAATAGAACAAAAAAAAATCCTGAATTATTAAAGCAATTAAATATTCCCATATATTTAATGGTTAATGAAGAGATATTTATTTTAAAAAATAAACATCGCGTAGTGAATTTTGAAATAACAGTAGTTGGTTCTGTTCTTAAGTTTATTCCGTTTTCAGATTTTGAAAAAAAAAAAAACATAGTAACATAGTAACTTCCTTGACGACCAAGTGTGTTGACTGAGGACGCGACCAAGGGTTCGTGAAATCGATTTCAACTAATTCAACTAATACGAAAAATTGGCATCATGTTCTTAAGATAAGTGAAGTTTTATTATTCATTGTAACTAGCTTCATTTTCTACATATTTATGTTGGTATACATCAAAAGTTTTTATTTAAAGTTATGTTTTTCTTAAACTAATCATTTTCTAAAACTTATTGAGTTCAGTACACATCAAAACGCGTATTTCCGGAGAAACATTAATGTAAATGTTTGGGTAAAATGCAGTGCTTCCTCTACCTGGCAAGTATAGGTATTAAAGAATACGCAAAATGTTAAAATATTGACTAAAATCTAGCACAAGGTTACCTTAATACAGTGGCCATATGTATTCAATGACAAAGCATACGTCACTGTTACTGTACTCGCATCTGATATTTTTGAGAACACGCCTGTGTTATCCTTGCCGTGATTCATCGAGATAAATGTAACCCAGCGCACCACGTTTGAATACATTCTGATTTTGATCTCAACCACGCTCCGGTAGCCATCTCTCACCCCACGTGACCCAAACTTTATGGCTGTCTTGCGGGAGACAAAGCTAAATTGGACTGGATGAAGACATAGAGCCTATATCTGACTGTGGACAAGGTTTTGGGTTTAGACTCTGCGGTTATAGGATGTCAAGATATCCGATGGTTTCTGCAAACTTGCGTATCTCACAAAGTTAGCATTGGAAACGGACTGAATTCAGGTTAGTAGACAGCCTTTGTGGTCACGTGGTTAAACAGAGAGGTAATAAAAGCAATTAATACATTTCAGAGGTTTACGCACACGTGACTTTCTCTACACTCTTTTACAAACTATTCTTTAAAACTTTTCTTCTACCAACTTTATATTAATCGATATAAACGGTTATAGAAATGGTTTGATAACATATTTCCTTATAGGAAATACAGTTTGATCCATATAAAAATGTACCATTTCAATAGGCCAATAATAGGACACACGTGCAACTTTGGAAGAATATAATACACAATTGGGAGATTACATTACATTATTTACATCTCAGTGAAAATGGTGGAAGTGTCCTCCACCAGCATCTCTGAATCGTTGGTCCCATTTTCTTTGATACGACTGTAGACACTGAAGTTTATATGGGTGTCTTCAAGACATTTGTGGAGCAGCTGGATTATATCGAATTAAGAGGTTATTTCCAGCCAGATGGAGTAACGTGTGATACATCTAATGACACCATGGAACTTGTAACCAGTTTCTTTGATAATCGAATAATCTCAAAAGGTCTGTGACACCCCCCCCCCCCAGATCTCCAGACCTAACCTCACCGGATTTTTTCTTGTGGGGGTATCTAAAAAATGGAGTGTACAAGAATAGACCACGGACAATTGATGTTCTCAAGGAATCCATTCTAACCGAAATAAGTAACATTGCCGAGGATATTCTCCGTAAAACTTCAGAGAAGATGCTGAGACGAGCACAAACATGTATAGATGCTGGTGGAGGACACTTCCAACATTTTCTCTGAGATGTAAATACTGTAATATAATCTCCCAATTGTGTATTATATTCTCCCAAAGTTGCACGTGTGTCCTATTATTGGTTCAAAGATTATGGCCTGTTGAAATGGTTCAGTTCTATATGGATCGCACTGTAGAAGAATACAATAGGGCTTAAGCGATGATCAATTTCTTATGGACTGGTTTCCATGTGATGAGTTTGAAATCAAATTGTCTTTGTATGGTCAGAACACAAAAAAAGAGTGTCGTGTTGGTTTGGATCATGGTACGAGTTTCATTTGATGGTCTATTGTATTTATTCCCCAAGTGGGACATCCTCGGGAGGAATGATGAGCCAAATGGATACAGAGGATGCGTCCCAAGGAGCCACGACAGTGCAGATGGCAGGGAAACTCCCCGGCAGGCCAACATAACCGCCAGCTCACCAGCCTGCGGCCCGGAAACGACCCCAGTAGACCGGGCTTGGAGACCGAAGACTGTCCTAGCAGAGGAGGAAGTCTTTACCAGGAGCATCCTGCCATGCACCGCCGAGACTCCTGCCAACACTTCTACCCTTAAAGAAACTACGAGATGAGAGATGATGTGAAATGATAATAGAGGGACAGGAAATTTTTGGAAGTCATTAACCTAACCTGCATTCGTCTAGGGACCAGGGAAGACCCCGAAAAAATTTGGGTAGGTAGGATGGCCATGGGAATCGAACCCGGGGCTCCCCAGTGTGTGCCACAGACGAAACCGCCTGAGCCATCCCGCTCGGTACTTTTTGGATCGAATACAATACCATATATACCTATAGAGAGAGTCAAACAGAAAAATTCAATGCCACGGCCGGGATTTGGACCACGGATCTCCTGGTTTCCGTGCAGTCGCTCTTACCCATTGAGCGTGGCATTGAATTGTTTCAGTTGGACTCTATCTATTCAAAACCTTAGTTTATATTCCACCAGTGTGAAAGAACGATTAATTTCCATTAATTAACTTAAATAATAAGAGTTAAATGATGAAGCCTGGGACTCAGATACTTTTGAAAGTCGCCACAAACGAATACGAAGTCGAATACGAGAGCCCCTAGTGGTCTACCGGGAAAATATATGAGTCAATTGGAGAATTTAATATCATGACGGCATTTTGGCCATGGTAGCTCAATGTGTAAGAGCGGCTGGACGGAAACCAAGAGTTCCGTGGTTCAAATCCCAGCCGTGGTATATAATTTTTCAGTATAGTCTATTCTAAATCTTAGTCTATATACGGCTAGTGTGAAGAAATGATTAATTTCCATCATTTAACATTTCCAAAATGTCATCACTTATTCCTGTCTCTTTTATCATGGATTCTTTGTATAAAGACCAAAAAGGGGAAATAGAGTCAAGTAAATGCAGCACCTCAGATTTCTCTTCAGATTCGAAGTTAGACGAATGTACCAAAATTGAGCGAATGTGAAGGTACTTTGTATGCTGTTCACATATTTGTAACTTCTCGATATCCTTTCTCACTTCATATTGGTACAGAGCTACAAAATGTTTTTAATATTTCCCAAAACAAACCAAGATATTCGCGAGACGTTCTGTCGCAGATGCAACAAACGTGGCTAAAGCTCTGGATGCTTCTTCTATCATTTAGTCACGTACCTGCGGGGTTTTTTCGATTTCAGCGAGCCCAGGGTATTCATCGCCAAAGTCTAAGTGTGACGCTTATGGAAGTATCGCATTCGATTTCCGTTGGGCCAGATACCTTGGTGTTTTTCTGGCTTCCCCAGGTCTAGTCGTTTTCTCTGCTACCAAGTATTTCTTTCCATCATTTCCTTACATGTAATTCATCATAATAGCCAGAAGAATACAAAAAGAATAATTGAAAACAAATTAGAAGAGCAAAACAGGTTTCGAAAAGAGATATCTTGTACCGATGGAGTATTTGATATAAAACAAGTTACAGATACAAGAAGAGAAAGAAACAAAGAGATACACCATAGTGAATTTATATAAAGCCTTCGATATATTAAATAAAGGACTACTATGGAATATCCTGGAAAACAAAGGTATCTCCAGTAAAATAACAGAAACTGTTAAAAGCCAAGTGTGTACATAAACGCATTGCTATTTAGAAATAATAAAAAAACTTTTCATAAACCTAGCACTGAAACAAGAAGGCGCTTCATCACCTATTTATTTAATATCTTTATTGACGACCTGTTATTTGAATGGGAAAGGCATTTAAATAAGGAAGGAATATTAATTGACAAACGTAGAATAAATGCCCTGTTATTAATGGACGATGTCTTACTAATGACAGAATCCTGTATCCTGAAATATAAATGTCGGGTTTCATTCATTGTCCGATATGACTTAACGTTGGAGAACGTAAATTTAAAAAAAAATGCAGCCTACCTCAAGAACACTAATGTCCGATTTCACCAACAGATGTTAAAATTATTGCATTTCACCAACTTGTATTCTGTAAATGTTAGCAAACACGTGTTAACGCCTAGAGACTTGTAAATATTACAGATATAGAAGTCTGTGGACGAATCGTATTATTTTCTGAACATACTGCGATGCGCTTTTGTATTTATTTTCGTTTACACACAGCTGAAACAAATGGCGGGTGAAGAGAAGAGGCGAACACAAGTCTCATCACTCGAGAAAGAACTGTAAGTTAAATCAGTAACTAAATATAAGGATATTATGGAAAATAAGAGGACGCATGCAGTAAATGTGAAAGAGAAAGATGTCACCTGGGAAAAGATTGGAAATGAGTTTAATTCGAATGCAAATGTTACAACCAGAAGTACTAAACAACTTCGTCAGTATTACGTAAATTTAAAACGAGATGCGAAGGACAAATGACAAGTGACTTGAACGTTTCAAGACGGGAGATGGACAATGTATTATCCACATAATTCAGTGAATTATAAAATCGCGAAGTTATTAATACATGAAGCAAAGGCGAGATCGGCATATTCCTTTCGATGCATGTTCTAACGTCATTATTATGTATCGTAAATTTAAAACGAGGAGCGAAGGACAAGTGATGAGTGACTTGAACGTTTCAAGACGGGAGGTGGACAGTGTCCACATAATTCAGTGAATTATAAAATCGCAAAATTATTAATACTTGAAGCAAAAGCAAGATTGGCATATTCCTTTCGATGCATGTTGTAATCTCTCTTGTACTTTCTCATTAACCTTCATAACTTGTTTCGATAGTCTTATACCTCCTCAAAATCATTTCTCTTCATGGGCTGTTCTCTGTTAATAATGCAATTTATATAGACAGCCTGAATATGGCAAATCGACATTAAAAGCTGCATTTACACCCGCCATCTTGATTCTTTAAATTCTACAATTGTTAACGTCTTAACAACAAAAATATGGCTTTACAGAGATTTATAATTGAACCCTTCTTGTTGAACTGCAATTTATTTATAACTACTGCTAAACAGACTAACAGCCGTGTTAAGTCTTAACGTCTGTTGGTGCAATCGGGCATAAGTCAACTTGGTATTTAAGCCCAACAACTTCACCCAACAACTTCAGAAGATGGGAAGCAAGGATTTCCAATAAATTTCTCACTCCAAACTACACCGTAAGTGAAAAATGTTCACTTAATTTTTATTTTCTCAAAAGCGGCTTAATTTTCTCATAATAGTAAATGATTATCTCGCATTTTTCTCGCTTAGTCAAAACTGAGTTTTCTGTTAAACCACACATTTTGTCTCAGCTATTTTTATCGTAGCGCAAGCTGATTTCTAAATATTCCAAGCCGTAATATTAAATTGTTTCTAAGTGTGAGCAAATCACATTCTAACAAAACATTCAAAACTTCCAATATCATATGTTACGGAAATGTGTGCTCTGAGGGCCTCCGAGAGAGAGAGAGAGAGAGAGAGAGAGAGAGAGAGAGAGAGAGAGAGAGAGAGAGAGAGAGAGAGAGAGAGAGAGAGAGAGAGAGAGGGGATAGGTAAACTTCAGAATAGAACGTGTCATGAATATTAGAACCTGGCATTTTTGCTTAACATCTTTTGAAGATGGAACACAGAGATTTCAATCAAATTCCTCACCCCAAAATATCCTCAAAATTCATTAAAATGGCCTTCATCAAAAGAATCTGTTCCACATATTTCCATTACTATTTAAAAATACATCTTTGACTCTCTATAAGGTTCTTATGAAGCCTTCTTTCTTGTGAAATAATTTTGATAACAATTTTGTATGATTTCTAAACCTTTAGAGGTAAGAACAAGTAAAACTTACCACACAATAAATGTATATCCCGTTATAACAAAGAATACTTTTCCATAATAATAACTTCCTATAATTTCGTTGTTATTGGGTTGATTTTCAAAGTAAATGCTAAGTCGCCGTTACTTTATTTCTCGGCATTATGCAACGAGTATAGCAGTTCGAAACCTGCATATGGCTATATACTTTTGTAATATTTTACTTTATTTCTCGGGTACAATGACACTTATAATAAAGGTATTTCTGCAAATACGAGGGTTGTTCGATAAAGAATGATCATAACTTTTTACGGTCGTAATTTTTCGCACTAAAATTCAATCTTATTATATTCTGTTAGGTTAATGTGAAACAAACACGTCGTAGTAGTTTCATTGTTGGTACTCTTGGATCCCGCCTGTGAAAATCAGGCAAGTTGAGACATGTTCCGTATCGCCTACCACTGCAATGGACGTAACACTCGAGGAACAATATGCGGCTTTGAAATTCTGCTTTCGTCTTAACAAATCTTCAGTTGAGGCCTATACAATGTTACAGGAGATATATGGAGAGTCTGTTCCTCCCTACAGCACAACTCGAAGGTGGTTTAAAATGAATTTCAAAGGAAGATGGACCCGGTGCTCCAGTTACTGCTCTTACGGAAGAAAACATCAAAATTGCTGCTGCCATTGTGACAGAGGATCGACGAATTACCTTAAGATCACTTTCTGGCTTACTGAACATTTCATTGGGTGCCACCCACACGTTGGTGACAGAAACATTACACATGAGACGTGTTTTTAAGACTGTTGATTCCCGAACAAAAGGACATTCCATGCAGGTCTGCATGCTGTTAAAATTTATGTTAGAGGAAGATCCGGAGTTTCTTTCAAACGTAATCACTGCTGATGAAACTTGGCTACATCATTTTGATCCTGAGAGTAAACAGCAAAGCTCAGTGTAGAAATCTCCTTCATCACCAACCCCCAAAAAGCAAAAGTGGTTGCTTCTGTCGGGAAAGTTATGGTCATCTCATTCTTTGATATTTATGGAATGGTTTATCAGCATGTTGTACCTGCACACACATCAGTAACTGGACAATACTACAGGGATGTCCTGAAAATATTGGAAGTCCATATCAGGCGCAAAAGACCACATTTCGGTGAAGCAGGCTGGATGCTGCACCACGATAATGCGCGACCGCATATTGCCAATGTTGTTGCTGAATATCTTGCAAAAATCAACGTGAAGTGCATCCCTCTCCCTCCCTATAGCCCGGATTTAGCCCAATTTGACTTTCTATTCCCTAAGTTGAAGAAACGTCTTCGTGGGAGGCATTATCCATCATCAGAAGCAGTGGTGAAGGCTGCGGAGGCGATTTTGAAGGATCTCTCAAAAATGGTTTCCAGCATGTCTTTGAAGACTCGCAGAAGCGCTGGGGCAAGTGCATCATATTCAGGGGAGACTATTTTGAGAAGTACCATCAAAATTATGAGGATGAGTAAAGGTACGTTTTCAAAAAAAAAAAAAAAAAATGTGGTCATTGTTTGAGCAGCCCTCATATTTAACGTGATTAACATGAACTAGATAAAGAAGCGTGTTTTGTAAGAATAGATAGTTGTTTTACCCACCTATAGAATTGTCATTAATATGAAATTGACGTGGTAAGATTTAAAGAGTGGTATTCAGCGCGCATTAATATTCAGGCAATTGTACCTTTGTGAATCACCGTGTGGAACTGTAGGGGTGGAGTATGCGTGCGTGCGTGTTGGGCGCCAAATCGATAGTAGTGATGATCGGGATGCAGCAGAAACATTAGCTACTCGGCACGTGGCTGACTACCTTTCATATAGAAGGAGAAAAAAATGAATGTAGCGGTGCGTCACGTACAAGAACACAGCTGGCCTTGAGTTCGTTTTCTTTTGTACTACTGGGTCAGCGAATTTTCTTTAAAAGAAACGATTTCCTCCTACCCTCTACAAAAAGCTGCGTGGGACAAAGAAGGGAATGAAATAGTGCTGGTGCAAGGGTTCCCCCCTCACACCTTCTCACGCATGCGTGTGCACACTATTTTTCTCGAATGATAGAATCTTAACACTTAGGCAAGCACTTTGTAACGACTATTTCGAGAAAGAAACCAAACGGAAATGCTGAATTTAGAGTATTCTGTACTGAAATTGCTAGCTGTACAAACTTCAACAATATAGTTAAAATTATTGCAAAAATGTATATCAGTCTAAGTAAATAAAGGGAAGAGCGGTTAAAATACATTTTGTGAATCAAGAAGAACAAAACAATTGTGTAATGATTACCATAAATATGTAGGAAGTAAACTACTTTCAAAGCAATCTCTAATATATATTTAGTCAGAAAGCTGAATATTGCTGATCTGAAAGCATAATTATACACTTCCTATAGATTTTCCAATTATTGAAGCTTTAATTTGACATATCTTATAAAATCAATTCCCATGCTATGACTGTCTATGTGAAAAAGTAGAATATGACTACATATATCATACATTTAGTCAGGCAGAAATATCCGAAGGCTGTTTAATAAGGAATGAAAAAATGATCGCTTTTTTTTGACAACGTACCTTTACTCATCCTCATAATTTTGATGGTCCTTCTCAAAATAGTCTCCCTTGAATGCAATGCACTTGTCCCAGCGTTTCTGCCAGTCTTCAAAGACATGCTGGAAACCGTTTTATGAGAGATCCTTCACAATCGCCTCCGCAGCCTTCACCACTGCTTCTGATATGGATAATGCCTCCCACGAAGGGTTTCTTCAAGTTATGGAATAGAAAAGTGTCACATGGGACTAAATCCGGACTATAGGGAGGGTGAGGGATGCACTTCACGTTGATTTTTGCAAGATATTCAGCAACAACATTGGCAATATGCGGCCGCGCATTATCGTGGTGCAGCATCCAGCCTGCTTCACGGAAATGTGGTCTTTTGTGCCTGATATGGACTTGCAATGTTTTCAGGACATCCCTGTAGTATTGTCCAGTTACTGATGTGTGTTCAGGTACAACTTGCTGATAAACCATTCCATGAATATCAAAGAATGAGATGGCCATAACATTCCCAGCAGAAGCAACCACTTCTGCTTTTTTGGGGGTTGGTGATGAAGGAGATTTCCACACTGAACTTTGCTGTTTGCTCTCAGGATCAAAATGATATAGCCAAGTTTCATCAGCAGTGATTACGTTTGAAAGAGACTCCGGATCTTCCTCTAACATCAACTTTAACTTCATGTTACCTCCTTGTAGCGGTAGGCGATACTGAACATGTCTGAACTTGCCTGCTTCTCACAGGCGCGAACCAGAAGAAGCAACACGGAAACTACTACAGCGTTTTTGTTTCACATTAAGCTAACAGAATATAATAAGATTGTCTTTTTGTGCGAAAAATTATGACCGTAAAAATTATCATTCTTTATTGAACAGCCCTCGTATTGTATTATTTTTCAGACCGTGGTTTGCAAAACTCTTGTCACAAAGAAACTTATAGTGCTTTGGTATTAAAATAAATAAAAGTTCTAAGATTTTGAAAATAATTCAATACGTCTTCCTCAATGACATGCCCTCTTCTTTGTATGCATACACCCCCAAGGACTTAAAAGTCAATGGTTTTGTCAGAAGCTGGTCCAGGAGCAAGAAAACTTTGGGTCGAAGCATATCCAGATTGGCTGTTCAACCCAATGCTTTCTATGGCTGAAGTAAGAGGGAATTAAATGAAGCGATGAAAAGAATGAGAGGAAAAATCGTGAAACAAATTACCATTAAATTATCCACCCATTTGGTGACCAAAGAATGACGCGAGAAAATCTTTGGACGGGTTGATGGTTCCCGGGTGTTTAAGTCCGGGACCTCTAAATGCAACTCACACCCCTTCGATAAAAATTAATTATAAATTTCTAAAATCAAATCTTATCAACATATTTGAATGCCTATGAGCTATTTTTATTTTTGAGTGTTTCTTTCTCTTTAATAATACCATTAATGCTATATGTATTTCATGCCTATTTGATACAAGGGGCATCCAGAAAGTAAGTTCTATTTCAGTTTATCTCCGCAGCAGCACTGCGATCGCAGTTCCGCACGTGAGCGGTAGACGCTCTGTATCAAGGAGAAGAACCGTGCGCCATTGTGAGATCGCTGCCAGCCACATACGCTTTGTTGTGCTTGTTTACAATGTCAGTGTTGATTGAAAATTCCGCCGCTTGTGAAATCAGATCTGTGAATCGTTTTCTGAATGCTAGGAATGTGAAACCAATTGAAATTTATCGGCTGCCAAAAGGTGTTGTGTTTCTTCACGACAACGCACGACCACACACTGCAAATGCGACGAAATACATTCTACAGGGATTTGGCTGGGATGTGTTTCACCACCCCCCGTACAGCCCTGACCTCGCTCCTAGCGACTTTCTTCTGTTTTTACTTCCCAAATCTTTCCTTGGCGGTAAACACTTCAACAATGACGAAGAGCTGAAAGAAAATGTTTTCATCTGGTTGAAGACACAGGCGGCAAACTTCTATGAAGAAGCTATACAAAAACTTGTGCCTCGCTATGACAAATGCCTGCAAAATTTCAGCAGTTATGTGGAAAAGTAGTTTAAGAGTTGTAGAATGTTTTACAATAAATAATTTTTCTCTGTCTGTACACAACTTAATTTTATTACCAAACAGAACTTACTTTCTGGACGTACCTCGGACATTAGGACGCAAACGTTGGTCTTTAGGACAAACTTACTCAATTTCTTTGCCACCCAATTAAAAAGGAATCAAAGGAGCTGTATGGTATATGGCTTCAGAGCTTTACATATTGAGAGAAAATTAGAGTGAAATGTATTAAAATCCGTATATTTTAGAATACTGCACATTTTAGAAAACCAACCGTTATGTTTACCTTCTAAAAATGCAATTATGAATGGCTCTGACATTTTTAATATGTTAATAATGATTATTTTGCATAAATGCAGGTTGTAAAAACATTCACAAGGTTTATGTAACAATGATGGCCTAGTAGACAAGGATAGAGTGCACGGAAATTATTCTCAACTCAAGAAGGCCCTAAGGAATGCAAGAGGTTTGCCGGTTCTATCAACAGCATTACCCCAACAGGCATCACCCAGCCCATACCATGTTTTCAAGATCGGGGAGGTGCTAAAACAAACAGGCAACTAAATATACATGAACGTACGCTGAAGTCACAGTTCGAGCTCTTTTCAAAAGTTCTTTGTTGTATAACCAGGCGATGCAGTAAATGTATCACTCCGCGTGCAACTAACTTCCCCCTCATCCTAATTGGCTAATGCTTTCGCGCCATAGGCGGTACCTTCCCGTCAAATTTAAACCTGCAGTAAACGTCATAATAATTGGCAGGAAGATAGAAATAACAATATGACGGCATGCAAAAATAATGAAGTTTATAATGAAACTGAGCAAGTTGAAACTCAATGAATGAGCATTGAAACTGGAGCAAGGTTGTAATGAAAGGCCTTCGGCCTTTTCCACTGGAATTTTTTTAATCCAGCACACATACCTTGCAAAAATGCTTGTCTTTCAGTCTTAAAAGTCGTGTCACGCCATACTTGTCGTGTGTCCTTCATTCACCCAAGTCTCGTCAAGGTAGTATATTTTGTGATTTGGACAATTTGATTGTCCTTAAATAACGTCTTCGCCACACAGCAATATCGCCCTTGGAGTGGTAAGTCGCGATGTCGCGATGTTCCTACGCATTTAACACACCTGTAAGTTCAGGGCACAGCTGTTCGACTTCTCTCACTGACAAAGACGGATTCTTCTCTGTGAGTGCATTAAACACATGCACCACAATTCTTTTTTCGCCGCTTTGTAAAGGTTTTCCCTTGCGATACTTCAGCGAAAAACTGGCGCTAGACTCTGCCATTATACACATAATAAGTACATGAGCAATAAACGATCAATAAAATACTTTAGCCTTCGCATTCGGCATAGCACACCATCAAATGGCGACATATGACTAATCCAGTTCAAAACAAGGTCAGTGATAAAAGTCATATAAACAAATATGTCATCACTACCGCTAAATCACGTGCCATCGTGCCATGTGCTTGAGAGCAAAGGAACCTCCTCTTTACTTCGTTTAAGAATTAACATGCATTTCAGATAAATAAACTCTGTTGCGTAATATATTTAATATTCAAACAGTTACGAAAATATAAATTTGACAATTCTCTTACAACATATAAAGATATATCACCATGTTAAATAACGAACTAATTTTTACCGCACAACAGTCTATACTGCAATAGCAGCCAATGAGATGTGATAAGGTCACGTGACATTTAAGAGATACGGGGCAAGCTTACGTGAAACAAGGATTATATGTCGGCGGGCTATGCAAACAATATTTATTTACATCCTGTATTTCCACGATAACTGCAGAAACAAGAGCACATCGTAAAGCGGTAGCATATAACTCAAAGGAAGGACGGAGTTGCAGGTGCAAGTGGACTGGAGCAATTCCTCTGATGAGGAGGCGGTGGTTACAAGGGTTGCTGATGTGGTTAACATCACCCCTGAAATGACTTTAAATTCCAAAGTGGAGGCCTTAACCCTCATTTCTTTTATAGGGTGGGAACGTCACGGGCTTCGACAGTTGAAACATTGCAAGGGCCCTATCGGGAGCACCATTTTGTTGGTCCCTACAATATCCTCTGAGTTATCGCTGTGCCTGCCCATCATCGTGTGCTCCTTCCCTCGTCCTTTAGTTTTATTACTTTTTGTTACCACCCAGGCTTTATTCCATTTGCGTAAGGGATTTTTTTCAACCCCTATAATCCGCACCCGGTGATTTTCAACGTGTTAGCGTAAATACTTCAAATGTGCGACCTCCCTGTTACGATATCTGGAATGTAATAAAATATATTAGACATATACTTTTGAGATTCGCTGGAAAAATAGATAAAACTATAGTTTTGTAACAATAATTTGTAGAATAAAGATCAAACTGAACGCTTGAGGGTTGAGATAGTTATTTAACACAGATTTATCTATTTGCGCAATGTTAGCTGTGTCCTAAATATTCCATGTGTTTTCTTTTGCTAACATATTTGAAGATTTCCTACTCCTGGTTTAATTTTCTCACACCCGATCCCATACTACAGTAAAACTTCGTTAACCTGGACATCCGAACCCTTTTTTTAAAAAAAAGTATGTTGTTTAGTGCAGTAAATGAACACTTGTTTTGCAGATGACAAATACCCGCCTCGGTAGCGTAGATGGTAGCGTGTCTGCCTCACGTTCAAAAGGTCCCGAGTTCGATTTTCGGTCAGGTTGAGTTACCTGGATAAGGTTTTTCCGGGGTTTTCCTTACCTTAAAAGACGAATGTCGGTTAATTCTAAGCTCCAAGGACCCCAGACTCATTTGAGCATCATTTCACCCTTTCCATTCTTCGCCCGATATAACTTAACGTTACAGGACGTAAATTACAACAAACAAACAACAATTTGAAATACTTATTGCACGTCTTCAATGTGGATGGCCAGATCACCTCTAATTGTTAGAAGGAGCAAGCCTGGACACCCACCTCCCAAATAATGATTATTGTGTTGGACTAAACTCATTACAAATTTGTAATGGATAAAGCAAAATCGTGTGAATGTTGAGCTTCACAACAAACTTAACATCTGTTTTGCTATATTAATTTCCCTGTTAAATACCGGCTGGCCCAATTGAATATGCCGGTTTTCAAAATACTGTAATTTCTATCAATATAATGCTATTGATTGCTATGTTAACTTCCAAACATGCATTTTTTCCGTTCTCTTATGGAAAACAGGACGATTGAAAAACATATGCCGCATCACAGAAGACTACCATCCCGTAACGCGTTCTGCAATGAATGAGTAAATACTGCCACGGACGACGTATGCGATAAGTTAATTGGTACTATGCAGGGTTGGAAATGTTGCAAAAGTGAGAGCAGTAATTAGAAGTTCAATAGCTCTGTTAAGTCTCATCAATTGCTCTGAATCGGCGAATCAGCTTTCACAACGAGGTAGCATTCCAACCGTATAACTTTCCAATTGTGCGTCGATTTTAAATCTGCTCAATTGGCATTTTGTAGGCCTATCCTTGCAATCTTTGATGGCGATCCAGATAGTCTGAACAAACAATAGTCGCAGAGACAGGTTTTCATTTGTCTGGTTTTGTAAACAAAGAGAAAATTGGTTATTGGAGTGATGAATTAATCATTTTCTGCTATTTAATATCATCTGAGGCAAGATTTTATGAAATTCGCATTAATAATTTTAATTGGTGGTGTTTTGTGGTTTCTTTTACCATAATTTCGCTAATTTCGTGCAAATTTTTGGGGAAGAATTAATGAGCAAATGACATGGCTGAAATGAAAATTAACAAATTAAAACATTTTATTTGAAATCAACAGATAGTAGGTAACATGAATAATATCAAATATCACACTTCAGAAATCGCCAAACTACAGCATACAACAAGTTGTGGTATTTTCCCTATTCATACTTGCTCCGTCACAACTAAGTTATATGTACAGAAAAATCTCTCACTGTCAGCGTTTGACATTGGCAACCAAAGATATTGAAGGGAGTTTTCACAGAAATTTCGGTAAGAATCAGCTTTTGCCTTCAATGCCAGGAGTGCTGTTATTACATCTAATCTGTTATCGTTAACATCATGGCTTTGCTGTTCAACAATGTCACAAAGCTCTTTGTAACAAAGAAACAAATCAGAACCACAAGTAATACCAGTGGATTGAAATGCATTTAGTTGTGCAAATGCTGTCATTACATGATGTAAACCACCTGTACTTGATTTAGTAACTACCTAGAAGGTTCGAACAAATGATGTAGCTTCTATGGTTATTACATCACCAGTTTCTTTTGCATAATGGAGTTTAATTTACATGAATTCGTACGGCAGCAAACTTTTAGATTCTCTTCTACTGCTTCTCTAACACTAAGATCCATGATATGATGTACAAGTGCACTTACTCTGTTTCCAAAGTGATCACTCCCTAATATTGGTTTGTCTCATAAATTCGTTCGATTCTTGTTACGTGTTTACGACAAAGGACGCCTGCACTGTATGCCCGTATGACAACTAGGGCGACGAAGTTGCCTAATTATCTAGGGGTAATCTGTTTACATACGCAAGGTCATCGAAAGTAAACAAGGCAATGAACTTTTCAAAACAAACTTTATTTTGTGCAGTATGCACCATTATTGTCAACAACATATCTCCATTTCTCAGGAAGCTTATCAATTTCATTTTTCCAAAATCTTGCAGTTTTCTGGTTTACGAACTCTGCTACAGCGAGTCTGCAATCCTCCAAGGAAGTAAGGCGTTTGCCATTAAGGAAGTTTTGCAGGGATCGGAATAATTGATAGTCGGATGGGGCAATGTCTGGAGAATAAGGCGGGTGAGGTAACACATCCCAGTCGAAATCCCGTAATTTCTGACGAGTTACCATAGAAGTCTGTGGTTTGGCATTGTCTTGATGAAAGACGACTCCTCCATTAGATGCTAACTCTGGCCTTTTCTCTCCTAGGGCAACCTTCAGACGATCCAACTGAGAACAGTATTTCTCTGAATTGATGGTCTCCCAAGGAGGAAGAAATTCGTAATAAATAATTCCTTTCCAGTCCCACCAAATGCACAGGTTGAAGCCCTGCTTTAGGAATTGAGAGTGGTGGTTCCCCTTTCTTACGCCATGACTTTCTCTTTCGGATGTTGTACACAATCCACTTTTCGTCTCCTGTAACCTGCTGTTTCAGAAAAGGGATGGTTTCATTGCGTCTTATCAATGCGTCACAGATGGAAACGCGCTGAACTAAATTTTGTTCACTCAATTCGTGCGGAACCCATACATCCCGAAAATTTACGTAAACAAGTTTCTTTAGGTGCCTGTCTACAGTTGCATGAGATAAGCTTAGCTCCTGACCTACCTCCCGAGTTATTATTCTGGGGTTGTTCTTAATCATGTCCTTTATCCTTTCCTCATCCGTAACCACAGGTCGTCCAGAACGAGGTTTGTCTTTCACAGAGAAGTTCCCAGCTCGAAATCGAGTAAACCATTTTTGACATGCCCGATTCGTCACTGCATCTTCTCCGTAAACAGCACAAATTTTCCGTTGTGTTTGTGAGGCTGTTTTATCTTCACGGTAATAAAACAGCATTAAACGTCGAAAATGTTCCTTCTTGCCTTCCATATTAACATTCTCAAGTTACAACTGCACACTGTTGCATCCACAAACTCGTACTGAAGTTTGGTTACCAATTCTTACAAAGTTGACCTATTTACCTTTGGCCATGAGGTCGCTGCAGTTTGTGTTCATAGCATTCTTTTCAATTATTGTGTTTGTAAACAAACCCTATATTGTTAGGAAACTTCTTTGACGTAAAAGTAATGGGGGCATGCAGTGTTCTCAGGTGTTCTTAGTCGTAAACACGTAACAAGAATCGAACGAATTTATGAGACAACCCGATATTTCAGATTTGGTTCTCAGCGAGTTAAGTCGCGATAAAACAAGATGAGCCAGTTTTTTTTATTGAAATTCCAATATTGGATCTCTTATCAATCTGCAATTTTCAGAAACAAATATTGGTGCTGTTGTAGCTTTACAATATTGCAGCACTTGACATCGCAAATTTTGCACAGGAATTGAAAACTTTTCTTTTAGAAAAGAAATCGACAATTGCATCAAAATAGCTGGCAATGCAAACTACTGAATAAAACCAGCTAGACCAGGGTGTCAGTACAGGCAATGAGAACACACTTAGCTTCTAAATCGGGTGGTTTTCTATGAGGTATTTGTATTTGTTTTTTAACTTTGGGGCATTTCGGAACACAATCTTAAGCCCCGAGGGACAATCTTTACATGTCAATGTAATGTCCGAGAGTAGCTTCCTAGAAGTACCTTCTCAGTACCTTTGTCAGCATAACAGGAGTTTTTGCTGTGCACAGTGTGGTATCCTATAAATAACATTTCCAGTTCTCAGTATCACGGACCAGTAGGATGTTGTGGTGTCAGTTTGTGACACTTAGCTGTTATATCAGAGCGCATGATGTCATTGTATTGGCTTTCTTAAGTGTTATATTTTATCTTGCTTTCGTTAAATGAAGACATGACTGTTAAATTAAAGTTATATTTCTGCAATTTGAAATAAATGTAAATTTTTCTATGCAGACTAAAGGGAATAGGCATTTTCTCATTTATCGCTAAAAAGATATTCTTCTCGAAAAAAAGTAAGAATTCGCGAAAAGGTCAACAACCATAGTGATATACAATAATGCTGACATCACGACGCTTTCAGACGGATAATAATGAAACTGGTGCCAGATTTCGCCAACAGATGTTAAAATCGACGTTAACAAATGTAACGTAACAATTGTCACAGCGCTAAAACTAATGTTAAATTTCTTGCATTTCACCAACCTGTTTTCTTAAAATGTTAACAAACCTGTGTTAACGCCAGGAAACTTGTAAATATCACAGCTATAGAAGGCTATGGATGATTTTCTGAACGTACTCCGATGCATTTTTGTTTTCATTTTCGTCTGCACAAATGGCGGATGTACAAAATCATAAATAAAGCCGTGAGACAAATTTCTCATCGACGGAGAAAGAATTGTTAATTAAAATGGTGACAAAGTGTAAGGATATCGTGGAAAATAAGATGACGGATGCAGTGAATGTAAAAGAGAAAGATGTCGCGGGGAAAATATTGGAAACGAATTTAATTCAAATGCATGTGTCACTACTACAAGCACCAAACAACTTGTCAGTATTACGTAAATTTAAAACGAGGTGCGAAGAACAAGTGACTTAAACGTTTCAAGACGGGAGGTGAACAATGTATTATCCATATAATTCAGTGAATTATAAAATCGCAAAGTTATTAATACTTGAAGCAAAGGCGAGATCTGCATATTCCTTTCTATGTATGTTCTAACTCAGTTTAAGTAAATTTAAAACGAGGAGCAAAGAAGGACAAGTGACTTGAACGTTTCAAGACGGGAGGTGGACAATGTATTATCCACATAATTCAGTGAATTATAAAATCGCAAAAGTTATTAATACTTGAAGCTAAGGCGAGATAGTCATATTCCTTTCGGTGTATGTTCTAACTCAGTATTACGTAAATTTAAAACGAGGAGCGAAGAAGGGCGAGTGACTTGAACGTTTCAAGACGAAAGGTGGACAATGTATTATCCACATAATTCAGTGAATTATAAAATCGCAAAGTTATTAATACTTGAAGCAAAGGCGAGATCACCATATTCCTTTCGATGCATGTTCTAACTCAGTATTACGTAAATTTAAAACGAGGTGCAAAGAAGGACAAGTGACTTGAACGTTTCAAGACGGCAGGTGGACAATGTATTATCCACATAATTCAGTGAATTATAAAATCGCAAAGTTATTAATACTTGAAGCAAAGGCGAGATCGCCATATTGCTTTCGATGCATGTTCTAACCTCCCTTGTACTTCCGCAGTAACCTTCACAGCAACATGCTTCGACAGTCTATACCTCTGTAAAACAGCTTTCTTCGGATAGTTCCTCAAAATCATTTCTGCTCATAGGTCGTACTCTATTATGAATGCCATTTAGACGGTCTTAAATATAGCAAATCGACATCAACAGCTGAGTTCATGCTCGCCATCTTGACTATTTACTATTGTTAAGGACTTAACATTAGAAATTCGGCGTGTTAGTTTAACATGAGATTTAACACTTGTGTTACGCTAACACTTGTTGGTGAAATGCAATTTTTGTTTTAACTATTGCTAAAATCGTGTTAAGTCTTAACATTTGTTGGTGAAATCGGGCATGAGTGTTGGTTCCATCAGGTTGATGCCATGGCCTATACTGCTCTAGAAACAATGAAAGCTCTCTACTTTCTTGTGTTTCTTGGCCAGCGCCATCTCCATCTGACGGTACATTTATGGGGATACTTGGAAAAATAAATTGGGCCTTGTGACAGGCCACGTGACAACATGCAGTTAAGGAAAAGAATAACTCCCGAAATTATGGGCATTATGCTTCATTACGCCGAGTTATGAAGGATTTCTCAACCAGGGGTTCGTTTTTCATGAAGCTCCCTTAAAAATGTTGTATTACAAAACAGCTCAGATTAATACAGACGGTTGTAAAAGCGTTGTATTCCACCGAGGCTCCTGTGCTTCCCACCGGGTGACGTGTTAACAGTCAACAAAGAATGACTGCACCTGTCTCCATTACTGTGCAGCACAGCACGAGAAAAACTCTGATGCCTATACTTGCAAATATTCCCTTAAATACCTTCGACAGTAAATCTTGTTATGATTTTATCTTACACGTGCCTGCCCTCGGGATGTCATCGTCACAAAACGAATCTTTCTGACACAGAGTAAAAAGCATAGCAAGAGATTGCCAAATTGAATTTTAATTTTCGATGAGAGATACCCACCTCTTTTTATTTGAAGAGCGCATTGCATATCAGTGATGCGAAACGTGATCGAATTTCCAATCAAAGGTACTCCATGTCAAACGTGATTCTGCCCTTCACCCCCTTCCTATTGATTATTGTGAGTTGTACAGAGCTTTCAAAAACATTGTCACATTTATCTTTGAGTGTTGGAATCCATTTCTCTGCTTTTACATCGGTGATCTTAATTCGCAGAGCACTGAGATGTTGGTGTGACAAGCTATCTGTGCATACGCATCTTAATGCTTCAAACCTCACTATCTTATAAAAATGCCTGTAGTGAATGATAGATATGTTTTAATATTGACATATATAAAAAATAAAATGCATAACATAAACTTTCGGAAATAGCCTATGCAGTCTTATCCATTCTAAAAATGTTTTACCATTACCATAATATATAAACAAAAACCTGCTGGAAAAAATTAGATATTTTTGAAACTTTTTAGACCTTAATTACTTTTTATGGCATACATTTCAGGGATAGTCCAGCGCTATGGCGTATTGCGCTACGGCGTTTTGCTTTGGTTCCCAGCCATGGAATGTGCCCGGGATTGATGCCACCCCTGGGGCTGCGGTTTTTGCGTGCCGGGTGTATGACCGTTGTCCATTCGGGACCGCGAGGAATTTAAGAAGCTGCGCTAGGTAGCGAACCCTGGTCTAGAGAGCCAACGTCGCCAGTCTTTGGACCTAAGAACTAACTTGCACGGTAGTTTAGGGGACGACCCAGTGGCCGTGGATAAGGCTCTGCGGTTTGTTTTTAAAATCGGTTTTAATAAACAAGTCTGACTTGTATTTTATATTTATTAATTTTAGAGATTTTAAATTTTTAGTACTGGGATGAGTTTTTTATGTGCTTTTAATAGTTGAGTGTTTTTATTTAATCTTACTTTTTAACTTTGTGTAGCTTTTAGTTTTTAGAGTTGACTTCGGGCCCAAATGACCTTGTTGTCGACGGGCCCTAAAACACTACACACTCACTCACTCTTGCCTATGTGGGCGTGAGGCCGGCAGTCTGTCTGGCTCGTAGGATCAGGCCCGTTACGCCATGGATTTACTTTACATTTCAGGGATAGTTTGAATGTTTCATTACCTTATGATTTTTTTAGTACTTACTCCAAACCTTCATCTATTTCTCAACGTGTCGAATGTATTTTTCAGTATATAGTAATGTAGTTTTTAGCATTTGATTCTCCTCTGTGCTTCTAACAAAATATGTAGTAAAAACATTTATATGCCACCATAAGAAAAAGCACATCATTACGTGGTACTTTTGTTACTGAAAAGTAGGTCTTTTACTGTTAGACGTTTATAATCTATTTAAACAGTCGAATTATCTCTACCAGAGTCAATACAGCAGGTCAAGCAGAAGAATAAACTTAAAATTTACGATACCAAAATACATTGTCCGCCTCAGTAGCACAGATGGTAGCGTGTGCCTCATGTACAAAGAGATACCGTGTTGAAATCTTGGTCAAGGTGGGTTACATGGATAAGGTTTCTTCCAGGGTTTTCCCTTATCCTGAAAGACGAATTCCGGGGTAACTCTGAACTCTATGGACCCTGGGCACCATTTCATAATTACAAAAAGAAAAAAGGCATTATTCTTCAGGACCACCTACTATAATATACGATTATAATCTCTTAGACTAGATGGCTTAGTCCGATGTTCAATTTTTCTTTAGTTATCAGAAGAACCAGAAACAAATATACGACATCTACAATGTACAGAAATGTATTTTATTACTCTGGTTTAATTGCATAATGAATATTACGGTAGTTGTTTTCAAATGCTAGGCTTTGGCAATGAAGCCATTAGCTCTCTTGCTCTCCAATATTTCTGTGTAGTGGGTCCGGCAGGTAGGGCTTCACAGGTTAAAAGATGTTCTTCAGTCATTTCCTCTTCTTTGTTGCACAGAGGACAATTTGGACTTGTATAAATTCCTATTCTGTGTAAGTGTTTGGCCAAAAAATCATGTTGCATAAGTAATCTAAATTTTGCTACTGCAGCTTTACGTGGGATTTGTGGAATAATTTCTGGATTTTTACTAAAAATGTTCCAGTTTTTATCTTTGGCTTTGTTAGATATTGATTGGTTTTGTTTGTTTTTATATATTTTTTTAATTAATCTTTTTATGGATGTAAAGGGTAAGTTTTTACTTTTGTTCTGAATTAAATTTGCACCTTTTTTGGAAAGTAAATCAGCTAAGGATGCAAGGGATAGTGATGTGCATTCCATAACCTCTCCTATCCAAATCCCAGCCTCAACCTGCCCATGGTGCAACCTGCTTTTACCAATGGGGACCGAGTATTAGTGGTATAACTACGTCAGAAATAGTGGAAATGCTGTTTCGTCTCTTACGCTGGCCTGTCACGGTGTACAAATGTTCCACAATTGGTGCTTGTGTGAAAAGCCAATGGAGTTTAAAACTCCTCCCGACCAGGTCTGATGTACCCATTAACTAAAGACAGGTTTGGCCCTCCAGACATACTGGGGGTTAAAGTGAGTGGGTGATGTAACCACCATTACAAGCAAAAAATTGGTGTCCACTTAAAAATGGTTACATTTTGCTACTTAAAACATAACGGTGCAGTTGTTAAAATGAAATACAGGTCCACTAGTGTAATAAATTGCAGATGACTTCTGTGGTACGAAACTATGATTAGCAATTCAAGCTTCTTCTCGAATTTCTTCAGGTATGAAACTTTCGTCGCCTGAATCACTCATTTTGACATAAAGTTTACCATTTGTTATTTTTGCATCACCATAGTTACGATTCTTAGCTGTTTAAAGCTTCCAATATCATCTTATACCTAGTAAAAACATCGATTTTAAGTCTTCTGCAATACAATTTTTAATATATTTATAATGCATAATTCAAGTCGAATTTTTTCTTAGGTAACAGATGAAATTACGTATGTGACTGGGAGGTATAATGTTTATTATGCTCTTTAAATCAAGCCGTAATGTCATATTTTTTCACTCGCTAATAAACATTAACATACCTCGCAAGATCCATAAATAACTATTTTGCTAATGTTTAGAGATAAAAGAATATTTCGTAAGAATAATTCTATAAGAATGTATAGAGAGTGTCATGTCGTATTTTTAAATTCTATATCACTTATCCAGCTGAGTAAATACTGTACGTTTTGAAGTTTGAATTAAAAAAGAACGTGTTTGGTGGAGCGTGGGCGTATGTATGATTCCTACGAAGGGTCGAACCAGAACATGACTGTGTGTTTGTCATAGCGGCCAATCCCAGATTTGACGGAAGAGGAAGCCATGTATCCCACCCTACAAATCTGATCTTGATATTTACACAACCAAAATCCGTGAGAACGGCAGGAGGAAGCACAAACGACCGGATCATTGCGTCCTAGGATGTTTATTGTGTTTGGGTGTGATTGTTTTACAGCTGAACCGGATTTGCTTCGAGGGGGTGGAAAACAAAGAACGAGCGGCATCCGTTTGGTTTATTTAATTGCAATTATAAACTCTTGTATGTCGCACGCGCTTGTTTGTGCACCAACATTTCTGCATTCTTTTATTTGTGGTCGTGCCGTTGTCGGGTTTATTGATAGATTAGTCCCCGACAGGAGTGTTCTCTAACCAAAAGCACAGCATGTTTGTTGTTTATTTTAGACAATTACTGCGGGACACCAACTTGCAATTCAGATCCTCTTTAATATTGTAATATTTTACAGTACCACACTGTTACAACTTCTGACATTACAAGTTTCTATCCTGGATAGGTCACTCATGATACATTTCGATCTAGAAATTATTTCAGTTTAAGCAGCAATTGTTTAGTTATATATAATAAAGCTCAAACGTTTAACTGAAGCATGCTGAAGGGTTGAAATAAAGGAATTACAGGCACAGAGGCGCTGGGCAGTTCACAACTTCGAGGCTCGAAGACCGTTACGCTGGTGGAGCTGCAGGTGGAGGACAGCTCAACCAAATAAATAGTCCTCTGGTGTTCATGGGAAGTACCCTTTTCTTCCAATAAGCATCCGTGACATTTGTCGGCCACCGCCATACAACCTAGCAAACACACTTGAAAGATCAGGCGCTACGAAAACAAAAACACATTTTCTACCAAACTATACACTGTAAAGAATTCTACATTTTTTCTGAAATAATTTTTAGTCAATCTCCTAAAATTTTACAGTCATAAAAATCCATTCAGAATGAAGGTATCCTCACTTATTGTTTACAGAAAGCCCTGGGTATACACTTATTTTATTTTGGGGTCAGTATATTATATATTTCAATCAAAATAGTTATGGTAGATTTTAAGAAACTAAAAATAACAAAACATTTTATGCTATTGTTCGGGTGGGGGGAGGAGTAAATGTCGTGGAAAGCTTCCTTCAGAGATCTTAGAGTAAACTGTGTAGTTTGGTATTTCTTTAAATTTTTTTCATTGTTGTTTATAAAAGAAAAACGTACCAGAAATGTTTAGATTGCCGTTTAAGAGTAATGGCAAAGAGTATAGTTATTTGTGATAGGATTACTCCCTTGAATTTGGATTACAATCGGGGATTTCAGGACGACGACCAAGGTTATGTCTAGTGCTTCAACTAAACTTATGAGAGGGATAGGGAGACAGGTTGCCAAGGACTGCTAGATCAGGTGGCAGTATGCTCAGCGTAGCGGGGTCCCTAACGTTTTCGGTTAGAACCTTCCTCCCGCGTATGCTCAGGGACTTATTGGGGAAGAATATTAAATGCCAAATCTCTCCCCTAATAGTACATACATCCCACATCGCTGTCCATTGCGCCTAACCCCACAAGATGGAATGAAATGAGTGACAGGAAAGGTTGTGCAAGTGTGTAATCGCTTAGAACAGGTTTGAGAAAACTACAAAAAGAAAACTAAGGTCGAAACGGTGAATCCTGCGAAAACTAGCCCGGAATTACGAGTCTAAGCCCAAACATTGCATTAACGGCGTTAGTGACATCTATTCATGCAGAGCTTCGGTCTTCTCTGCTCGCTAGCTGACATTATACAGACTTCACTCCCCGACGCGAGCATCAGTAGAAAACGTAAAACTCCAGAGCAAGGAAATAAAGTTCAAGACGCGAGAAGCGGCATGTCCTATGATGTTCTGGAGCAAGCAGGTTCCTCAGTTTATTACCAAGGTGCCGGTCGGTCGCCGAGACCAAATTGTGACATAGGAACAGCCTTAATTTACATGTACAGCATCAGTAAAAGCTCCAAACGTCTTTCTGCAGCAAGATAACAGCGCCGTTCCTTTGCCAACATCTAACTTTTGATGTAGTTTTTACTGCTTCACTCGAGAGAATAAAACTGTTACATCTTGTATTACAAGCAACGAACCTGTTCATTATAAAGTAATCTACAAATATTTTAACACGTTTCCGATACTGTTAATTTGCAAATCGTAGTGCATTCCTTACACTTCGGAAATTTATGTTTTAAGGCTTTCTAAATGGTATCTGTAACACAAAAACGACAATTAGGACAAATTCCAAATTTGGTGATGAGGTTCAGCATTCTAGCGATTTTGTTGAACTATAGGTATATCAGAATTAAGCATAACACGAGGGCTGTTCAATAAAGAATGGTCACTTTTTTTTTGACAACGCACCTTTACTCATCCTCATAATGTTGATGGTTCTTCTCAAAATAGTCTCCCCTGAATGCAATGCACTTGTCCCAGCGTTTCTGCAGTCTTCAAAGACATTCTGGAAATCATTTTTGAGAGATACTTCAAAATCGTGTCCGCAGCCTTCACCACTGCTTCTGATGATGGGTAATGCCTCCCACGAAGCCGTTTCTTCAAGTTAGGGAATAGAAGAAAGTCACATGGGGGCTAAATCCGGACTATAGGGAGGGTGAGGAATGCACTTCACGTTGATTTTTGCAAGATATTCAGCAACAACATTGGCAATATGCGGCCGCGCATTATCGTGGTGCAGCATCCAGCCTGCATCACGGAAATGTTGCCTTTTGCGCCTGTATGGACTTGCAATGTTTTCAGGACATCCCTGTAGTATTGTCCAGTTCCTGATATGTGTGCAGGTACAACATGCTGATAAACCATTCCATGAATATCAAAGAATGATATGACTATAACTTTCCCAGCAGAAGCAACCACTTTTGCTTTTTGGGGGTTGGTGATGAAGAAGATTTCCACACTGAGCTTTGCTGTTTGCTCTCAGGATCAAAATGATGTAGCCAAGTTTCATAGCAGTGATTATGTTTGAAACAAACTCCGGATCTTCCTCTAACATCAACTTTAACTGCATGCAGACCTGCATGCGAATGTCCTTTTGTTCGGGAATCAACAGTCTTGGAACTCATCGCGCACAAACACGTTTCATGTGTAATGTTTCTGTTACCATCGTGTGGGTGGCACCCAATGAAATGTTCAGTATTTCAGAAAGTGGTCTTAAGGTAATTCGTCAATCCTCTGTTACAATGGCAGTAGCAGTGTTGATGTTTTCTTCCTTAAGAGCAGTAACTGGAGCACCGGGTCCACCTTCTTTTGAAATTGATTGTCTCCCCTCTTTAAACATTTTAAACCACCTTCGAGCTGTGCTGTAGGGAAGAACAGATTCTCCATAGGCCTTCTGTGACAACTGAAAATTTGT